>JAHREE010000245.1:18957370-19107284 GCA_033628505.1 Tringa tobata
TCTCTAAATGGTTTCCAAAGTGAGTCAACTCTATCTGCTTGCTGTATGCTTTCTTAGATGTCAGTTATTTCTAATTCTGGAAATTCTCGGCTGTTACAAGCAATAATGCCACTCACCTTTTGCTTTGCCTAAAATTATTCTTCATAACAATTTTGAAAACTTATGTGTTTTCATAAATTGTCTTCAAGCTCAGTTTTCCACTTGCCAATGAAATCTGTGGAAATGTTGCATGAATTTTCTTTGAGAAAAACAGAACTAAGCTGGAAAGATGAAAAAGTTTGTCTTAGACATGTTCCCCTCTTTCCAAGTTACATTTCTTAGAATATAGAAAACTGATCATAAAGCTTATATACCTTCTCTTCTCCTTGTAGAGAGTGCATAGAGCGTGCAGCTGACTATACCTTACTCAGAAATATATTTTAATAAGCTTATTTTTCAAAAATATCCACATCTTTTTTGTTGTTGTTGTTACAGTTTGATTCTCTTTTCATAAGAAAGGAAATTTCTCAGGTTGCTCTTAAATTCAAGGAAATGTGTTACCTTTTGACCCTTGCTCAGCCAAGCCTACATTAAGATGCAGATGATTGCTGGTATGGTTGGCATCTAGGTCCTGAAAAGGTGCTTGGAAGAATCAATAGGGACAGGGTAACCTATCGCAAATTAAATTATTTTGTTGAATAAAGGGATCCATGAAAGAAGACAGGCCTTTTGATAGTGCTCTCTGATATGCAATGCCATGTAAAACACATCTTGTTCATTGTGAGCATAAATATAAGATGCACTTAAAACCAGTTTCCAGTAATTTATGAAACTGTGTCATCTGACATAAATGTATTTTTCAGTTGCAGTTCACAGGACAGTGACACAATGGCTAAGAGACAAGTGAGTATATTTCCCACATGTTGTTGGAAATGAATTAATTCTCCTAAGTTTTCACTATGTTATTTCAGTTCATTTTTTCACATTTACACAGAATTTGCAAGCTGTGCTAAACCAGTCACTTCATGCAGAATCATTCTGTACCTTTTGGGGGCTTTTGATGGAATAATGCCATTTGGTAACAATACATGGCATTGAATTAATGGATTTCATTTGTAAGCATTTTTAGTCCATGAGAAGTCACTTCAATTGCTGAAGAAGTGATAACAGAACACTTTTATTACCTAGAATCACCTCAAGTAATTTTAAAAGTTCGGTCCTTGCTATTTCTTTTGTGCATGCTGTCACAGTTTTGGAACTTCTGAAGGACATCTGTTCTAGGCTAAACCTGTACAGCTCTGTTATCAAACTGTAATCATATGACTCATACAGTAACATCCAGAAGTACTGAAAAGTTCCAACCACTCCGTCTTCTTTCTTGCTGATACACCAACAGGATGCTTTCCATTACAGGTGCCACATCTACTAGTACAGTGAAACTTTACTGTCCCACTTTTGGCTGGCGGTTCTGTTAGTGAACAAGTTAAGCTTGTCAGCCAAGCTTCACAAGGTTGAAAAAGTGCTCTGATACTTTTCTAAAAAGTCTGCCTCCCACTCAGAATTGAACTGGCAGTTTTCTAAATGAACTCTTAGTTTTCCTTTGTTAATTGCCCGTGATTCACACCCACATTTTGCAGAGATTGATGGCATTTTAATTGCTAGGAGTATTTTAGGATGGAGGAGAGGGGATGGGAAGAGGCTTGGGAAAAAGTGGGTAGGGGTTTGGCATGTTTGGAAGGCTAACTGTTGTGTGATTGCACACAGCGACGAGATCAGCAGCCAGAGCACCATCTGTGCACACAGCTTATTCATACTGCCCGGCTTCGGCACAAAGGAATGTGTCAGCTCCTGCTCTTCCAGACCAGCTGAAAGCCTCCTTCCTGCTCCAGTGAAATTCTGCAACCATTCCCTGAAGATCTAATCCCTTCACCCATCACGTCTGACTGGCACAGTCTTCCTGCAGCAAGAAGCTCCTCCTGCAGCACTGTTTCCGCTGGCTGGAGCTGGGAAGGTTCAGCTGCTCTTCAGTGTCACCTCCCTGCCCTGTGAGTTGCAGAATGATCGTCTCTGCAGAATGATCATCTCAGCGTCCCGAGGAATGGTAAGAGAGATATGGCTCCCCATAGAAATGTAAAAGCATCTCAAGAGGCTGTGTGTGGCTGTCTATCGCAGAGGTGTTTGCATCTGCCTTAGTTGTCCTAGACTCCCTTTGTAGTCAGGAGAGAGCTACTTACTCTAACAGGTGGGGTTTAAAACTTGATTCATCCCCTCCTGAAACTGATACTTAGGTTTGGCTAGATGAATTGCACCCTAAACACCATCAACTGTTTACAAGACCTTCTCTGACTGTAGTCAGTCAGCCAGTTCTTTGTACACTGTGGGTACCTCAACTTCAGCAAAAGGAATTCTACCTGTCACTCCTGGTGTCACGGTGACATATGAGTAAATTTTCTCACCATTACTATCTGGACTGGATTCCAGTATACGAGTAACTGGTCCCCAGATTCTTAGAAGCATTTATACACTTAGAGTCCGTTGATTTCAGGTAGACAAATTATACAGGATTTGGGCCCTAATGCTTTGCAGATTGTATCAAATTTGTCCATACAGAATCTCTGTGCAATCTTCTCCTTGTTGTGCACAAAGATAGGAGGGGCTTATCTGCATGAGGAAACTGGCCAAAATAGCTCTCCCAGTAAAGCTCCTAATATAGACTTCCGTCTCCTAAATATCATTAACACTGTTTCAGAACAAAATATCTATATGACAAGATGAAAGTTGTCAAACAAGTGAAAAAAAATTGGTTATTTTCATCTGTAAATCCATACTGACCTCCATATAAGTTTTTGTCACGTTGGCAGTCTTACACTTTCACACAGCTCTCTAATTCCTTAGCAAAAAGAGTAGATGATGGCGGGTTTAGACAGATCTGCCATTACATGAAGTTAATACCACACATTCCTACCAACAGGTTTCAGTGAGGAGATTCAGGAAAAGCATATTTTTCTACAGATGCTGTAGCAGAGTTTTGTTGAGTGACTAGAGACCACTCTGCTTCTGTCTGTCTCCACACATTTTGTCTCACCCTGCCTTTTCTATTATGTATATCTGCTCTGTGGCTCTCATCAGTTCACCTTCCCGCTTTATTCCCAAATCTTCCCCGTGATTCCAGCTTTCCTTCAGCCCCGATTGCTGCCAGTCAGGACACTCCCATCCACTTCTACTTTCATTCCTCTCACGTTTTCCCAGCCTCATCTCACCCACAAGTTTCTGTACATACCTGTTTAAGCTGTTCATCTCCCCTCCTGAGGATATCAGATGCACTCTTCTCTCTTCTAATAGCAAATTTTGTTCACCATTAGAAAAGAAGAAAATTATGTCAATGTCTGTGCACGAGAAGAGAGATCTTCTTTATCTTTGTCTTTACCTCTGCCTCATTACAAAACTTGAGAGCAAAATTTGGCACATTGCTTCATTCCAGCTCATTTCTCTCCTCAGCAAAAATGAAATGCCATGTAGTTTCACGTGTTTTTAGCATTATGGTCCTGTTCTTTATAGTGCAAATATATCTGACCTACTTATTGGGAAAGTAGTGAATATCATTAACAGGAATTAAGATAAATTCTTGGGTAATTTTTCTTAGATTTTTTACCATTTTAAGGCATTTCATAGAAATTGTACCTATGAAAAAGTCAATTGTTTAACTTTTTAGAGATTTACCTTTTCAGAGAAAAAAGGCAGAGGCATTGAACAAAATAACTTATTCTTTTTCTCCAAACAGTCCAGAACATTTTATTTTATATTGTGTAGCTAACTATCAGCATGACCGTTACACCCTAACCTCCAAACGGGTTTCTGAAGGAAATTAGCTTTCCCTCAAACCTAACAGTAATTGAGCCACCACTGAAAATCCTAACCTCACAGTTTTAAATTATTTGTACCCTGGCAGAGGTTTGTACTTGATAGTTTCTCAGGTAAGTATTATTTCTGACCATTCAGCAACTGAGCAGAACAGACATCCCCGTGTTATAAACCCAGTCAGTTCTGTATATCAAGGGGTTGCTTTTCCTCAAAACAGATTTACTTCAATAGCTTACCTCATTCCCTCACATCTTACAAATACAAGTCAAACTATGAAGTATGCAGAACACAGCACAAAAAAAAATAGTATTACTAGGTTAAAAATAAGCATGGATCTGCATGACCTCTGCATAGGTCCAAGAATAAGTGGGAGCTGCTATTGGGAAATTCTGTGCCATATTTTCAGGCCAGCTTGTGGTCGTATACTCTAAAATTATAGAAAAATCAGCAATGTAAAAGAACTTGACTCTCCCTTGCAAATCATTTACTTGCTCTTTTGGAGTCATCTGAGTACCTTCTGCCTGGAGGCCTACAGCTTGGTCCTTGAAATGTCAAGAGCTGCTAAGCAAACCTCAGCTTCTGAGAAGAATACAAGAGTGAAAGGT
Organism: Tringa tobata; assembly: GCA_033628505.1. Classification (NCBI taxonomy): domain Eukaryota; kingdom Metazoa; phylum Chordata; class Aves; order Charadriiformes; family Scolopacidae; genus Tringa; species Tringa tobata. The sequence goes on from JAHREE010000245.1 coordinate 18,961,816, forward strand.
TTTATTCTGTTCCCACTGAAAACAGAGGTAAATTGATACCAGGTTTGAAGAGGGCAGAACGGGACTTTAAGGTGGTGAAGGCAGTTGATCTGGGCTGCTTCCAGGAGCTACCAGTCTGCAACCTGTTCCCTGTACAAATCCTGACATAGCCTAGCTTAAACATACCCATGTACGTCTCCTCTTTACCTTTACTGCAATGAAAACATTATTTTTGGAAAGAACCCTAGCCAGCAAATGTTATTCTGCAAAGATACTTTGAAATACAAGGCAGCAAATCAATGAGCTTGAGGACAAAAGTGCTCCACCATGCTCAAACTTCTCTTGAGGCAAAGTCAGTCAAGGCTTCAACCTGTAGATACAGCAGTGGCTCACAGCGTCCACAATCCATCACCTCTCACCTTCTTAACAAATGCAGTAGGCATGTCCAACTCCATACCACCTTTGAAGGTGTACAATTTAGTTTGTTAAGGAAATCTACAATAGTTTTACTATTGTAATGTTGTAATAAAATACTAATATTTGCAAGCAAAAATTACCTTTGTAGCTATGCTTTTTTTGTGAACTTTTACACAGCATAATAGAAAAAACATTTCTAGTTAAGAAAAACTTTTGTTTAATATAGGTAAGACACTCAGTTCTCTGACTTTTCATGGTAAACTCAACAGAATAGTGCAGTAATGCTGCACCACACGTTTATAGATATGATTGCAGGGCTACAATGCAATATAATATCAAACATTACTTTGAAATAATTTCCATGTCAAATATAATTATTAATTTATAGGTATAAATAGAACAAGAATCTGCATTGTGCCTTTCTGTGGAAGATATCCATATATACTGAAGAGGATTTATGTTAGTAAAGTCTTTAATATATTAAAAAAAAATACCTAGTTTAATGAAGGGAAGAAAAGAGGTGCAAACTTAAAAATCAGATTTGTGGGAGCTTCACATACAGCAGACTTTAGGTTTTTACTATTTTTTTAATCCTAGGTGACCTTAGCCCACAAACTTCTGATGCTGTACAAATAAATGTGCCATTCCTACATTGGTGAACTATTAATTGGTTTCAGATCTAACCCAGATTTTTTCCTAAAGATTTATACCATATACATGCTTCTACTTTAGAAAGTATTAGGATCATAGTGCAAGAAAGGCCAATTTAAAATCAAGGCTTGGATTCTGCTGCCCATGTTTGGAAGAGGACTCGACTTCAGCGTTAAGCAGTACTTCACTGCAAGCCCCACAGCTTAAAAAAGGTTCTCAGTCAGGGGGAAAACTGTCAAGATCCAGACTCACCCTTGTGGCTGATGATAGTCTGCAGCTACCTTGCTGTCTGCTTTTGATGGACGTCCTCCTCTCTGCAAAAAACTAGTCAAAAACAGACCAATGAAACTAAATGTACGAGGATCCATTACCTGGGATTGCAGAAATAGCTCCAGAGGGGCCAGTTCAGAAGCTCTGCAGAGCAAGCCTTTAAGTATTCTGCTTTTCAGATAGTTGAGGGAGGGGGATGAGAGAGAGTTATCCACTCCAAACTTACCTGCTGTTTTGGAAACTATGACAGTGATCTTGTGGCTGTTATTCAAAATCAGAGTTTCTTACCAGCTAGCTATCCCCGAGCCTGTAGTGGAGAAGGTTTCCATGCTGAGAAGGCTTCTGCAGGCACTGGACTTTGTTTTGGTCTATCCAAAGTAGTTCCATTTTGATTTGTTGTAGATTCTGCAGCATCCCTTCCCTCAGCCTGTTTTGATCTAAGCTTTTCCACCCTAGGTAGACATGCAAAGGATCAAGTCAATATAGAAAGGAGCCACCTCTCTCACCTTCCCACTGCTCAGAAACAGCTTCTGGCAGCCAACACTTGGACTAGCACAGGATTCGCTACCATTTTGATATACATGTGGTGGCCTTCACTGGACTAAGTAAATTCTGTAAAGAGAAATCCTGCCTCACTAACTTTCTGAAGTTGTACAAGTTATCTATAATTCAAACAGATATTTTGTTCAGGTTTTCAACAAAACCCTGACAAGATGTCTAGCAGAATGCAAATGAAAAGAAGTTGCCATGGGACTGATGCTTATATGAATTGAAAGCTGCCTACAGGGTAGAGAGCGAAGGGATTCATCGTCACTTTTCAGGACGAAGAAGAATGAGCAGTAGTGTCTCTTAGGGAATGAGTTTTATTTAAGATCTTCATCAATGACCTGCAGAAGGAAAGGGTACAGAAAAAGGTTTCAGTTTGCAAATAGTTCCCGAACTCCTTCAGGGAGTCAAACGGCTCACCCACACGTGGCAAGGAGCCTTAGAAAGGCAAGGCATAGCTGAGCGAGGGCGGTAAAAAGTGGCAGATGAGCGCCTGTGTAGATACGGAGTGCATCTAGGGAGAATAATCCGTGCTTGCTGAACTCAAAACTGGCAGCTGTAGCTCAGGAAAGAGGCCTGAGGGTCTCTGAACTCATCTGCTCAAAATGCAACAGCAGCCAAAAATGCCAACAACATTTTGGGTGTTCTCAGAAAGGATGGTAAGAAAATATAAAACCTTGGTGCATCCACATCTTGAACATTGTGTACAATCCTATTTCTACATTTTAAGAAAGACATAGGGAAAATCAGAGAAAATGCAGAGAAAAGCAACTAAGTTGATTAAAGGGATGGAGCAGTTGTTGTTATAGGGAATAAGAAAAGTCTGGGGCTTTTCATGATCTTACCCCAACCCGCCAGGCTGAGTGGAATATGGTCAAGGTTTATAAAATCATGAAGGCAGCAAGTAAAGCAAATACTGGATTGTTATTTGCCAAGTCCTGCAGTGTCATATAGACACTCACTGAAACTAGTTGGAGAGCAGTTTAAAACCTAAAAATATCACAGGTCACTCACTACCTGCTCTACCCTCTGGAATCTGCTGTTACAGGAGGCTGTAGAAACCCACAGTACCAGCACATTAAAAAAGGTGAAAGCAGACAAATTCCAGGACAGCAGGTCCATAAACAGATACTGGAAGAAAGAGGCAGGATTGTGCTCGCTGACATCCTTAACTGCGGTGGCAGGTGCTGGAGGAATGTGAGGGGGATGGAATGGAGACAGTCAGGATCGTGAGTTGTCCCCAAACAGCATTTCCTATTGCCATTGTTGGAGATGAAATGGACGATTAGTTTGACTCAAAAGGCCATTTTCTGTGTTGTCATGAAAATAAGACCCTGCGCTCCTTTGCTAGAGCTTAAAGCTGCCACTTCAGAGTTATTTCCACCCATTTAATTTTGATTGCATCTCAGTAGGCAGTAAATGGTGCAGGATATTTCTCAACTGAAAGAACTGTGTGGTAATTATCAATGGCAGGGATCTTTTTTGTTGTTGGTTTGACCGTGTCATTTTTTTCCAGTGGAGTTATGGAAAAAGTGGCTCTCTGAAAAAACGAAAGAAGGTGAACAAACGACGTCATATAAATCTGTAGAATTTAAAAGTGATGTAAATCCAGTCAAATAAGAAGTATGTTGGGTGAAGAGAATGGGTTAGGCAGGCACAAAACAAATTTTATTTTTAATGAATGTATTTTTAGGGCTTCTTTCTGCTACAGACATTAACATTTCTGGATCAGAGTTCAATTTATACAGCTGAATTTTTTTCCCAGGTTTTCTGATGGTGTGACTGCTGAACTTTGCATGGTGAGCAAATAGTGAGGAGTTGCTCTAATAAAGGTATCAGAAGCTGGGCCTAAGTAATTAAAGAAGGACCAGAAGTCCCGGAGGCTGTAAAACCCCCTCATCCTCTGAAGAGGTCATTTCCCAGCTTATCACAGCTCCTTATATCACACACCCAGAGGAGCAGGATCTGTCTCATGCCTGAGGTCTGTCTGTCCATCCTGCTTGCCACACCCAATCCAAAGGGGGGTCTGTCTGCATGGTGCTTGGTGGCTCCGTGTTGCCAGCAGCAGGTTGGCAAGGATCCAGGCATAGAGCCAGCAGAGCCCATGGCAAACCACATCCCCTCCTCATGGAGCATCTTGCAGCTGGTCCCCCATGCAAGGGCAGGAATTGTCCCTTTCAGCAGGCATTCCCTCTCACTTTGAGGATTTCATAAGAGTCAAGCACTGCAGCTTCTCCTTACCCGACCCTTTTCTTTTTCTTTCACTGTCCATCTTGTTCTAAATACCTTGCACAGCAGAGTGCTTCTTCACTTTCTACTATTTCTCACCATTCCTTCTCTCAGCTCAGAGAAAAGTCTGAAAATGCTGAGGAGCTCTCCAGCACCCCTCACCAGAAGGTAGTTTTATGCTGCAGAAAATACTGACAAAATAGTTATTCTATATATTTCTAGCTGTTCCAAGGCACACTTACAGCTACTTGTTTATGTTCATCAGGTACCACAACATCTCAAGACAATTATCAGGTCGTGGGTTTAATATCCATTTGCTGTGTCACAATGCAGAGAGAAGAATGCCAAATCACGTCCCCTGGAAATATGCTATATTTGGGCAAAGGTATTATTTTTTCTTCCTCCCTCTTTCCCTCCCTGGAAACTAGGAGAGCAAATAGCTAATCAGGAGGGGGAGGAATCTCACAGACTGGTTATCTGGCATTTCAATTAATGGATGGCAATTTGCTCTGCATATAATTTACAATCTGTGTATCCCTTTATATAACAGCAATAGTAAGAACCAAAATCAGTTATTCTCTTACTGATTTTAAATTTAATTTGCTGTTTCTTGCATCAGCCTTTAACTTAGCTTGGTGTATTGTAGCCATAAACAGGAAAAAAAAAAAAAAAAGCTTTGCTATAATTAGGGATGGGAATTTGTTTCTGTTTAAAGGTGCTCTAAAATCCACTGCTTATTTCAAACACTGTGAAATTTAGTGGGTGTCTAGAGGGTATATTAGGATGTGGTAGTGTTGAAATCCAGGATCAGATGAGCTGGAGATTTTTGAGGAAGGATCCCGCAAGGCAGAAACTTTTTTGTTTTCTTGTTTGACAGGTTCTTATAACGGGTTGCTGACATTGTCCCCGGACAATCAGATCATAATTCTGATCATGCCTGATTGATCTCAGCTGCTTGACACTTCCCATTGCTAGCACGGAGGGCTCACTACTCAGCATGAAGTAAGGAATCAAAATTTGAAAGCCAGTATTTTCTTAAACCAGGCTGAACAGCTCGCCCCACTCCCACAGCACTCCTTGCATCTTGCAGTGAATTCAGCTGAAGCAACTTGCAGTCATTCTCTGAGCCTGTTTTCAGTTTCAAGAGGGACTGAGTAAAGGCTGCTGGGATGCACAGCTTAACTCCTCCATTCTGTTTTCAGTGCTTTTTCTGCACTAGATGTTCCAGAAATATAATCATAAATCTTCCTCTGTCATCAATCCAAATAAATCATGGCTTTACCATGAAACATAAGAGAGAATACATTAAACTGTCCAGGAGCAAATCCAGAGGAATAATAGTGGCACCTCTAGTGCTGTAGAGGCCAAAATGTTTATCCTTCACACTCTTTGCTCACAAACGCCCTTGGGATCAGCGCTGACAAATACCCTTTTTGGTATTCCCCAGGGGGAAATTCAATAGCATCCAGTATTTAAATCACCTTTGAAGGACCGCTAACCTTCAGACTCTTAGATATGACTGACAGTATCCGTAGCAGCAGCTGCATCCCATAAACCACTATTGCAGAGACCTGAGTTAGCTTGCTGAAGTCAGGTGGTGAACATCTCCCCCTCACACTCTCTGAGCTTCCTCTGGCTTTTATATCTCCAGCAGTGCTGCTGTAGTGCGTTAGGATGCTGTCAAGAGCAGATGCATTTACATCCCTGATGACACCATGTGAGGGTTGTGGCTGGCTCTCGGGCACCATCTACTCACAGACTCAGTAGGTCATATAGGGCATCAGTGAATTTCTTACATCTCTCTGTTCCCTATTTAGTCTTGATTCAGTCCACAGTGGCAATCCCAGGTTGAAGCCTAAGGAAAGATCAGTAGAGCTGTATTATCCTTACAATCAGTTTGAAACTTGATTCTGCCATCTCTTCTCTCTGCATGAGCCCTGAGCCCCAATTTTCTCAGTCTTACAATATATATATCCATTGTACAGTCATCCCTGTCTTCCTTCACTTGATTTCTTTTTGTCTTCTCCTCTGCTACAACTGTCTTTTATCATTCTTTCTTTATCTTTAAATGACTGAAGAAATAGGTAGGCTTTCTTCACACAGTGCAGTTTTTTTACATGAACCATAACACAATGTACCTCTTTACAGCTGATCTACTTCCTTCATAAGGTAAGATACTCTATGCATCTTGGGGAAAAAAAAAAAAAAGGAAAAGATGCATCTGAAAATAGCTTTTCTGCATATAGAAAGGAAAATAAATAGTTCTGTTATTAAGGATCATTAGCCAAGCCAGCTGTGTGAGAATTCAGAAGCAAACCCTATAGATAGACAGGTTACTTACATGCACAAAAAAGAAACAGTTCTATCTTTTTTTTCCAAGTTCTTTTTGCTTTTAGGCTGAGGGAAAAATTTGAAATAGGAAAAGTTGAAATTTAGTTAGAGGCAGAGCTAGATTTGCCAATTCTTGTAAAGTTATTGCAAGTATCACAATTGTTAATGCTTTCTCTTCAAGCCCCAAAAGCTAGCAGCAAGAAACTGCAGAGGATTATTCATTTTTGAGTACATTTTGAGCCCTTCTGATCTCATGGAAAGGTTTGAAGCTGCTTCAAATATGTAGCCTAAAGAATAAAATAGAAAGTAAATAAAAAATGCAAGGCTTAAAATCTTACAACTTTTAAACAAGTTTGATGTTTCTCCAAGTGCATGAATTTTGAAGATGGGATTGGCAATAATGTGCATCATAGCTTTAATCCAGTTGAAAATAGCCCTGTTAGGCATACTGCTTAAAACGCAGGAAAGTCCTGTTCTGACTAAGAATTACCTTAGTCTTTTATGTTCAGGTACTGTCCTGATTCAAGACCTTTCTGTGTTTACAATCTGAGCAAGACTCTAAAAGAAGTTATTTACTTTGTAAATTTAGACTCAATTATGGAGACAGAATTCATACCAATGCTGAGATTTTATCTACCAACTTTAAACCTAGAACACAATTTTCACTTCTAAATTAGAAACTTCTGAAAATTCAGCTTATAATGATAATGTTGCACAAAAATCTTCTTCTCTTAATAATCTTTCATTGCTCTTTCTAGTAACTTTACTGTAATATTAATTTTTCTGACTTTAGAAGAAAGCAATTTATTCCTAATAATTTATGCAGCAGCTACAGCATGTTTATTAACACACAGTAGACAGATCTGAAACATGTCAGTGAGCATATTTTGCAAGCTATCTGTAAATACTTCACTAATAGAGAATGGCACAATTTTAAACCGTCTTCCCAAATTACTGCAGAGTGCGGCTTTCCCATTAAAATGCAGAGTCTGTTTGACTCTGTCAAGACTGCACCTCAGTGTAGGACAAACTGAAAGACCCATCTGAGATATAGGTTGTTGGAGAAGTTTGCTGTATCCATGCTGGGTCAGTTACTAGGACTTTCAAGAAGCACAGTATTCCTAAGTGGAACAGCCCCTATTCAATACCCCAGGAAAGCTGCCAGTCAGTCACTGCTGCTCTCATCTGCTTCTGGGCAGGGGTTCTCCTGTCTGTGGTTTGAGTGGCATTAACCATTTAGTTGGGCCATTTCCCGGACTCTTCTTTCAGGATGCATTTAACATCATATGTGAAACAAATGTTCTACAAACTGACATGCAGTGCGCTAGTCCTCCTTTGAAGGAGGACTCCTGGCAGCTCCTCAGGCTCTCAGTGGAAGGTGAAGTCTACTTTAATCCTGGATACTGAGCACTTGTGAGCCACACTCTAGGGATAACACCTTCTCTTCTGTTCTACAACTCTTCCCTGTCAAGCGTCATCCTCCTAATTGCAATGTTTCCCACTGAAGACAGTAATATTTGTAGTTTGTTTTAGCAATGGTGATGGCTAGTAAAAGAGATAAATGTCAAGATAAATGTCAATAGTAGAGGTTCTCTGCATTTACACTAACAGACCTTCCCCAGGATTGCACCTCATCCCTCCCCAAGAAATGTCTATAAACATGGACATTTGAAACAGGCTCAGACTTATGCTTGTAGCTACCAGCAGTGAGATATGTAGGATATGGCTATTTTATATTTGTGCTTGTCCTTCCAGCCTTTGGGAATCATTATGTTTATTGGAGGTTAGGCTTCCCTCATGGACTCAACAACACCATATTTATCCCCTTCAGAAACAAGGGTATCTGGCAGTACTTTATATCTCTTCATGATGTGAAGGTGATCAACATCTATAAAAACTGAGACAGAAACAATTCCCACAGACTGGGCAACATGTCAGAAATGTTTATTGCACTTTATGGTGTCTGAGAAGAATGATTCAAGTCACAATCAAAATGACTCTCAGAAGAATGAAAATAGCTTAGTTTGTTTTTGCATGTGAAAAAAAACAAAATCAAATAAATGATAGCCGTTAAGCATAACATTGTAATTGCCTGTCTAGTAGCTTATATTCAGGGTGAACACCCACTGTCTTAACTTTATTTATCAGGCAATTCATTTAACAGGTTTCATCACAAAAATACTTCAAGTACCAGAAAAGAGAAGTCAGGGGACAGTGCTGACCTCTTAAAAAAAGTTTATACAAAAATGTGATAGAACACCAAGAGAAATTCGTAATTTCAAGGGAAATCAAGAGGGGTGTTTGTCTGACACTAGAATTAAGATGGTAAATAAAATGGAATGCAAACAACATCAGTGGATCCAAATTTCCTAAACATGTAGCTCAAGAGTTTATTCTGTGTGTACTTTGTATGCTGAAGCTGAAAAATAATAGAACTGCTGCTTGAACAGTAATATCTTTATGTTATTCTTTTTAAAAGAGATGTACTCAAGTCACCATTTAAATCCACAGTTTTTTAGCATTTCATAGGTATAAAGCAAGCTTTGAAACACTGATATTTCTGGTTTCTTGAGCTGACCCTAAAGTAAGGCCTCAGATACTGTATTAGATAGTGTGTTGAGCACATTAAAGAACAGCTTCCTCAGGCCTTATTCCAAAGGAAATTTAAGTTCTTGGAGATCTTTGCATTGATTTACAGGGAGAATAAGTCTGGAAATTAGTATCTTTAGTATTAAGGAATAATAAAATAAAATAAACTGTAATAATTATGCATGATTACTTAATATAGTTTAGTAATTCACCTGTATGTGTTTATACTATGCCTCTGTTTCTTAAACTTCACCACTTACACTATGTTCACCCTTTTATTGCAGGGCTGGAACAGCAGGGAGAACAACTTAAAGAGTGACTGATCACTGCTGTCAGAGGACCACTGCATCCTGGTGAGAGATGTTAAACTACTTTAAGGGACGTCATTCCAGGGCCTTGCAATGCATTTTTATAAATATAGGCGCACCTATATATGTATCACATGCAGAGAACAAAATGTTTCTAATTCATATGAAAACTCAGATTATGGGAAGTCAAAATGCAGTTAGATAGCTCCACCCCTCAGTCAATGCACGTTGTTCTAGAAATGTTCCCAGAGCAGAATTCCTCATCCAGACAGAAATTAGACCACTGCCTTACTCAGAGTAACAAAAAGCTATTCACCAGACTACGGAGCAGGGAGTTCAATTGTTCCAAAACAAAAGAGAGAAAATGAGAGAAGAGACAACTACAAGTTGTTTGACTTGAAGGAAATATGTGCCCAGCCTATGGCACATGACACTGAACAGCTGCCTGTGGAGAGGATAATTGTTGTCACATTCAGTGGTCCTAATGTTGACCACTCAGTTTCATAGAATCATAGAATGGTTCAGGTTGGAAGGGACTTAAAGATCATCCAGCTTCAACCCCCCTGCCATGGGCAGGGACACCTCCCATTAGACCAGGTTGCTCAAAGCTCCATCCAGCTTGGCCTTGAACACCTCAAGGGATGGGGCATCCACAACTTTTCTTGGCAACCTATTCCATGCCTCACCATACTCACATTAAAGAATTTCTTCCTGATAGCTAATCTAAATCTCCCTTCTTCCAGTTTAAAACCACAAGCCCTTTGTCCTATTGCTACGCTCCCTGATAAAAAGTCCTTCCCCATCTCTCCTGTAGGGATACCTTTAGGTATTGGAAGGCTGCTATAAGGAGTCCCCAGAACCTTCTCTTCTCCAGGCTGAACAACCCGAACTCTCTCAGCCTGTCTTCACAGGAGAGGTTCTCCAGTCCTCTGATCATCTTTGTGGCCCCCTGCTGGACCCGTTCCAAGAGGTCCATGTCCTTCCTGTACTGAGAACTCCAAGGCTGGACATAGTACTCCATGTGGAGTCTTACCAGAGTGGAGTAGAGGGGCAGAATCATCTCCTTGGACCTGCTAGCCGCACTTCTTTTGATGCAGCCCAGGATGCAGTTGGCTTTCTGGGCTGCCATCATGCATTGCTGGCTCATGTTGAGATTCTCATCCACAAACAGCCCCAAGTGCTTCTCCTCAGGGCTGCTCTCACACCATTCTTCTCACAGCCTGTATTTGTGCCTGGGATTGCCATGTCCCAGGTGCAGGACCTTGCACTTGGCTTGGTTGAACTTCATGAGGTTCATACAGGCTCATCTCTCAAGCCTGCCCAGGTCCCTCTGGATGGCATCCCTTCCTCCAGTGTGTTGACTGTGCCACATACAGCTTGATGTCATCAGCAAACTTGCTGAGGGTGCACTCAATCCCACTGTCCCTGTCTCCAACAAAGATGTTGAACAGCACTGGTCCCAGTACCAACCCCTGAGGAACACCACTCGTCACTGGCTTCAACTTGGACATTGAGCCATTGACCACAACCGTTTGAGTATGGCCATCTAGCCAGCTCCTGATCCACCGAGTGGTCCATCCTTCAAATCCGTGTGTCTCCAGTTTAGAGACCAGGTGGGACATTGTATTCTTTTTAAGCATACTGAATTGAGCCACAGGTATAAAGGTTTGATTGTCTCTCGATAAAGAGTAATCTGTCTGCCTTTGGCAGCCTGCAATACAGAAAAAACTCTGTTATGTGCTTGCAGTTATTCTTCATGGCAGAGAATTAGTACTTAGGGATTCAGATTTGTAGGCTTTCCAAGTGCACGTTAGAGCAATTGGAAAGGTTATCATCCCCAGCTGCCTGTCCTTTCTCTCTGCCAGAGGTTATTACTCCTACAGCAGAGACAATCGAATGGCTGGCACATTATGTGTACAGTTCATGGCCTGGCGCATCGATTTCAGCTTACATTAGTAACTGACTGGGCTGTGAGCATAGGTGGCCTTGACTTATCATCCCTATTGGACTTAGCTGCAGTGGTTAAAGCCTGTAACAGTTCCCTCCCACAGGTGACAGCCAAATCCCACAGGTACCAAGGGCAATCCCACCCATGCAGGATGCTGAGGGTTGCTACAAATCACTGTTTCCTATGCTGCGTGTCTCACTCTTTGGAAGGTGGTAGGAGGAAGAAACGAGTGGCTTCCAGCGTCGCTGTCAGCATAGACAGATAACCCTGGTAACCAGGAGAAGGCTGGGCACATCCACATTTAGAGTGCCCAGGAGAAGTCAGACTGAGAAACTTTCCAGTTAGGAGTTCAGGCAGTCAAAGTGATAACATTAGCTATTTGGGAAAAAGCCTGGAGAAGGATTTGTAAAACTCAGAAATAAGCGCTGCAAAGCCGAACTTTTAAGCAGAGTGCTGACCTGTAGGAACCAGACTGTGCACCTAGAAGAAAATACCTGGAGGGCACCAATTCAACCAAAATACGGAAAGGTATTGTGGTGAGGGACAAGTTCTAAATGGGAAACCCTCCCAGGATGGCAATGCACTTTCCTAGCCTCACCCTGAAGCGCAAGAGCATTGCAGCCTGGAACAGGTTTTTTGTGTATTCACTTGAGTGAAAAGAAATGCAGCTTCAACATCTCTTCCAGTTCTGCAAGGGAAGGGACCGAACAGTTGTCTCCTCCATACCAAAGGTACTAGGTCACCTGGGAAGTGTGCTGTTGTGGAAGGTACACATACCTTCTCTTTTGTCTGTATAATGTGTGGTCTGAGAATGACTAGTCTAACAGATATTTTAGATAACTAGTTTGTGAATGTATCTGGACCTCCTTGGCACACCCAGTGTTTTATGAGTGCCAGACAGCAAGGGAGACATCAAGGGGCTGTTATGGATGCATATCAGCAGAGTATAAGTGCCTTGGGGATGAAGAAGTTGTTACTCAGAATTTCTGAAATTTCTAATAGCAATATAATTTTAAAAGTAGACACCTTAATTTTCAAGTAGGATCTTGGTGGATTTGGCCTTTTTGATCTGGAGGTATTTAAAAACATATCAGTGAATCAGTGGGAGTTAGGGGCTTTGATGTCTTATGTGCCAGTTTCCATCTGTAAGCATCTGAATGTCTTTCTAACTCTGGGTCACAATGAGTTCTTTGAACCACACTAGACTGTGAGACTTTTCCACAGACAAAAATGACCTTGCTTGAGCAGAGAGGTTTTAGCATGAAGCAAAAAAATGGTGTTAGCAATATCAGAAAGACACTTTGAGCTGGCATTCTTGCACAGAAAATAAAACTGTAGAAAATATCCAGACATTGGTAATTATATTCAACCCATTAAGCAAAAGCATCATACAGAGAAAAATCATTTAGGATTGACAGGTTTTTGTATTGCCATCCTTAGGATTACCCCATGTTTAGAGTAACTCCAATTGATTTCTGTTGACGTTAATGGCCCATTAACAGTTAGATTCAGTAGCTGGCAGGCTGTGCTTTGCCTATGCCAATCCCCACCTCCTGCTCACGAAGCTCTTGTGTTCTCTGAATGTTGCTAGTAAAGCAGGGGCCACAGAGTGGGACAGCAGCAACTGCATCAGAACTAGCCTTTCCCAGCAGAAGTAGATGATGTTGCCACGGCTTTATCTTTGGGATTGATGGCAGCAGAAAGTCTTATTCTCCAGTCTCCACCATCCAGCAGCCCAGCCCTGCTCTCGTCACTTCCCTCCATCCCAGAAGTTGCAGCAAATCTAGGAGAACCTGGCTGCAGAGAAGCAGCAGGACCCTTGCATCTTGCAGGAGTGGAGGATGGAGGCGTGTGGCTGCCTGGGGATGGGGTGAGTGAGGAGTGCAGTTTACCAGTCTAGGGAAGAGGACAAGTACACAGGGTTCCCCAAAAAAAAGAGACATGGTGAAACAGGTGGGTGAGGAGGGGTGAAAAAAAGTGAAAGAAATTTGCCTGCTCTGCCAGGCTTCCACAGCTCCCTGAAACCTTGCCTTCATCCTGCTTAGAGCTCTTCAAACTTCATTGACCCTCATGTACTGTCATTCCTTTCCTCCAAGAAGTTGAAATCTCCGCTGATCCCTTCCAGTCCCACTTTCATACCTCTGAGGCCATTAATGATCTTTTCCCGTCTTCTCAAACCCATTCCTCCTCTCCATCTTTGCTATAGCCCTACAGTCCTCATATAGCACCTCCCCAGCCCTTCCTCACCACACTGGCGGCCTTCCCCACCCAAGGGCCCTGGGGCAGTCAGCCTTGTTTACATTGTCAGGAAGCCCCCAGAGAGCTCCACTGGCTGCTCCAACCTCTGCTACCACTGGGGGAGTGTTTTCTCACCCAGCTCAGCCCTTTGAAGTCAGCAGGACCACTGCTGTGTGTAAGTGCTCACCACAAGAGATGAAGGAGCACACAAACAAATCCAAAGTCTTCTGCCCCAGCCATTTCCTGCAGTTCTCCCAGAGCCCAAAAAATCAATACACTGCTAGGGGTCTGCACCTCAGTGCCCTGCATAGCTGGCAAAGGGGAGTATTCCAGTATTTCAATCTTCTATTTCGTTTTAACCCTTCTTTGTCACTGTTTTTGCATGGAGAAGAAACCCGTAATAATGACATCCTGTAAAGTTTACGTAAGGCAAGTGTTTCCTCTGTATCTGACTTTTGCAATATTATCTTCTATCTGACACCAGGCATCAAAGTTAAAAAGTAATGTTTTACTCAGCGATCAGCAAGAACGGGGTTCATCATACCCTTGTCATAGACAGGAATTCTTTGAAAGTAACCATCCTGTTTTGATGAGCATCCCAATTGACAAAGTGCCCATGAATATTTTAGATAGGAATATATTCAATTTTTGAATACCTCCCTCATTGCTTCAATTAATTTTGGCTTTTTGAGGCAGTGGAAGAGGTTGCTGATTAGAAAGATAGTTTGGCATGGGATCAGATGTAGCATGATACCCAAGTAAAGGTAACTACATGCAGCATAGCGTGTGTAAATGACACTGATACAGAATAAATAACAAGAGAATGTCAGTGGAAAATGAAATTAATAGAGAGAAAAATAGAGAAGATATAGACTTAAAGCAGAAAAGAGAATTTTATTGCAGCTTTCTATTGTAATAACCTCACTAGAAATGCATAAATGTATTCCATTTATAAACTGCTCCAGATGAAAAGAGCAACAATGTAAAATTCATGGTATTTGTGACTGGCCTTTACTGACAAAGAGTAAACAGCCATGACTTCTAATAGAGCTTCCGCTGCTGGTGTAACATCTCCACAAGAGGCTCGTGCTAGAACTTCAGACTGCACAATAAATATGTCACAGAAGCTTAAGCATCTCTTAACATAAAGTGATTATTCTATATCCTCATCTTATTGGTCTCAGCTATTCACATTCAGGCTTTGAAGTGTCTGCTTTTATTCCAGCCCTACTGTCCTTTTTTGCTCTTCTGAAGTTGCACAGAAGTTGTTCAGGAAATCAGCACCAGTGTCTCTCTGACTGATATGTAAATCAAAAACAAGTGGGAAAATTGTAACAAGCCTTTAGGGAAATGGAGAGGTTCTTTATGGCACTTGTTTGATGCTTAGGCTAAGAGGAGCTATTTCTAAGGCTATCAATTAGGAAGGAATGAATAACTGAGGTTATCAACATTGGAGTCATTCACTTCAGCTCTCGTTTAAGCTGGTAGTTGCTGAAACTTGTAGCGGCACAGCGAAGCTCTCCTGCTCTCAGTCCATTTCTATTGAATTTGGACCCAGAGAGCGCTACTAGCGTGAATTGACTGCCTTGTCAAAGAAGCCTCTTGTAAAGATTAAAGAGCTTGATGTGTCTCGATGTCAGTTAAATATCTCCTAAAGGTATCCTCAGGCATGCTGATCTCTGTAGGTGAACATAAACAAGAACTCTCATGTAAGAAGAGCCTTCTTATTTCTGCTCACCTACAAAGAGTTTTCCCAGATGCTGAGATTAATTTGCTCTGTTTTGCTAAGAGGGTAACAGTGGCATAAGTTTTGTTGGAGAAATAATGAAGTGAAAAATAAAAATCAACAACAATTACACTAATGAACAGTTATATAAAATCCATTCATTAAAAAGGAGGAAATGAAAGGGATTATAACTCTACAAGAATTTTAAACATGGGAAAGGTAATACAGTGGATAGTTAGATCTGTTATTGGATCATAAACAATGCCCTACTTTAGAGGAAAATCAAAGAAATAACATTTTCCTCCTAAAAACGTACCTACAGCAGAACAGAAATTGACCTGAAGCTGCATAATAGTGGTTTTACTAGTAACTTTTTTTTTTCCTAAAAAAGTTACAGAAAAAATAGGAGTTGATAGATTTCCCATCCAGCCACTAATGTGAGAAAATGCTACCTGCTCTATACGTATTGCCAGAAGTAAAGAATGGAAGGTTATGTGGGAGTCCAAGCCAACACTAAGCATCAATGAAGAGAATAACATACTTTTATTTGAACCGTTTAAAGAAATCAAGGTTTCTCATTGCAGCCACAGACTGATATATAATTATTTAAAATCAGGAAAATAGCTTATTAAAAGAACAAAAAACTGGAGGCAATGTGAAAATTGAAAACACCTTGGTTCACAGGTGTCTGTTATTTTTATCCCACTTTTCTTTTTCGTTCTTCAGTAGAAAGAACGAAAAGCAAAAGCAACACAAACCCAGAACTGGAAAAAAAAAAAAAAAAGTGTTTGAATCTGCCATGAGTTAAGGGCCTGATTGAAATTCAAATAAACAAAATTAAAAAGCTGAATCTGATTACTTGACTACCAACCACAAAAAGTCTCTGTCAAGTTCTCTTTCACTTCAGTAGTAGCCAAGCACCATGCAGACAACTTACTAGTTTACTACAACAACAGCAAGAAAAAATGAAAGCAGTGAAATGCAAAAAATTGGAACTGAATATATGTTTGTCAATATTTTCTTGGTTTTGCAATATAGTTGCCAATTACTAGAGGCCAACCTGACTTTCCTGTGGTCACAGATTCACTACTACTTCCTTGCTTTTTTAAACAGTAATTATAACAAATCCCTATAAACTTTGAAATCATCATTATTACATTCATGAAAAGTACCTGCAAGTACAAATATGACAACAGTACCATTGTGTTGAGATTATTTTTCTTACCAGCTTTGAAGTTCATTCCTGTCTGAAGCCTTGTGTCCAATTATGTTAGATCATTAAGAATTAAATTATCTTGACATTTTATTTTAATAGCCTGACTTTGCGTTGGCCAAACATGAAACACTGGACTTCCAGGGTATGAACTTTCCCCACCAGTGTATGTTTTGGGAACACTGTGCTGAAGAGTGAAAGAGAGAGGAAAAAAGTAATAACCCCTTGCTGAATGAATCACATGCTTTCTTACATGGAAGGAGGGAAGAAAAAAATTGCCTTGTTTTTTATTCTGATATTTGTAAACATATAAATTATTCACAGTTTAGTCTGGGCCTCTTTTTTGTTCAGACAATAAGCTCAAAGATGCCTATCTCCAGGATACTCACGCTCTGTGAACTCATTGGTACATTACCCTAAGCTATGTAAGAGAAGAAAATGCATTTAGCTTAACAGAAGAAAATGCTGCACATGTAATTTAAGTAAAATCCTAGATATATCTGCATGTCAACTCCTTATATCACAGAAACCCTATTAATGTCTCTCCTCCTATAGGACCAAGTAGAAGTAATCCAGAAGAGAGACACAAGGGTGATCCAATGAGTAAGAAATTGTACTTCAAAGACAGATTGAAGGAACTAACATCTTTTGTCTAAAGGAACAAATGAAGATGGTAGTTGTCCGGGTGGCATCTCTACCACGTGAGGTTATTTTAATATGAGCTGCTAGAAACTGAGAGGTTGCTTGTGCCCCAAGAGAAAGAGCTGTGTGTGTCTTTCCTTCCTACTCATCTCGTAATAGTCAAGACAAGATATTTGACTAGATGGATACCACCAAGGAAAAGAGGTAATCTTGTGTTATTATGGAAGCAGAGTAGGATTTGTCTTTTTTTTTTTATAACCTGATATAACCTTACAACCCACCACCTAGGAAGTATTTAAAAAAAAATGGTTATTGAAAGAGGGAATGGTGTAGCAAGAAGGCTGAGAGAACTGAGAGGGAACTTTTATCAGCACTGTTGCCAGTAGGAGGAAAACAACCAGATTACATACAAAAGGCTAGTGGTTTGTGTTTATACACCTGAGATTTGGAGTCAAAGTACAGGCTGTTGCCCATAGTTTTATAAGGCCTCTATTGCTAGAGGGTTAGATTGTTCATTTTTCTATCAGGATATTTGAGCTAGACTTTTGAAACATTCTCCATACATATTTTTTTTTTTTTTTGTGAGACATAACAAAGGATCACATTTAGTAGGAGCCATATTAATTTTACAAATAATCAAATACTGTCTGAATTAACTTTAGTTAATGAAGTGGAGAATATTTCTGGGTGGGTTTTTTTGGTCAGCAATATACACGTATGTGGAAGGAGGATGCCTTAAGAGTTCAGAATTTTGCAAAATCTTTAGAATTCCCCCTGGAAGTACATGTTTACACAAAACTAAAAGCTTCAAGCAATTTTCTCTGTACTTTTAGAATAGATTTTTTCCATTGAAATGTAATATATATGTTAGGAAATGAGCAGAGAAGAATATTTACCTGTGCATAGACCAACACAGAAGAATCTAGAGTACAAGAGAAAGCGTAAATTGTCAAGATTATAAAAATACAGGCATGTATTTAGTACAAGTGCTGAGCCCCCGACATCAGATCAAGGTAATTATATGAAATCCTGCTTTTATGCTACATGTACAAGGAGAGTCAGGAAATCTTCATATAATGCATTTCTCCAGTGAAGTAGCACAGTGTTCTCAGAGAAAAGGCAACAGTTCAGTTTTGTGATTTCAGTGTGCTGCTGTGTGGGAAATGTAAAAACTATGCTTTAAAAGTATGAAATAAAGGCCAGAGAATTATATCCCCTTAGCCAAGCTGCCAAAAATATTTATGGAACTAAAAATCTCAAGAGCATAAAGCAATTCATGCTATGTTAATGTTTGTACTGGGAACTTTCCGTTAGTAAATATATGAGAGGGAATAATCATATCTATCCATCTGCTTAGTGGCTGTTCAACCACGGAAGCTGCTACATGTCAATTATTAATCCCCTTGTGGCTAGAATCCCTTTTTTTCTGGAGGGCTAGTTTTCTGCTTATTTTGTCTTTTTTTTTCCCCCTGCTATTTAAAAATAATCTTTTTTCTTACAGATTTCTTACAGATATTGATACAGATACATTTTCTTCTCAGTAATATGTTCCTTTTTCATACAGCTCTACCATCAGCCACATTGCCTTTTTTCCAATATGAAGATCAGGATACATGAACCAAATCTTTTTCAACTTACTCAAGTTTTTTTGAGACTTATTCAAGTTCTTTGTTGCAGTGATGGCTGTTCCACCAATAGTCATTAAGACATTTGAAGAGCCATGCTGTTTCTATTTTTGTTTATCAGGTAGTGATCTTTCTACTTTCTGGCACAGCAACAGACAGGAATGCAACAAAGCTATTTATAAAATTAAAATCAAAAGTGTCTAATTTAGATATAACAACAACAACAAAACAAAACAAAAAAAAAAACGATGAGTGACCATGGCTATTGGTACTGTTTCTTAAAAGCTAATCAAGGATGTGATGTGTAACATCAAAAAGAAATTAACTTCAGTGAAACGGGTTCATTTTCTGATGCTATCCACATGGAGAAATAATTTATTTTATCTGGAATCAAGAAAGGTCACTTAATTTTTTTCTTGCTGCATGATGCTGCTTTTTACAGGTTGATTTCTGCCGGGATCATCTTCATTACTAATGCCACTGTAATAGCATGGGAGAGTAAGTACATAACATCGAAGACAATCTTTGCAGTAAAGGTACTAATTCAACTTGCTGATCAGAACTGTCATAGAGTAAAAGCTACTTTAATCACACCAATCACTGAACATGACTCATCATGAGCAACTAACTTTTGCAAATGAATGAACAAACAGACAAAAAAATAAGCTTCATGCAGTACAGTTATAAAGTTCTTTGCTTAAATTATTTCAGAAAAATGAGAAAAACATCAATAATAGGATTACAAATTTTCAGGTAACTAGCATTATAGTCTGTACACAAGGTTTGTCTATACTATATATCAGTGTTTCATTCTATCTTACAACAATATTATTATCTACTAGTACCTAGAAAGCTAAGTGAATGTGAATCCCATGGTGCTGGGCAATGCCACGCAAATGCACACTCAGTAAGAGGCAGTCTCTGTCTCAGAGACACCACGATCTCAGTAGGCCCTTGATTGCTACCAAGTCAGATCATCAGGCAACACTGAGACCAGGGTCCAGGAAAAACCACATGAGGTTCCTGTGCTCCCCCTGCCCCAGCCCTGGGGAACCCAGCTGCAGCCAAGGCTGATTTCCCACCGTGTTCCTCAAGCTCTGGCCTGCAGAGCCAGGTAAGAGGTCAACATCAACGTGGAGCTGTAGGGCATGGATTTGCAGAGATACTGAGCAGTGCTATTGCCTGGAGGGAGCTGCGTGCAGGGATTAAAATAAGCATCTTTCCAGATTCAGGACCTGTCAAGATCCTCTGGGTTGTCAGTGTTAAAAGCACAGTAGAAGTTCATGTCAAGCACTTTAGACATTATAAACCTGGTGAAAATCCCTCATACATTTCTGGGATTGTTTCCAGTTGCTTTGGTAAGTTTCACTTTAGGCTTTACCTGTAAGCCTGTATGAGAGAAATATTTACAATCTTCTTTTTTTTTTCTTCTTTTCAAGCATTTTAGTTTCTGTTTTTTTAGCTTTCCTTTCATATCAGAATCCTAGTTCCAGTGTGCAGCTTGCCGCTTTCTCTGTCTTCTAAGAAGACTGAAAGTGACCAAAAACAGCCAGGGAAGTCGAAAGGGACAGATTTTACTTTTGAACAGGACTGGCTTAGATCCTGCAGAGTTGTTTGGGAGAATAGCAAGACCTGAATGCAATCTTAAATGAGAAATTCGTGTCTCTGTAAAGCCGTAAGTACACAAAACTTATATGCAGGCTGGACCTACACTTTTGAGAAACAGAATTGTAGATGGCCAGCATCAGTAATTACCTTCTGCACCCATTTCCCTGCTGTTTCCTTTGCCGTAAGTGTCTACTCTAGAACATCGATACAGAAAACACCTGCTGAATCCTGAGCAAGCAGAACAGCAAATGAACCAGTGAAGGTTTGTCTCTTATTTTATACTAAAAAGTTTACAAGTTCTTAAGGTAGAACATGCGTCATTAAAGGGAGATATAAATTACAGTCTGTTGCTGATTTCTTATGTAAAGTTAATCAGCACATTTTATTTAAACAGCTAGAATAAATATGTTTTATGGACATATTTGTCTCAGTAGCATGTGGTATTTTTAAAGCCTGCTCCTTGCCAGGTGGAAAAGGACAGATCCCAGATTTCTGCTGAAGCAAGGGAAAACTAGATATAAGGCTTGGTTTATTACAAATTATAATTATTTCAAAGTTATTTGAATATTAAAAAAATCTTTGTTTTAAGGAAACCGTGAATTTACAGTACCAGAAAATTCCCACAAATATAAAATTACATATTAATAATATAGATCATATTTCCATTGGTGTAAAAGTTCTCACAAAAGTTTATGCAACCGCTGCATTGCTTTTCTTTCAGGCTCAAAACCCACAGTACCTCTGAATAAAACCCAGGTAAGAACACTAGACTTCACTTACTTCCATGTCAAAAGCAAAGAAATAAAATGCAAATGCATGGCAATTTCAAAGCACATTCACAAATCAGTCCCTTGCTGACCGGTTTCCGTAGAAAAATTGGCTAAGTGTTGAGAATCTTTTTAGATATGATCTACATGTCAAGTCTGAAATGAAAACCATAACCTGACAGATTTTGCCAAGTTTTGAACTGATAACATTTACACTGCTTTGGTGGTTATATAGCTTCATCTGAGAGCTTCTTGTGTCGAAGGAACTAATGCTTTCTAACCCTGCTCCCTCTGCTCTCTCTGAAGGTCAGCAAAGTGTATTTTTTTTTTTGCTCAGCGTTTCAATGAACAAAAGCAGGAAAATAGGGATCCAAATCCTGATTCAGGCTTCTCAGAAATTTTGAAGTTTTAGATTTCTGGGTGCATTTGTCATTTCAAATGCTCTGACACATCAGCTAAGTGTTTTCTTAAGTGTAAATGCCCCACCACCACCAGCAAAAGATAATAAAGGTACTTGTATGCCTGTTCAAAAACCTTTATGCTTCTTACAATTTATCTGTTTATCAAAAGGTAATTGCATTTTATGACTTGTCACTTCACAGCTAGGTTGCAGTTCTCAGTTGGAAAGATTTACCAAGCAGAAAACATGAGAAAATAACAGGGAAATTTTTATGCAGACTGGAGCTGGTGGATAGATGTCTGACGAATTTTATATTTGGAATTTTTCTCGCTGAAAAGCTTTAAGTCTTTATTATGTTTTAACAGCCTGTCCTCTCTACCTGATGGACACCTGCAGGATGATGGCTTCATGAAATAACATTTTAGTCTGAAGTAATTTGATTTTCTCTCTCTCTTGTGCTGTATCTATCTGGCAGTTATTCAGAGTGGTACTTGATAGGTCCCTTTTGATGCTGCATTCCCCACCTCACCCATCATTGACTACGGCACTTTTCCGTTCCGTTTCTACAAATTAAATAAGCAGAACTCTCTCCTAGCCTGCTAGGAGTGAGCCTTTTAGTTGCCATTGCAAAGTCATAATAACATTTTTGCAGAGACAGAGTAATAATAAAAAACATTGAGAAATCTGGACGTTGCGTAACATGTTCTGTCTCCAGATGGTGAAACAAAGTTGTCTGTAAACACTTTCCAGTATTGCTGAGGGAAGGAATGTGGTGAAGAAAAGCAAGGGCTGTGGGTATGAACTAGACTTTAAACCCCTGCTTACCATTAACTGCGCAGGGGGTTCTTCTCATTGTTCGTTCCTGGGTCCATCACTTATGACTTATCATAAAAGATAGGATATGAAATTGTGAAACATTAAACTCTAGACAGAATTAGCTTTTTCACAAGGCATCTCTTGCTGCTATGGCACTTGGAGGATCCTATCTCTTGCTGCAGAACAGATCGAAGTGCACGAAGCAAGGTAAAACAGGTCAGGAACTCTCTCTAGAGGATACAGACACATCCAAGTTTTTACTTCTGAAAAGTTAAAGTGTAGAGTAAAAATCTGACTCAGTCACCAATCAGGGAAACTCTTTTTTTTGCTTTATTTTGTGGCTTTTTAAGTCTATGGAATAAATTTTGAGTTCATATTTTTAGCCCTGAAAAGCTGCAAATACTCTATACGGTTCTAAACACATGTAGGTTAAAAAACTTTGCATGTCACTCCAGTCAATAGCATATTTTTTTTCCTCTGCTGCTTTCTGATATTGAAGTCTTCTGACCAGCTCAACCTAGCTGTGCATAACTATTAGTTAATGACAGAAGATTTATTATTATCATCCAACATGTAGGTGCAAAAGAAGTATGAGAGAACCAGAAGAAAAATATCCCTTCTCTGGGACCCCCAACTGAAATCATGTTTCTTCTCTTATCAGTCATAGTACCCTGTCCTCAGTGCTACTGAACTGTGGCTGCTGAGTAAGATATTCCCACAAATTGCTTCAGTTAGTCATTGCTCCAAAGTAATCACCTTGTTGTCAGGAGATGAATCAGCCTGTGATAGATCAGCACTCTTGCATGTTCTAAGGAAGGCGAGAGAAGATGCTGGCAGTGAATTATCCCCCTGATCCTGGTGGAAGTGAGGTTCCTGCTTCAGAGAAGCAAATGGGAATCTCACAGCAGGAATCACCCCAAACCTACTTCTGCCTTTCAGTAGAAAATGCATTCAACATCAGTTTATGCCTGTGGGTCACGTATTATGATCACTGATGTATCATTTCATGTTTACTGTTAAATACAGATCCTGCCCCAAGCAAAGTAATGATGGAGCAAGAAGGGAAAAATAGTTACTTTTTTTTTTAAATTCACTTATTAGTAGCTTCTCTAGAAAGTGTGAGGCCAGAAGTGTGCTTACCCTCATAGTGTTGCATTTAAATCAACCCTTGTCATGAGTGACAGCTCTACAGTCCTGTCTCTGCTGCTGTGACTGCACTTCATTTTATCTGTGGAAAACTCTGGGCATTTACATTAGGAGGTACCTGACCTGACTCTCAATCCCCTGCAACTTACTATTGCACGTTAAATCCAGGGGCTGAGACTCCACCAAAATTCCCAGACCTGGTAAGCTTTAGCAGTATTTCTGTTCAGCATCATAGGATGGCAATGTCATCTTAACATAAGTAATGAAAAACAAACTCTCTAATTTAAGAGGAACAGTCTTGGGAGCCTTGCTTAGCTGCTGCTTTCATGTTTCTATTACTTATGTCTGCATAAAGCAGTGAGAAGAATAAAAGATCAGGGACCAAGTCAATACTCCTTGTCCAAACTTATTTCTTCTAAAAGCAAACTCCTAGACCACAGCGTTTCTTTCCCTCTCTGCAGCTGCCTTCAGCATGATGTGCTCTGTCACACCGTGGCTCTTCCCTGCCAACACCATTTCAAGGAGGGTCATGGCCCAGAGGGCTTGATGTGCATGTGAATGGTGGGTCACATTTTTACAGTAACTCTATGTATTTGGCTCTCCACCACCATCTCTGATTTTGATGCAGTGTGTGCTTCCTGAGAGGTTCCAGCAGAGAAAGTTCCCAGTGGAGAGCAACCAGCCAGCATCCCATTCTGGCCATAGCACTGGTGACATCCCAGTGCTGGCAGCTCAGTACCAGCACAGCAGATCACACTGCACTGAGTTGGCCTGCTTCGCTCCAGATGGAGCAGCCCACATGATAGCAGGTGTTTGTGCATCCTATGAAAAAATTCCTGGGAAAAACTGCTTTTCAGTGCAGTTCTGTTGTCTTTCACCAGGATATTTCAGGTTTTGAAAATCTTTCCCCTTAGACCTCAGGTGAAAAAGTCCAAATATTGTTGTTTGAGGAGAAGAGCACAGGAGCAAGCACGCAGCCCCAACACGCTCTCACTCCTGCTCACAGTGGATACTGTTTCTCCTTCTGCGTTAGGACTATTAGGTTCACCACATGTGAAGACCACCTGAAAGGACGATGCTCCACCGGTACGAGGCAGACCTGCAGCACCCCACTTCCATCCACCACTCTCTTACAGATCTTCCAACAGTGGAGGTCAGGAGCAGGCTGAAGAGCCCTCCAGGTCAGTCTACTGTAAAAATGATACTGATTTTCCTTTGATGACATAACTCAGACCGTGTTTGTAGACAGCGTCCAGTGAATTACTTTTTATTATTTCTGGCTTGAAAAGTTTGAATTGCTCCGTAATAGAGTGTCACTGAAAGCTGGCCTCTCCCACTGCTGTTTCTGTGCGGCAATCTTTTAACTGATGCCAACGCACTAAACCTAACTTAGGATCTTCACCTAACACTGGAGAAAGAAGAGAACAGCACAGCCTTTTCAGATGAGGCAACTACCAGGGAAATACAGGGAATGAAAGCTGTTGAATTAAATGTACCTCTGACTTGGAAGGAAGCAATCTAGGAGTGAGGGAAAGTCAGGAAAGGGAAACCTTACTTAAATATAATTAGGCAGCAAAATGAAACAGGATAGAATGTCCTGTTTAGGTATCTAGATTATAGACAAAAAACCAAAAGATACTAGCAATAGAAATAAACCATAATGACTATAACAAGAAGTGTATTTGCTTGAAATATAAAGGCAAAAAAAAAATTACACCAATTTAATACTGAGTTAAGGGAGATCAGCACAACTCCAATATCTTTTAAAACATATTACTGATAACAACAACAAGAGAGAAACTTAAATGGGGCATTTCACAGACCAATGCACTGAACCGCAGGAATTAATATTTATGGAGAGTCTCAAGGCTTGTTTCTTATTTACTTGTGTTTATTCTCAATTTCATAGCAGTACAGCCTTCTTACAGCCTAGTTCCTTGGCTGCAGTTCATTTTGGATTATTATACTCTACCTACCTAAATAAATCCTGTTATGTTGCCTCTGTTTGTGTGTTTTCTCTCATGGGTGAGCCTTTAGATAGGTCTGTACTGGAGTCCTTCCCCCGTTTACCTTCTTGGGCTCAGTGGGCATCTCTGTAGGCATCGCTGACATTCAGTTAGTTGATTAACAGTCAGCTAATACACATTCTAGTCATATTTCATTCATTTTGGAATGTTGCAACAGGGATATATGTTTATAGATGAGTACTATATGTATAGTCTAAGGGCTGGACTTTCTTAGGAAAACACCAGTGCCACAGTTTTTATAGTCATTACCAAGGAGATATTTCTTTTCAATACAATATGCCGCAGAAAAACACAGGTGAGGGACTGTGATCTTCAGTATCTGTGTAAATCTGGGGCTATTATAATATAAAAATAAGGCTATGATGCTATGGAATATAGTGCATTTGTTGTGACAAGTTGAAGTAGTTCCGGAAGAAATGAACTGACTGTGTATGATACTAGTGACAGCCTACAGCATAGTGTTGACCCTTCCAAAACCACAGGCTCTTTCAAATGTGCATGAAAACGTGAGCAATCTGTTAACATATTTGATCTTGAAGTTACTGTATTCCCACTGGGGAAACTAAGTAGAACTGAGCTTTCCAATTCTAATGCTTCATCTTAGACTGGAGATAGCAAATACAGCAACCAGTCACATGTCCATATGCACTGTACAAAAGATTTAAATATTGAGCCTTTTGATTGATCTTGTGACACTCCTGCAATACTGGGCTCATTTTACCTATTTAGCAATATTACTGAGAATTTATTGAGTGCTTATAACAGTACAACAGAGCTCTGAGAAACTTTGCAGTGGCAAAAATGGGTAAAACATGAACTCAGAACAGATCTGTTACGGAGAATAGATGTGGACCCTGCTATTATTTTGTATCTTTGATGTCTTCAAGATGGCATGAAATTGTCTGCTGAGCCTTTGCCATGTCTACTCTCCATCATCTCTTTTTGCAACCAACTCAATAACCAAGTCAAGGATTTTTTAGGGGAAGAAGAAAGCTGGCAATTAATGCTTAAACCACCATTTACAAAATGAGGATACAAAATAAAAAATTGTGCTCCGGCTTCTGTGTTGCAGGAATGGAATTACCTCTGAAATACAAGGTAGTTTTTACAATAACGGAGACATTTGTCTAGCACCCTAGTGAAAGCCTTTTCTATTTAAGTCCTATCTTTCAGGATCTGAACTGTTCATCCAGCTTGCTGCATGCTGCAACAAATATGCCCAAATCTGTGCCAGAGCAACTACTTTACAGTGGTGGAGGATGTCCTATATGTAGCCTATGAAAAACACCTGGTAAGCTTTTAAATCATAGAATCATAGAATCATCTAGTATTAAATAGCTATGAAGGTACTGTGAGGAATTGCAAGTCTTTTGAAGATCACCATATTTTTCATGGTTCAGAAAAATTGTGTTTCCATGGTATTCGCACACCCATTCTGTTGATTGCTTTTGTACTGTCCAAAGGTGCAGCTTCACACTTAGAATTAATCAGATCTCAATTCACTGCTGAATCATGAAGGCAAGGGAAACGATTTTTTTTAAAGAAACACAGTGATGAACAGTTGAAGGCCATGGAAAGGTATGAGATATGATCATGTGCTCCAACAAAACAAAACAAATTGTGTGGCATTTTTCTCTCAGAAATATGAAAAAATATCAAGAAAAAAATGTTTGAAGTTGACCCAAAATACATTGTTTAACTTAAAAGGAAACCATTTATTTCATTCTGAACAGATTGTTTTACTTTTGAATGTGTATTTTTCTATTTTGTCTTTAATAGAGATTCATTTCAAATTAACACATGACATTTCCAAAGTGAAAAAAAATGTTTCAATATATTTGAAACAGAAAGTCCCAAGCCTTTTTTTTAAAAACAAAAACTCCTTCTCTGTGGCCAGAACTATTTGTTAAACTTACTCTAAATTCTCAAAATCTTTGGTCAGCTGAAATGACATTTTCCTCTAAATTTCCTAATCAGTGAAAAGTATTGTCCAGATCTTCCATACCTTTCATTTTTAGTGGATTTATTTTTTAGTTAAAATGTGCACCCTAACAAGTAAAACAATTTGGTAAATATCCTTTATAATGTGTGAGATATGATAGCAATTTCTTTGCTGCCATACAGTTGTCATGTTTCAACCCGCTGTGATTCTACAACCCCTTATCACGTGAGTAACTAGAAATATGTTTGCAGATGCATCTTCAAAGTAGGCAGTGTACAGTTCAAACAAGGGATTCAGAAGATGCACTGGAATCTACGTGAAGACAGAACATGTGCTTAAACGTAAGTACAACTCAGCACATCCCAACCACCACCATAGCTATTCTGACCACGTATGCTTTGTTAGAGCAACCACTGAAGTCATTTGCTCTTTGGATCCCTCTGAAATCAACCAGAATTTCTCCCTTGACTTCGTGAGATTCAGGTTTTTACCTCCTATATATGATGATGTCCCAGGATCATATACCATGGCAGGGATTTCAGCTGCTATGATTTCAACTACAGTGCCAGGGATTTCACATACAATGGAAAAATGGGGTCATCTGACAGTAAATAATGATATTGCATGAGGAACAGTGACAGAACACTCCACTCAGTAAATCCAGGTAGAAAGAATACTAATGGCTCAGAAACATGAAAGTTCAAAAATCTTTATAAAGATACAAACTGTCATTCCAATAGTTACTCTTGAATTTTTATATTTGCTTAGCATGTATGCTTTCCTCTTGGCTTTGGTAAGCATAATGCTGTATTAGTGTTCCTGCAATGACATATGCATGTGCATATAGTTGAATTAATCTCACCAAAGAAATGCTCAAAACAGCTTTGCAATAACGCTTCATGACTTATTCATGACGCATGCTGTTTGCAAATGAGACCACAAATGACACACACCAAAGGAACTTTCTTCTGAATCACTTCTAGTGGTGCCTAATAACTTATACACAAAGTTGCATATAAACATATGTTTTCTATTATAATTGGGTTTGTACCAAACTCTTTCTAGGTGAGTCAGATAATGAGCAATAGCAAAATACTTATCCTAAGCTTCACATTTTGCTACTGTGTGCTCCTGGAGATATACTAACTATATTTTTGCTCCAAGGATCTGTTTCTTTTTTCAGTCAGACTGTAACTGCGGTGTTTTTATGAGGAAGATAAGTTCAAGTTTCCATCCTTCTTCCAAATTTCCATCCAAATTGTTTACAGAACAGAGTTACACAGTGCTTGGACTCATTTTATTTATAGAACATATATAATTTTTACATTTATCTGCCAAATACAGGATTATAAATGTGGTGCCAGAAAAAAAAAAAGACAAAGAATTGTTGTCAACTGCTTCTGTTTGTCAACTGTATTTCTATTATGCTGACAACTGTGAATTTCTTGTTACAATAACTTTTCAGAAAGTTGTCTTTCTGTAAGCATATGTGCATAACTGCAAATTTTCAAAGCTGAGCAGCATTAGTGTGTCACCTGCCTAAAAAAACATAAACCTTATAGGGAAAGAAAAGACCAAAGACTAAGTAAGGGTTGTTCTTAAAAGAAAAGTCATTTCTTACACATGCATTTTTAAAAACTCCTCCTCTGTATACGTGGAGGAGAGTGAACTTAGCATCCAGTTCAAGATTGCAAATAATAGTGAGTGTTGATAACCTGGATTCTTTGGAAACAGCAGCAAATTAAAGGTATCTAATTTTTCTTTTATGCAATACATTATTCTATGTTTTATCCAAAATAATTTTGAAATAGTTATTTTTTGTGCAAAAGCATTCAGCAGTTCCTTCCCCATGTCTTCTTACATGTATATACCATAATATTCAGATAGTTTATTTCTGGAACAGTTGTTTTTCTCTTCCTATATCCATTTCATCAGTAATCACTATTATTGTCTGTTATCATACCATGTCATAAAAATTCAAAATATTTTCTAAGTAAGATATTCCTCCTTGGAGAGAGGAGGTCTAAATTAAAAAAGATACTAACATTGCACCATATGACTTTCATGTCTCCTTTCCCTGCATAAGGTACCCCAGCTCCAAATGTTGGAGGCGATTTGGACTCCTGTGCACTGGAGTCGTGGAAGCCATGGAAGCTCAGGTGGGCCTCAGGAGTAAGCAGGTACAGCAATGTAAGGACAGAAGACCATCTGGTGACGATTCTTGACCATAAGTTGTGGCACAAAAGGACATGTCAAGTGTTTTCATTGAGGAAAATAGAATCACTGATTAAGACACTCTTTTTGGAGATGGAAGGCCTCCTTTCAGCTCTCAGTTTAAGTTAGCCTCAAGACTAGACTTAGCTCCATCCCCCTGCTGCCTGCCCCATGCCAGCAGAATGTCTTTACACCTACGCTTTTCAGGCAGGGAGAATAAATGGTCTCTCAGTTGTTTTTGTTAGAGTTGTTTACTTTGTGCAAGTAATTGGAGATTCATTTAGTCAGAGGCTTGAACATGACTCTGTGGTCTACAGACTCAATCTCTTCCTTACAGACTCTGTCTTTTTTTTTTTTTAATCTGACTCAATGCATATTCAATCACTAATGGAAAGCTAACAATCTACACCAGAAAACATTGTGATTGCCTCCTCTTAGCACAACAGTCCCTGGTGATTGCAGAATTTTGCTAATTTCTAAGAAAACTGCATCCAACTCCTTGTTTTATATCAGACAAAATGGAGCTGTAGAAACAACATTTTTCACCTCCTGAGTCCCACTGAGAGTTAGCAAAAACACAATACCTGCATGAAGAATGTGTTTCCTCTGGTGTCTTTTATTTGAATCATAACATAGTCTAAGAACATCTGGCTAACCTGACCATTAGAAGTGAGATAAGTCCAAGCCACTTGGTCTAAGTGACTGAAATATATACTTCTAGTCTGTCCAGATTTCAAAACAAACCTGGTGACTGCTACTGGAGAAACTATTAGTTCTTGAAGACAGTATGGAATGGTATCTTCAGGCCTTGTCACCCAAGAAAGGTCACGATCGAGAGAAGGCTGGAATAAATGGCTGGATAATGATGAAAATGTTGGTTCAAAATCTACAGCAAAAGATTTCAGTACTTGTGCATAACACAGTAGAAACAGGTGTGAAGCATCATAAATATGAGACATAGAATTTTTTGCGTATCATTTGTTATTACATGCTAACTAATCTTTTAGGGCAATGAAAGGAAAAAAGTATCATTCTGAATGATCTTAATATCATTCAGCATTGGGTCATCATTTTTCAACATTCTCAAGCGTTTTCAATGTTTGCAAATAACATTTGCTTTCTGCTGCTCTTATTTTCCTGTGCTGTGGTTATTCTTGTTGCTTCTGTAGCTGAAAGGTCAGTGCCTTTTATTATTACAGCTATTTGTACTTCCAACAAGCTAAAACCATGCCATATGTAAAGTCTGCTCCCCTAGGCTCGTACGCTAGGTGACTTGGGGTACAAAAGTCATTTTGAAGTACTACCATTCATTTTGAAGTACTATCAGGTGATAAAGCCATCCTACAAGGGAATATTTATTCATGTTTAGCAACAAAGAAGGGAGGAGGTCTGCGCAGCATCACATGAATTTATTTAGATTGAGGGAACTCACTTCACATTTGCCTTTGTGAAAGATAATTTCTTCTGTCAACACTGGGACTGCTTTAGTGCTACAGATCAACACTGGATAAGTTTTACCTTCTTTGAGAGCTTCCACCGGTAGCAACTCAGCAAGATGAATCCAATTATATGGAGAAATATAGTGCATTTTCACAGAATATAAAAAGACTGTTTCTTGATTGGCATTTCAGTATTTGCCAAGTTTGTGATTAGATGTAGACTAAGTTCTTCTTTTGGTAAGGTCCAGGTTTTGTTGTCAAAAAACTTAAGTCAGCACAGGTGCTTCTTCCAGTTGATCGGCTGATTTTCTGCTCAAATCCAGATGCATCTTTTAACAGAAGTTTAATTAAGCTAGCATGACAGAAACAAAGGGCAAATGGTCATTTCGTGGCAATTAAATTAACAGGAGAAAATATTCAGGATATAAATATTCAGAACGTAGATATTGTGAATGACATTTTAAAATAACAGGCAATGGATTTTGATATCAACACTGGGCTATCTTTAGAAAAAGAGAGCAGGTCAGAGCTGCACAGAGCTGCCCTAGCAACACAACGCATTGCTGATTCCTGTCAGCAGCTGAACACCTTTTCATGCATAAAGTGGGATGGCTAGTGAAGGAAATGGGGAATAAACAGGAACATGATTGAAAGGAACAGAAAATAGAAGATTTTTTTTTCCAATTTTACTGTTATTAAATGAGTAATAGAAGTGTATATAGCAAAAAATAGTAGCCTAAAACAGGAAAATTATCAAGAACAAGTACCTAGTTTCTTCCTATGCTTTTTCCTGCTTGGTAAAGTATTACAGTCACAATCTCCGCAGCACTAACTTCCAGAGTTTTAATTGAAAATATACAAGTAAACAATGTGTCACATCCGATGGTATAGAACATTTCAAGAGAATACCATGCATTCAAAATAAGTGGCTGGTCCTCTGTACCGGAGAGGCTAATGTTTTTGTAGTTTTGCATAAAATGTGCCTTTCTCCTTAAAATTCTGCAAATGTCTATGGTTTTTGTCAATCTACAACTGCTTCAAATATCAAATAGGAACCTCAGCAACTCTTAAAGACATGTCTTTCACACCCAAACTGGACAGATGTAACTACAGCTATTACTCCCAGATAAAATGTTTTTCTATCAATCAGAAACATCTCTTAGGTTCTTTAGTATATGTAAGTAATGGGAGATAGAAAAAATATTAAAACAAGTGAGTGGAGTTAAGACTTTTTAAAAACAACAAGCATGGGTGAAAAACAATTTAAAAACCCTAAAACTCATGAGGGTAGTTATCCATTGAAGACTCTGCAAGAAAAGTCACATATATTGGCATGAATCAGCCTGCTCTCCTTCTTACCTCAAAACTGAAATACATTTTCTTTAAACTTTTCCTGCCTTCAGAGTGTATGAAATGAGATCAGGTAAATATCAATATCCTGAAAGTCTCAATGGTGGAAAAATGCTTTTGCAGCTCTAGGCTTTGCATCACTCAAGACCTGTCCAGAAGTTTTCTTCATTCACTGGGAGTCAATTACGCCTTTAAGAGTACTCCTGTATTGTACTCAAGACATGAAACTGTACTGGATGTAGACAAGTAGGGAAGTTTTATTTGAATATTGTAGTTAAAATCACAAATGAAGCCAGGGCATCATGGATTTCTGCATGTTTTTCACAAGGTCCCTTGGAACTGCAGATATTTGCTTGGGTATAACAGCAGCTACATTTCATTTCACTTCACAAGCCAGCTTTCACGCTCCTTGTTCATCACATTAATGGTGGCAAAATTTCCACTTGGAGTCCACTGAAAATCTGCTTGCTGAGACAAAACAATATTGTTATTGCAGGAAGCTCCAGAAACCCAAGTTGAACTCTAACCCATGCGACTCTTTCTCCAACACGACAAAAGTATTTACTGAACAGATTACTTGGGTCTTGCCTGGCTAGAGCAGCTCTCTGATACTCATGATGCTGGGGAGCAGAGGAGGAATACAGATATAGATGCTGACGTTTTGTGAAGGCAACCATGATAATGGACTCCAGTAACTTATAGGGCAAGGGGAAAGACGGCAAACTCTAGCCCTAACCCCAGGAAACACATAGAGTGCATCATGACTGGAGCAGGTACAGGAATCCTGCTTGTGCACTCATAGGTCACTGGTGGAGAGGGGCAGGATTTGGCTTAACACGTGAGTGCTTTAAAAGGTTCTGATTTAGCTCAGAAGTCAGACCGTGTTAGCTTTAAGGGCAAATATAATTTTAATCTGAAAGACGCCTCTTGTAACTCGTAACCTGGCTCTTTCCTATGTACTAAGCCAAAGAAGTTTCTGTTTTTTCTTAAAAACAGGAAATGCATAATAGATGGTGGCTCCATGAGCAATTACATTATTACTGAATAATTTTATTAAGTGCCAAAACTCAGGAATATTAACCCTTGCAACAAATAAGAATTGGTCACATCTAATTCATCATCTCAAAAACAACCAAGGAAATTATGTTAGCAATTAAAAATTAATGCAGTCTACAGATAAAATTAAAAGGGAAAACTATTGAGTGGAGACTGGATCCTCAGGTGATTTCTTTCAATACACTATCCCTGCAGTAAATAGGGCTTCACTGATGGTCCTGACCTGAGAATAAAGGCTTCCAAATACACTGTTTTTCAGCCATATTACGTCGATAAGTTATCATTTACTCCTGTTACACACCTCTAATTTTAATAACCCCAGTTAGCTTGGAAGGTGTCACAGTCGCTGACAGAGGATAATGCTTGAAAACCAGCAGACAGGGTTACTATCTCTGCCATAGTCATTGATTTGCTAGCTGGCCACAGGCAAAATAACCTTATCTTCCCCTGCCTGGATTTTATCAGCTGTCTTGTGAGGATAATAAAATAGTTGGGAGCTGTGAATGAAGTGTTATTGTATGCATTATGTTACCGATTATAAGCAGCAGGTCTGTCAAAAACTGCAGGGCATTTGAACATAATAGGAGTTTTGTTGTTTCACTAGCTCATGTGGTGAAAGAAGAAATCTCAACAGTAGCTTTCTCCAGGCTTGGGATGTTTTCCCAAGCCTGCTCCAGCAGGCTTCCAGAACCACTGCATCAGTCACCTTATCTAGCCCTGGGTTTTGGATACAGGCGCGGTCATGCTTAGGTCCTCAAGTGTCTGCTGCATGTATGGAGTTGTTCCTCTCATAGCTGATATCACAAGGGCTTCCAGACCAAAAGACACCAGCTTTTAGCTCTACTAGCTTTCACAAGGCACAGATATATTTCCACTGGGCATAAGTTTCGTACCACAGGTTTTCCCACCACCCCCAATTCAAGAGTAAAAAATCGTAACTATTTTTGCAGTGAAGTGACCATATCTGAGTCAAAATCACCTAAAACTTCCAACCAGCATGGTTCAGTGCAATGCTACGTGTATTATGTGCTGAAACTCAGAAGCAGTTTAATGTTAAGCCCAAATTGCCATACCTGCAACACCACTGTCTCTGCCCTCAACCAGAGTTTCAAATATAGCTTGCAGATAGCCAGTTTGAGGAATAAATGGGCCAAGCATACTCATAGGCTGGGACCTCCAGCAATTCAGTTCCAGATGCTCTTCTTTTGTGCAACCAGCATCAAACAGTAACTGAACTAGGGGTATCTGTAGCTAAAGGCACAGGGAACATTGTCCTGTGAAATTGCCCAGAGGGAGAGGATGTCAGCTGGAGCTGTTTATGTGATGAGGGGCAATATGCAAATGTACTCAGAGAATTTTAGGCCCACATGGAGGAAGATTCTCATGGCTGCCTGGCTGATTGTATCTCCAGGGCTCCAGGCTCTCTGTTGCAGCTTCTCTGGAAAGCATCTCTTCAGCAACCTAATTAGCTTTACCCTGATGGATGGTAAGGAGAAAAGCAGATGACTCTTGCTTTGCTTTTTTTCACGGTAAAAAGCTGTGGTATTCTTCCTCTTCCTTTTGCCTTTGAAAAGAAAATTAAAAACCTGGGAGATGAGGCTGGTTTAATGCACTGGCTAGACTAAGGCAGCTTTTAGCAAGTAGCAGGCACTTGTAGCATCTCTGTTGGACTGATGTCCAACACGTGTATGGGCAAGCAGCCATAGCTTCCCTGGAAGTGTTCAAGGCCAGGCTGGATGGGGCTTTGAGCAACCTGCTCTAGTGGCAGGTTTTCCTGCCCGTGGCAGGGGGGTTGGAACTCGATGATCTTTAAGGTCCCTTCCAACTGTAACCATTTATTGAACAGTGTTAATCTCTGCAAGCGGGCATGTGGGCAGGAGGGAGTGCTCCTGCTTCAATGTAACCAAAATCTCTTTTGTTAATTTAGGATCCTCTGTGATGCTGGACCCATTTCTGCGTGGTGCGTTTGGGCAAGAAGGTAATTAAAAAACTGTAAGATAGACAGAGAAGTACTGGTGGTTTTAAGGGCTGGCTTCATGATGTTATGAGGGGAGCACCTGCGTGCTGCTGCTTGTCGATTTTGAGGTTCATGACTGTGTTGGAGATGTGCTGCATCTTGGTGTAGAGCATCAAGCCCAAGTAGCTGGCTGATGTGAAAAGTCCTCTTCTCTCGGATTGCTGTGGCACCCACAGCAGACAGTCTCTAGCAGGCTTGGGGACCCAGGGTGCTGTGGAAAAGGGGTGCCACAGAGCCTGCTGGGATGCAGGTGGAAGATAGTTACTTGCAGTAGGTCTGGATGTGGTTTTAGGTATAGGAGGTATAGCAAATACAGGTAGCTGGAAGTGGTATGTTCCTGAAACTGCTGTGAATAGCTCATGATTAAACTTTTTCAGCAAGCTTACAGCATCAAATGCTTTTTCCTGTGATTTATTCAGAGCCTGTAAAGAACTCGAGGCTTAATCAGAATTTATTAGTGCCCCTTCTCTTTTGATTGACACTGAAGTCAAAGCAAGGACTCTTCTGTTTTCAGCAAAAATGAGCTTTCAGCTCACATCCCCCTCTCTGAAGTCCATTCCAGGAGGGGAGAAGGAGCGGTCTCTTCCCTGTTAATCATTTTGTTAGTTTTCTATTGGGGCAGGCCAAGTGTTATCTCACAGATGACCCACAGGCAGTCAGTAGCGCTGTTCCCTCTGTCCTACGCAGGGAACAGAGCCTTGCTACTGGGCAAAATTTAGGGCATAAAACATCCTTCCCTATAATTGTTTCATAAATAGATTTTTGTGTTCTAATAGGTAAAGTTAAGCAGGAAAATCTGTTTGTATGTCTGCTGACTGAATAGTTTTTGGTTAAAATCATCATGGGGAATGAGAAGAAGGAAGCTGTGTGCCTTAAAGTCTTACTACATGCCACTAAATTAACCAAAATAAAACCCCGCTTACATATGTTGCTGACAACAATCTGTAGCAGCTGTTAAACAAAAGAGTTATAGTGAGAAATAATGGGAAATATTTCTGGTAAATTTGCCCCTTCCTTTTATTGATGGATGAAACTTTTACTTGCAAAAATTATATTAAGCAACTTTTTTTTAATCAAAAAAAAATGTTCAAAGAAAGGAGGGAAAATTGAATTTCGGCTGCAGAATTGTTATTTTAACAAGGCTTGAATAAGACTTTTACTTTGCTACAGCTGCCCTTTCATAAACTTGCTTATTGTAAGCACTCATCTAAGGGCAAAAATGTAAAGGATTTGCCCAAACTGGCTCCTATTGTAGATTACCATCACTATAGATATATAAAACAAAATCTCACAGAGGTAGTTAAAAGATGAGTTTCTGCCAATATCTGGGAGCAGGCAAGTGACAGCATCAAAACTCTCTCTTGGTACAAGAGGCATCACACTGAATTCAACAGAACTGATTTCATTCAGAAAAACAGAGTAGCTTGATTCACGAGTGTGAGCAACTTTGTACGAAAAACCAAAGACACGATGTAGACTTATGGAATTGTAAGCAATTGTGGATTGATGTAAACACTTCTGTGCTTTAAATTCTAAAAAAAAAGATGAGGTAGCCCCTACAAAGGAAAACAAGCAATGGTGTACTTTGAGGTCATTAACTGTCACATCATTTTCACCTGAACCTTCTGCACTCTTGGGTCCAAAACATGAACCAAGTGCACCATATTCTCTGCTGTCTGAGAGGGATGTTGACCCTGACAGCATGGCTTTCTGGTGAGAGCACTCAGGTTGTTTCAGTGTCACTTTATTCTGAATCCTGAAAGCTTATTTTTAAGAACTTATGGTATATAATTGATGTTAACTGTATGAGTCTTAATTAGAGGCTTCTCATGCAGTGCTTGGGCATCATTTGTTTGGTAGAAATAGGAATAAGCTGCACGTGTAAACTAAATTATTTACAACAAAAACAGATTAAACAAAAATGAAGAAAAAACAACCAGATATGATGTCAGAAAGGAAATATAAAAGTTTGTTTTGGGAGACTTACCAGGATGGTAAGAAGAAA
Organism: Tringa tobata; assembly: GCA_033628505.1. Taxonomy (NCBI): domain Eukaryota; kingdom Metazoa; phylum Chordata; class Aves; order Charadriiformes; family Scolopacidae; genus Tringa; species Tringa tobata. The sequence goes on from JAHREE010000245.1 coordinate 18,999,315, forward strand.
ATCTCATAGAATCATAGAATGGTTTTGGTTGGAAGGGACCTTAAAGATCATCAAGTTTGACCCCCCTGCCTTGGGCAGGGACACCTCCCACTAGAGCAGGTTGCTCGAAGTCCCATCTCCTTTTTGATTGGTGTGTAATAGGAATGTATGCAATCATAAGACAGCAGCTCCAATCCCATTCTGTTTATCCACATTATCTCATCCAACCGAATGAGAATTCGAATTCCCTGATCGAAGGTATGCGCTCCGCAATGCAACCCACACTGGCTTGTAGACAAACAGCAATACAAAAGTAATTTTGATGTAGTTGTGCTTGTGACTGAGACCTTTGTGGTGTGGTACAATTCCACATAAGCATCCAGGGCCAGCAGCAGTGACAGGGAGGTATACCCAGGCAGCCCCTGCGAGTCCTATACACGTGGTGCCCCTGCCACACAGATCTGGTAGCAAATGGTGTTGAGACTCCACAAAGATTGCTGCTGCCATGTCAAGTTTCCTGCAAGTTCTGTTGGATTTCCCTCACGTTTGGAATGGCTTCTTATCCACATGCACATTTTTCACCTCTCTGTCTTGCATGGATGAGACCTAGCTGGTTTAGTCATGCCTCATATGGAGCCACTGCCTGAGGTCCCAGTTCACCTGTGCTATAGTTTTGTTTGCATGCAGGAAGATAGACTTCAGTGAGATTAATATTGTCTGTATGTGATTGCCCTTTATTCAAGCATAAGTTCCACTGAAGATAATAGGAAATGGAGAAACAAATCCTATATATGTATATGTATATTTGTCCTAATTTCTAGCCTACAATCATACCTTAGGGATTGGATGGATTTCTGATGTATCTTTCTAGAAACCAGCTCTGCATCCATAAAATGTGAAATTCTTTTTTTTTTTTATTTTTCAGTCATTGCTCTGCCAGAATAATGACATGAATAGAATAAAACATGTTGGATTTTTTTGAGTTATTTTACCTTGAAATGTCAGCCCATATAGTTTCAAAACACTGTGTGTAGGATTAAACACACAATAACATTAGTTCTGATAGATTTCACAACCAACACCTCACACAGCATTCTGAAAATGTTTAAGAAATTCTGAAGAGTTTAGTATTAAAACCTAGTTGATGGCCAGAAACAGTAATACCTGTAAACATTAAATTAGAAAGGTGCTTTGTCCACTTGTTTTTGATTTTTCTGTTATCAAAGTTAAATGGCTGGCTAAACTGAGGTACCCAGTGACATTTTAGATTCTCTTGAGTGTCTAAGACATCTGCAAGGAGCTGGCAGGTATGACATATGGGTCTCCTACACCCTTCTGCAGTGGCAGCTGTGTGCCAGACAGGATACCCTAGGCATATAAAGTGGCGTTGGATGGCTAATCGGGAAACTGTGTCCTGTCCCTTAAATCCTGTTTTTTTCCATCAACTCCTCTGCCATTAGCTGTGATTCAGAGGTTGTTAGAACAGAGAGAAATTAGCTGAGAGTTATTGTTTGTCCTTCAAAGGTAGGAGATAGCTCAGATACATTGTGTGTGGAAGTCTGACAGACGCCTGATTTAATTCAGCCTTTGAAAAGCGACACCAAATGTTACCAACAAAGCTGAAAGGCTATATGGTTGGCCATGCTAAGGGCTGAAGCCGAGTTACTGGGTATGCGTGTTACAGGTAGGACCAAGGCAGACTAATAGAGCTTTCTGAGGAGAGAGGGGTGAATAGGTGTGCTCGCTTGCTTGGCTGGGCCGTGTGTGGGTTAGACCTCAAGGCTGATTTACCACAGGGGTATTTTGATAAGAAGACTGCAAACTTAGGCTGTACCAACAGAACTGCTTTAAGGATCTTAATGTAGAAGTTATATAAATGGTTAATTAGCCAGCTAAAACATAGTTGGGGGAAGACATAGTTAACCAAATGTTTGCAAAGTAAATGAAGTGGGAGTATAAAACAATAGGCTTAAGGGGTTAATTCCTTGGGATGACTTTTCCTGAATGATATATTTAGCAGCTATTCATTAGAAAAGAATAACCATCTGTTCAATATTTTTGCTTATTACTGTTCCTTTGACTGTATTAATTTTATGGCTTATTTGTTTTGGGTTGTTTCTGTCCCAGTTGTAAAAACCCACAGTAATAGCTTTCAGGTAGATGTCCAGATATGCAAAATAATAGCTGCACAATTTCCCCTGGCTCAATACCAAATATTTCCCATTCAAAAGGAACTTCAATTTAGTAAAATAGAACACTAATTTAAAAACTGGTCAATTTTCAAATGTAGGAGGTGGCTCATCTATCTAATTTAAGCTTGTAGTCTCTTTCTTTTGGTAATATTTTCCAGTCATGATTCAAGTACATTTATCATTATACTATTTAGATAACTATTAGATTGTTAAATAACATTCTGACCTGGAAGGTGTGAAAGTCAGTGAAGTCTCTCACATTACTTCAGTGGGCAGTATATCACACTACAATTTACTTAGCACCAAGCAAGGATATTATCTGCTATCTAATCTATTGGATATGATAGGGTATTGACAGCAACGATGTGTAGAAATATATGTTTCCCTTTTATTTTATGGGCTACTCTGTCAGTAACAGAGCTTAAACTTGTCCATGTAAGATGAACTTCAGTAATTATTTTTCGAAAGTATATGGCACTCCATGATAAGTGTAAAGACCACTGAAATTAAGAGGTTTTTAAAGATAAATTGCTAGATACTGTCTGTTTGGTCATGATAAACCTGTTAAGCTGCTCTAAATGACCATAATAACTCTGCAACTAAGAAAAACTTTTCCAAGAGTCTTAACTTCTTCCAGGATTCTCAGCTTTTCTTTTTCAAACAGTGCTGCAAAGATCTCCCAAATCCTGAATCCGTGGATTCACTGTTTCAGATTGAACGAGAATCAGCTTTTTTGTATTACTTTTCTGAGCTGTTTATCAAAATTCAAGCTAGAGTAAATCTTCCTCTATAGTAATTTCATTTATTCTTGCAAACTCACACTTTCCTGCTACAATTTGAAATGAAGCATGAGGATTGCTGGAGTCATCAAGTTTCTTTCAACAGAAGCAGCTGCTACCAGAACAGGTTGTAGCTCTTTGAATCATTTTATTTATAGCACTATAGCATTACCTACAGCCATACAGGTCACAAGTTAGTACCTTCCATGATTTCCCTAGAGCCACTAGATGGTAATGATACTCAGAATAAGGGAGTTACCAAAGAAAGTAGATTCAAAACCATCACAACTCTATGCAGGATGGGGACGCTTTAATAAGCTCCACAGGTCACAGCTTCATTTTCCAAGTACCAGATGGACTGAGTCTGCCACTACTGAGAACAGAACTTGACAATGTGTTTCACAGAACAGCTGACAACTCCCGAAGTGACAGAAGAATCATTTCAGGGATGTTCAGATCTTATCTAAAAGACTGACAGTCCCCTGTAATTACAGATATTAAAATTGCTACTACAGGAACTTTGAAAATAGCATCATTTAAAGCATTGACTGCATTCCTCATGACAGCCATCTATGGTATGTCAACACAAACTTGGCACAATAAGAAAAATTAACGGTAGAGGACATAGCTAATACCACATCCACAACTCGAACAGTTTCAAAATAGTATATTCTTTCATACCATTGCTTTTGGGCATGTGTTTAACATTAATCAGTTTTCAGTATGAGCCAGTATTAAACTTTTTTTAATTCCCAAGAGTTTTAAATATCAAAGTTTGTATGGCTCCTCAGAGGGCATTTTATAAAGCAGTGGAGTAGGAATGGCGCTAGAGACTGCCAACAAGTTGTGCTCTGTCACTAGGGACTAATTCCTCAAAGTTCATTGTGCATGTTTTGCACGATGCTCCTCTGGACCCTGATTGTTCCTGGAATATTAAGTATGTTGTCACCTATTTCATAGGCAGGAATTCAAGCAAGTACACTAGAGAGAATAAACTGCTTTCTTGTGTGTGTGTTTAAACAATTATCAGATATCCAGTAATTGGCTTTCATATCTTTCCTCAGCCTTTTTTGAAGGGACCTTTAGCAACACCATGGCAAGGCTTGTGTCTTTTTCCATTAAAATAGTTACCTGTAGCATGGATTATGTTCAGATTGCTTTTGTTTTGTTTAGTTCCAAAAATAAGTGGGCAAGACCAGCTTCTCAGGCTTTCTAAAAGCCAGTTAGGATCTGAACTTTAAAACTTTAAGCTTTTCTAATTCTGTTTAATAGTTATTTTGTCTCATTGCTATTTGAAGAGGAGGCAATGAATCTTATCTGTTAAATAATGAATGTGCAGTAATGGAACATATTCCAAAGGTTTTAACGGTTCATTCACAGTTAATGGCAGAGAAAGCACAAGGAGAGAGAAATGCATCTGTCAAGATGTAATATTGAAATAATACATTATCATTACAGATTATAATGTTAAAATAATAGATTATTATCAGACATCCTAGCTAAGTTAAGTCCCTCATAACTTTACTGCAGCTGAGACCGTAACCATTCTAATCACAGCAGAGGAGTACTTCCCTGTGATTTGTGAAACATTTTCACCAGCAGGCAACAGTAGGAGGTATTTCAGGGTGGAAGGACTGTTGAATCATGACACTACTATTTTTTGCCATGGGCTATGTCTGACCTGAAGGACTGGGAATACCATTTCTGGGTTCAGGTGCTTGTTTTGGCTGCATGAGAACTCTGCACTGACCCAAAGAGCACCATGCCCCCCGATCCATTTTCAGACAGGCTTAACAGGGCAGCCAAAGAGCAGGACCGTAGTGAATACTGAGAGTTTTCATGACTCATAGACATCCTTCCTTGGGCCACTTTATTCAAACACGTGTCAGGCACCAATACAGGTTAGGCATGCATCTGCTGGAGACGAGTTCTGAAGAGAAAGATCTGGGCATCCTGGTAGACAGAAAAATGACAATGAGCAAGCAGTGTGCACTTGGGGCCAGGAGGGCCAACGGAATCCTGGGCTGCATAGGGAAGAGCGTGGCTAGTAGGTCGAGGGAAGTCATTCTCCCCCTCTGCTCTGCACTGGTGAGGCCACAACTGGAATACTGCATCCAGTTCTGGGCTCCCCAGTTCAAGAGGGAACTACTGGAGAGAGTCCAGCGAAGGGCAATGAAGATGATTCAAGGATTGGAGCATCTCCCTTATGAAGAAAGACTGAGAGAACTAGGGCTCTTTAGTCTGGAGAAGAGGAGGCTGAGGGGAGACCTTTATCAATGCCTATAAGTATCTAAAGGGTGGTTTGAAGGAGGAGGGAGTCAGACTCTTTTCAGCGGTTGCCAGTGAGAGGACAAGGGGTAACGGGCACAAGTTGGAACATAGGAGGTTCCACTCAAACATGAGGAAAAACTTTTTCACAGTGAGGGTGCCAGAGCCCTGGAACAGGCTGCCCAGGGAGGTCGTGGAGTCCCCTTCTCTGGAGATTTTCAAGACCCACCTGGATGCCGTCCTGAGTAACATGCTCTGGGCAATCCTGCTTCAGCAGGGGAGTTGGACTAGATGATCTCTATGGTCCCTTCCAACTCTAAAAATTCAATTAAATTCAGTGAAACACCTTTAGCTCACACAAAAAGATTCTGCAGGTGGGACATAAACAGCTTAAATGCATGTAGTAATTATTTATTACCAAATGTGAATAAAAGAGAGCTGAGATTTAATGAGGTATTAGCATTAGTATGCACAACATCTCCAGTAGGACCCCCAGGGGCTTTCTGCTGCTCAGGCAGGTATTAGTCAGGAGGATGGTCAGGCTTCACTTCTCCCAGAAACAAATCCTTGAGGTTGCTGAGTTGCCATCTTCCACCAACTCTGTTTTTAATCCTTTAGGATTTCATACCTCTCTATTCTTGTGTTTTTTTCTCTTGAATTCTTGAGCTACTGATAATCATCTTTTTACCAGCCCTACCTGTTTGAAATTTTATCTTTCTTACGGCTCTGCAGAGAGTCACACAGATCCTTTGTGTCTTAACAATTTCCTTAGAAGTCCAAGCCAAGGTTACACAGCTGGGCTCCATCAGAGCGAGGGAAGGGGTCCTTAGAGCATAGCTGAAACCAGGCCAGGGTGAGTACTGCAGAGGATGTTGCACAGAGTTGGTTACACCCTACTGCATAGATACAAACCCTGAAAACCCATCAGATCTTTAGTTTATTTTTTAGAAAACTCAGGATTTCACCTGTGGAACAGAGAAACGCATTGCCAGACCTTTGTTCTCACTCTTGACCAAAGGACTGTAATTAGGAAGAAGTATGGGAGATGAAAGACAAAACACTTAAACATTTCTGCCTCTGTAAGCACACAGTGTACATTTCTAATCTTGACTGGTGATGCAGTCTGAGAAATTGTGACAAATCATTTTTTTTTAATATCCAAAATACATCTTCACTTCAGAATGCTTTCTTTTCAGTTGCACATTTTGTACATTTTGTTGTAGCTCGTGAAGATTGTTTTCTGAAAAGATTAACAAACAGTTATTGTAATCTCTATGCCTCAGTGTATGGAACAAAAGAAAAACATGCAAATTTAGGGGTGGGGAAGGACCTAAAAGAAATTATAATATAATTCTCTTCTTCTGTGTTACTTAGTGGTAATGCACTATTCATCAGTTCTCGGGCTAGATCAGCTCCTGCATTTTTAAAGTATCAAGTAGTTTACTAAATAGATTATGTATGAAGACATCTGGAATATTGAGGTCTTTCTGATGGTTTACAAAAACTGCAGCCTTTATCTTCATAGGTGCTTCTTCAGAAAATTTAATCAGAAATACAAGTCACTGTGTTTCTTGGCAAAATGTGTGCTGTGTTTCCATACGTCTAAATGCACAATGTAAATGACAGTATGGTGATCTAGCAGCAGTGATTTTGTAGGTACAGCTAATACAAACTGACATTCACTTACCTGGAATACTCTGCTCCCTGATAGCTCGTCCTCTGCAGTGTTCGCTTCCCAGCCCATCTATAGCTCTGAATTTGTGAGAATTATCCAAGCATGCCAGCCACTGCAGGATTTATTTTCTGCATTACTATCTTTCAAGGCTTGTGTTTATACATAAGAAAATACTATGTATGTTTTGTGACAGAACTCGAACCTGCAATATACTGGGTGGTAGAAGGGAAGAATTGGGGCTCACACTGCTTTTTTACCTTTTAAAAAGTTTAAATATCTGAACTTCTGTTATGTTGTAAAGAATGAAAGAGCAACATCTTATGTTGTACAGTGTTCAGTTCAAACATTTCATCAGTAATGTCCTTTTTTTTCAGTGCTAGGTCATGAAACATATTTCAGCATGAATTTTTAATTTTCAAGTTTTGGTTGATCTACTTATTGAAAACTGTACAGTGTTGAAGGACTAAAATGGGAGATCTTTTTTCCTCCTTCTTTTCTAAGCTGGGGAGAATGCTATTGGTCCTGTAAAAATCCTGCTGGAGACACTGCATTGTCCTGTGCTCTCTAAATGAGAATTACCTTCTTTCACCTGCTCTGTCTTGAGGAAATACTCTCTTCTAGTCTTCAAAAAGAACATGAAATTATTTTTTTTTTCTTCTTTCATTGTGACTTATTTTGTACATAACTTTCTCCCTACTCCCAATCCTGCCTACCTTACCATCCAGAAAACCCAACACTATGACACACATATTCCCCCAAAAGCAAAGATCAGAGGATGAACCTTGCTGCATGCAGGGCAACTGTCAGCAACATAAAAGCTCGCAGAAAGCTCCCTCTAACTCTATATAAGAGCACCGAAACTATTTTCATTAGCCTTGTCAGGAATTAGGTCATGTCTGTTGTCTTTACGAGAACCAAAAAAGGAAACGCTTCCTAATATAGGAAAATTTTCATGACAAATGATGTGACTTTCAACATCGCTAATAGGCAAAGAAATATCTGAGGTAAGAGCAAATGAAGCCTTGAAAAGAAATGCAGACAGCTACCCTAGCAACTCTCACACATATTTGATAATACTTCAGATTTTACAATATTTCTGTCTCTTATCAAGTGCTGAAGTATCTTCACCCCAAGTAAAAAAAAGTGCGTTTTACTAAATGGCTGTGATACAGTGCTGAGCATCACTCATCTAAGTATTATAATCAGATGCATGTGTTTATAAGGATATAGAAGAAGAAGCTGCCACACCTGACCTTATCTAGATTGGGACTAGTCCTTCTTCAAGTAGGAGGCTGGACTTAATGACCTCCAGAAGTCTCTTCTAACCAATGTTTCTATGAGAATAGAAGTACATGTCTGGTTTACTCTTAAGTTTTGTAAATATTACCTGGTACAATTAATACTATTTTCTACAAGCCTCGGTCGACATTCTGTTTCAAGCACTCTGTAACCACATCAGAAGATGGTGTCTACCCCAGTCAGAGTGAGGAAGCATGCTGAGATCAAAAGACTAGAATACCTTAAGTTTTTTCTCTAGGGATGCTGCTTTAAAAGACCATTCCCTTTAAACAGATATCCAACCTAGATGGCATTATAATATATAACTAATCAGCTTGAATTTATAGTGGAGAAAGGAAGGGAGCTTTGAATGGTTTCTACTCTGTAACTGTGAGGAGTGACCTCTAAGGAACAGAGCTCAATATAACCTGGCCTTTCCACTTCTGATTGATGACTTTCCTACTGTGAGAGAAATCTATAGTTATTAGCAAGACTGCCATGACTGCTTGCAAAGACCAGTTACTCTGTTCAATGAGCTATGCTTTTTTTAATTCACAGAAGCTATTTTGTTAATAAGAAATTGGTAGCATAATAAATTAACTGCAGCATTTCTCTTTCTAGCTGCTATGAGGTTGTGATACGTGTTTCAAATCAGGTTCCCTGGGCTGTAAAGTGTTTTCTGTCTCACTGAAAGGCCCACCTTCAACAAAGACAAAACCTAAGCAGAAAGTATCAAAGAACATGGTTATGACTTATTTCCAGCATAATAATCAAGACTTGACAGGCTATTAAAAACTCATTAAAATAAGATGACTGTGGTAAGAGCCACCTAACCTTACCACATGATCCATTTGCAAGTACAAGCTTAAAAGAAAATTTAAAAAAAAAAAAAAAAGAGAAAACTGCAAATGAAAATATTTGACAGATGGAGGTATATGGATGTCTTATTTCAGACGTTCTTAGTCATGGCAAAAACATGGGAATGCAGCCTGACTCCACTTTTCAGTGCTGAGGTAGAAAGGAACTTCAGAGCAACTCTCTTTCCATTTTGAGGAGAGGAGCAAATTATTCATAACATCATCAGCATTCTAAAATAGAATGAAAGTCTAAAACATATTTTCACAGTGAGGTAGGTGATTTCGGAGGTATACCTAATAAGTAGAGAACCCTGCCAATTTAGGACAAGAGGAAATGGCCTCAGGTTGCACCAGGGGAGGTTTAGACAGGATATTAGGAAAATTTACACTGAAAGGATTATCAAGCCCAGGGAAGTGGTTGGGTCACCATCCCTAGGGGTATTTAAGAGAGGAGTAGATGTAGTGCTTAGAGATAGGGTTTAGTGACAGTTTTTTATCAGTGTTAGATTGATGGTTGAACCAGATGATCTGAAAGGCCCCTTCCAGCCCAGGCAGTTCTATGATTCTATTCTATAATTCTGACAAATGAATTTCCTTCCTCTGCCCAGCTAGTAAAAGCATCTGTCTTTCTAGTCTTCAGTTCACTCCTCCAGCTTGGTCACAGATTTAAAAATGTACCTTCTCATATCCCTGGTGACTTATTCTAGTCCCTGGTTGGTTTTTGTTGTTGTTTTCAGTATTTTCTTGGTACCCATCCCCCTTCTTTTATCTAGCAAATTGTCACTCTATATCTAGCATACCTGTCCTGGTTTGAGGTAAAACAGAACCAATTTTCTGTTTTGTAAGTTTACTTTTTTAGCTGGGCCTCTTCTAACTAACTAAACTCTGAAATTAACAGCATATTGTTTAGAAACTGTTTGCTCTCACAGTGATAAGACCTGATTATACCAAGGAATGATATGCAGACAGGCCCTTGCTTATACTTATTGCTATAACAACCAAGGTCAGGTAACTTCATTATTTGCCCCACTGGAGGGTCGGAAGCGAAGAGTGTAGAGGGGTCACACCTGTGGGGAGGAGCGGACAGGACAGGACCCAAAATTGACCAACAGGGTGTTCCATCCCATCTGCATCATGCTCAGTATAAAAGCTGAGGGATCAAAGGTCCACTCTTTTTCTTTGATGGCTGATGTCCAAGAAGGACTTTGTCTGTTCATCTGCCTTTGATCCCAAACTGAGCATTCCTGACTCCAGGTCCAGAACCCAGCTCCTGTCTGTTGCCGAGTCCAGCCTGGGACTTTTCCCTGTCCTGCTGGTGATGTAGTCGTCATCCTGAGAGCTTGATATGGTTTTGTATTTACTGTATCCTTTTTCCTATTTTAAAACTTTGCTTATTATTCATTATTATTTATTAATATTTTCATTAAACTAGTTTAGGTTTTTTTTTCTAAACTCATAAATATCTTTATTTCTTGCTCACCTCTCTTTTTTCTTAGAATAACCATCTGTCATTCTGAGTGGTCAATCCAACGAAAACCACAACAATACCACAGCTTCTCCTCTTAAAGAAGACCTTAGATCATCTCTTCTCTTCAAGCACCTCTACTACTTATTTCCATTTGCTGCCTCACTAGCTGTGGTGTTTCCTCCCTCCAGAGCCCATGATCTCTTCAGCTGCTTTCTCCTCTGCTGAAACTGACCTCGCACATGCTCCTACACCTTCTTCCTAGCCGAGCCTCACAACTGGTCATCTTCCCATACCCTCTCATATCTGTCAGTGACTTTAAGACCACTGACACCTTAGCTTCCCTGGCCTTTTCCACTTCTCATTCTTCTCTTGTCACTCTTTCAGTGCCTCTTCCAAATGGTTCTTTTCAAATAACCAGCAGGAAGGTAACTACTGTTACAAGCAGCTACTGGGTTTTGCATATTCTTTTAAACAAGGACTTCTGCTAAATTCCTATTTTTCAATTTCTTTTGTCTTAATGTTGCAGAGTTGTTTCTAACTGGTTAATCTAGATTGTCTGTTGTTATGAATGTCAGAAGGAAAAACTGGAGACTGTGACAGCAGTGGTAATTTTGCAATCAATAAAATGCATGTTTTGCCTCAGCCACCAATTTTATCTTTTGTAATTTACCTTCTGCCTCAGAAAAAATGCTCAGCCAGTAGCTTTCATCCAGTTTTCATTGTTTGCTCTTTAATATTCTCTGCATCACGAGTAGCATCTCTGACGTTATTCATTTCTGTACCTGCTTCCTGGCCATGATCAGAAGCTATGCGCTTATCTGAGCCCGATGCAGATCGAGACAGAAATCCATTCTTCTTCTTAGGAACTCTTCTCCCATATAAATGGGAGCAGTGGTACGTACAGACATCCCCACTGACACAGCGGGAGAGCTCTGGGAAGGAGTTCCTGCTCTAAATGTATTTGCAGAGCCGCATGTCATTCTGTCGCACAAGCCAGTGTCCCACTCCTGATGATTTCTGGAATGTACCAGATGCTGTAGGCGAGACCTCTGTGATGTCCCTCAGTGCGTGCTGTAGGACAGCGTGGGCCAACTGGCAGACACCCGGCTGAATCCTGGCTTCAGACTAGCTCTCTCTGCAGCAAGTAGATGGAAGGGACGGTAGGTGCCCTGCGCCAGGAAGCCCCTTGATGGCAGTAGCAACAAGTCCTTTTTTTTGGCTGCAGCCATATGGACTGTCCTTTGCAAGCACCTTGAGGCTACTGCTGAAGCAGTGACTGAGTGTGCAGAAGCTTATTCTTCCTGTTAAAGAAGTAGCCTTCTGCAGATAGGAACAAGGATACGGAAAAGCTTTACATAACTTCTTGAAGCCAGGATTAGATTTAGACTGGCCCAGACGCTGGTAAGGATTAAACTAGTCTCTGATATGGTCAAGATCATTGAGTGCTTGGTCTTGATTCTGCCACTTTCATTGGGAATGGGACGATTTTTATATTGGTTTTTTGGGTGTCCTAGGGCCAGAAGGGTACATCTTGCCTGCAACAGGGAATTTGTAGCTTCAGCTCAAGGTATGTAGTGCACTTTGTGCTACATCAGCCTATTCTCCCAGCAGGTGTCCTCAGGCTGGGACTCTGCCACTGGTGTAAAGCTCTCTTTAGAGAGCTTTGATAGACAGGAGGAGGCTCACCAGGGTTGTGGCAGTGGAGCCATGCTGACCTCCATCAAGATGAATGTGGCCATGCAGATGTGTAGGGACTAGTAAGTATACGAGGAAACATCAGTGCCCAAAGGGTAAATAGGTGAAGTGACAGTTCAGTGCAGAGTAAGAAACGCAAACTGTATTCCATTTTCTTCTTCTGCATTTTTGTTGTGGATTTTTTTTACAGTGTGTTTGCCGTTTAGTGATTTTATGAGCAGCCCTCAAAGGTTTATAATACTCTTTTTTTCCAGTGTGGGTGGATCTATTTCCACTTCATTTTGAATGTTGCCTTTTAATCACAAAAGCCATTCAGCTGTGCTCAGTTTAAGCCCTGTGCAAATCCCTCACAACTTGTTTGTTTAAAGTGAAATCCCTGAGAACTCTGTCAGGTGGAAATCTCTGTGGAATAAGATCTTTGCTCTAGATTTCCTGTAGTGCTGGGGAAAACACCCCCATCTCTGACTAGCAAATATGGAAAGAATGGCCTGGGTCTCTCATCTTTCAAACCTTAGCAGCTCATTCTGACCATACAGACACCTTGGACTGGGCACCAGGAGGTGGGTAAAGTTGACAAACAAAGGTGGAGGGAAAGCAGAAAACATGAGCATGACAAACTCCTTGTCATTCAATGTCAACTTTATATTTCTGCCTAGCACAGAATACCCTAGAGATACACAGCAGATGTTTCCATCTGGTTCCGGACTAGTCTCATTCTTGTAGACCAATTTGAGGGCTGATTCAGGAAATGTGACTGGGAAGTAGCCAGGAGATGCCATGCACAGAGACTACACATATAAGCTCTTTATTCCTTGGTGTTTGTGTTGAGCCTGCTGCAATAAAAAGAAAGGATGCTGAGATAAAATTGAATGCAGGAGAAGCTTTGTTGTTGCTTTCAACACAGTCAGGATTTCATTTGGTCAGAATTGGTCATCTGTCATTAGACGAATAGCACCAAAAATCCTGTACACAGCAACTGACTTTGCTGTTTATTGGTAGGGTCCTGATATACACCTTAAAGTACAGAAGGGATACAAATCTACCTATATACCCAACAGCATCATAACAATGAATTAGATGGGGAGGAATTTAGTATCACTGAGTTCAATTATATGCAACTGAATGAAACAGTTGTTCTCTGCTTCCACCTTCAGTAACTCTTCCTGGAAGACTCCAGTTCTGATGGTTAGGCTCCCTTCTCTATTTTCTCCACTTTTATTTGTAACTAGTTTATATCCCTCTGTTCTTATGTCAAGACTCCCTTTCAGTTTAAGTAATTCTTCTCCCGATGGTATGGCAGACATCTCCCATGCTTGTTAGGCTCATGACCTGGCTTCTCTGACTTTTTGGTCATCCTGCCTCTGTTTCATTCAGAGTTGCTTACTCTTGAGTGTGGTGGCAAGAATTATATGCATTTCCCTAGTGCTTTCTATCATGATACAATTATCTAGACATAAAATCTAGCCTTCATGCACTAGATCCCAGGCAAACAAAACACCCCCCATAATTTCTCCTCCCTAGCAATTCATTCCTTGCCCTGTAACACTCAATTATGTGCACCCCATGCAAATCTGAAGTGGGTAATGCTGACTGCAAAGGGTTAGAGCAGGCTGGAAGAAGTTGGGGGAGAGATACAGTGAGGTGCATTATACCAGAGCAACTGTGCTGATGGTTGTCATGTTGTCTGCAACATCCAGCTGCCCCTTTCTCTTGGTAGGCATGTTCATGCATCCTGGAACTGCACTGGCATGCATCACCACAGTTTCTCATGTTCAGCCCATGATTACTTGGCTTTTCCTTTCCAGTGCTTCCAACAGGTGAGAGTGTTTGTATTGTAAAAAAAAAATAATCTTTTTTTAGTTTTGTTACATTTATATAAGAATATTGCCAAAAACTTTCTTCTCCCCTGCTCCCACTTCTTGTCTGGCAAGGTGTTTTCCAGCTCTTTTAATGTCAAGGATCCAAAATTCTGTGAGCATGATTAATCAATGTAAAATGCTAGCTTTTCTCTGTGAATATCCGTGTGCGTTTCGTGTGGTTTTTTTTAAGAACTAATTATATTATTTATATATAGTCAAAAGTATTGAAGCCTTAAGACTTCTACTTCTAAAGTCACAGAAGTATAGCAGCTGATCAATGAAGAAATGCTTGCCTTTTTCCCCTCTTAGCTCTAGCTGTTTTCTGTTGCTGACAGGTTTTCCAAATCAATTTTGAAAAGGAGATAAGACAGAACCTATTAAAAGATAATATTAAATATCCCTCACTTTAGTTTTCATAGTCTTTCAGGGAGAAGAAAAAGCATAACTAGATTTCCTTGCTTGAGGCCAGGTCTGTTTCCCTTGCCTGGGATTTCTGAAAGAAAAGGCAATAAAGGCTTAATTTTGCATCTGTACCAGTGGACTGAAAATTTGACACTGGCATTTATTGCAAGGAGAGAAAGTGAGAATGCAAACTTGTATACCTCAGCAGCTGTATCATTTCTGGATCTTCTCCTTTAGGAACTTAGTCTGTCTCAGCAAGAGATTATAGGATCTTAATATCAGTGCCATAAAGGTAACTCGAGCTAGAAAGGGTAAGTTAATTTAGACAGGATCAAACTAGCTAGGATCAAATAAATAGACCAGAGTAGATTAAATTGTATAAACAAGGAAATATTAGGTTGGGAGTACTGGATTAAGTAGTGTAGATAGCCCTGAAGGAGCTATTTCTGAGTAATTTGAGGGATATTCTACAATTCTTATAAAGTTAACAAAAATAAATCTTTCACTCTGAGTTGCTAAGGTGCTACAGCCATGACAAAGACTAATGAGATTCTAGAATATGCAAGGGGAGGCATTTCCAGTAAAGGGAGGTGATTAAAGACACTGTAGAAAGCTCTAGTGAAACCTTATCTGAAATATAGGTACTATTATATTTGTCATTCCAAACATGATTTTAGTTTGGAATAAATGTGGAGAAAAATAAGTACGGAGAGGAGGGAAATTCCAAGTCTTTTTTATTAGAAGCTAGAATTGCTTTTCATTCACTGCAGTAGGAGAAATAAATATCAACCAACAGAATAATGAAGCAGGATCTTTTAAGAAAAAGATACATCTTATATACAACAGCAACACAGAGCCTGTCTTATTTTACTTGGGAGTCCCAGCCCCATGTATTCTTGATACATTTGATTTAAAAACAAACAAACAAAACAAACAAAACAAACCAACACAAAAAAAAAACAACCCAGGCTTATTTTTCTATGGAGACAACCATTTTCCATGGTCACAAAGTTTGAAATAGCCATATGCTGAAATATAATGAAAACCAGCTGGAGGAGGGAACCAGGATTTGGCACAGTTTAAGCAGAAGATACTCAAGACCTTGCAGATTTAGACACACCATCACAATCTATGGTCATAGCTAAGTTCTTTTCCTAATTTCCTGAATGTGATAGGTCTATCACAACATGGGTCACAGCTAGGCTCTTTTCCTACTTTTTTGTCAGAATTTCACAGGTTTATTTGGTGGACGTTTTCAACAGTCATGCTCTTAAGCAGAAGAATGTCAATTTTTATTAATGTACTATATCTGAACTTTTCCCTGCAGTTAGTTTCCTTGGTTCAGCAATTTTAATGAATTTTTCTAATGAAGAAAAATTAAAGAACAAAGCTGGCATAAATAAGGTCAATAAATACGTTATACCAGCCACGAAGGTCTATTTTTTCTCAACTTTGTTATGAACAAGGGTTAACACACTAAGCTCAGTGCAGCATATGTTCACAGAAGTCTAAACAAATCCTTGGAAGCTGGCACTTCCAGGGCTGCTGATGTTGGCACTAATGTACTTTGCATTAGTTTGCCACAGCTGGAGATCTTGATTCACAGACATGAAAAGAATCAAATTGATTTTCCTCCCTTCCTTCCTTCCTTCTTTCTTTCCTTCCTACTTATAAGCCCATTTGAATCACAGTGTAAACTTGTGGACCAGCAGAAAAAAGTTGCCTGTGAAATATGAGGCATATGGAACATTGCACAGAAAATTAGACAGTCAATTGTTAATCCATTGTTAATATGGAGGCCAGACTGAAATGCATGCATACGCAGAGCACTGAGAGACAATGCACCCGATATTTAGAGTCTCTGAGGGTGATACGGAAATGGCTGACTTTTCAGCATCTGAATATCAGATCTCAACAAAGCATGTAAGCTTTAAGATTTTTCCTGAAATAAATTAGGCACCTAAATAAAAGTTAGAACTACATATTTTGTATTGAATCTGGGCCGTGGTGTACTTTTTGCCTTTATCCTCAGTGTTGCTGATGGTGACAGGGCAGAGGGTTCTTGCTGAGATCTTTTCCAGTCCCGTCAAATGCTTGAAGAAACATTGAAAACTACTGTGCAGCAGAAAACTACTGTGGAATCAGTTCTTAGTCTCTGTTTGAGGATAAAATGGGGGAAGGACAGCTAGGAGAGGATGAAAGAGAAAAATAACAAACACTGGGCTGGTGCCTTTGCAGGTTGAATGCAACAGATGTATGGAAGGGTGCTTGCAATGCCTGTAATCAAGCTAAATATGAAATGTCAGAGGAAAAGCTATTTGATATTCTACAGATAAAAAGAGCTGCTTCTTTTATTCAGCTGTTTGTAATGACAGTAATAATAATAATTTGTCATACATTATGGCAAGGACATTTTCTGTACTGTATCCCCATTATTTTTTCACATTATATCTGTTGCCAGCCAAAGAATTTAGTGACCCTATCCTATAGTTCCAGCCCCTGTTGACACTAGACAGAAGACATCTCCAGAGTAGAAAATCTGTACTTTCTTAGCCTCCCCCCTTTCTGGCAGGAGTCCCTTCACCTTTCTGCGAGGCCCAGAAATGCGAAAGCTGTGAGCACCCTTCTGACAGAAGGAGAGAGGAACTGTGCCTCTAGGACCAGGACCAAGGTTCATTTAACATTTCTTTGGCAACCACAGCCATTTTTGCATATTTTAAGGGATATTGAACACTTGCAGGGACCTAGCTCTAAGTTTGTAACTTTGCTTTAAAGATCTCACAGTTTACAGAGATTATAACTTCTGTTCCACTAATGATATGGATATTTGTCACACTGACGTGACAGACAAGTGCGTGTTCTTTGACGTGACAGACAAGTGCGTGTTCGTTTTTGCCTCAATCTTGTAAAGATTTATCTTAGATTTATGAGAAAGCCACAGTGTAAAGATACATCCTAAATATATTCCTCAGCTTTATCTTGACCCAGCATATGGCCATGTACTTTTAGATTGGTTAATCAGAATTCCTCGCGCATTTTGTCCTGTCTAATACCAAAATCATTAATCTTATGTCTGTAAGATACTCTGCAGGTCTGTTGTCACTGAGCACACCTTAGCTATATGACTGCCTGCACGTAGCGAGTACAAACAGTGCATTATTTCATTTGCAAGGTTTTTTTCCAGACACACATTCATCTCTTCTGATCTATGTTTCATGCTGAGGTTTTCCAATGCTAGGAATTTCATAGGCAATAATTGTAGTGTATCTACTTCTTTTGGTAGGAAAATGTAAAATGTGAGTATTAAAATCTAAATTATGCTGGACAGGTACACTGAAATACAAAATAAAGTTTCATCTTTCTGCCAAGAAAATAGTTGTTCCAATAGCCTATTCAATTAGAAGTTACTGAGCTATTACATTTTGGATTAATTTGCATATATATTCCCCCTGCCAAACTGGTATATGCAGAGCTACATATATTTTCACATACCTATATAAAGCATGCACATACATGAGGATGCAGATGTGTAAAATCAGTAGGATCTGGATACATTTTCTAACATTTTAAGCCGAACCAAACAAAGCTTTCTACCTTGGAAATATCTCTAAATTTGTATTCCATAAGCATTGTATCGGTCAACCGGTCTGCAAATATTTCATTTTTACTTTCCCACAAAACCCTTGAGCACCCTACAGCGGTGTCAGGTTTGAATATCGAATCTGGGGCTCGCTGCTAAGCCATGAATTGTGCACCTTGAAGCTCTTCCCTGGGCTCGGGGCTTCCTGATCAGAGAGAGCTGCTTCTTGGAAAGGAAGAGGGTAACAGCACGTGTGTGCTCATCGTTGTTCATTTTAAGTTGCTATTCCTCTCAATTTATTGATTTCAGGCTGCCTTCTAAGCCAAGAAGCTGAATGAAGTAATTCTGTAACATTGCCTTAGATAAAATCCATCCAGACGTAGGATAAAAAATCAAAAGTTGCTGAGATCAGCCTCCTGTGTAAAATTGTGTAGTATAAACTCGTGTATCTTCCTGCTTGCAGAAAGTCTGTTACAATGCTGATGGGCAGGAGCAGATCGTAACTGGCTTAGTTTAGTGACTGGTTTAGTCATTTAGAAAAGGAGAAGGAGAAATCTTTTATGAGTGACAAGGAATGACAGAGTTATAATCCCTTATACATCAAGCAGAGATAAGGCTGAGGAATTGTGCTTCCTGTACAGAGGGATGGCAGGACACTTGACCAAATATGATTACCGAGTAAAAGGGTAAGGTGGCTTTTATACCTTCCTCTGATCCAAGACATGCTGTAAGTGCATCTCTCAAGCCACCTCTCTAAAATACTGTGGCTCTTTACCACAAATAGCTTCAGAGGCACTGGGAGTCAATAGGCTCCCTGGTGGTTCCTCTGAAAGTCTGGGAATAGTTTTCAATGGTACTCCGTAGAAAGGGAAGATCAGAAAACAAGTATGAATATAGCATAGATAATAATTGTGCACACAGACCCACATTTACACATCCAAGTACTTTCCTTTATATATCCAAGCATGCTCGAATTTTATAAATTAACAAAATGGATTTGCTTTAAAATACTGGCATTCTTTCTTCAACCAGCTTGCTAAATTAAACCCAGCTTAATAAGAGCAAGGCAATTATCTCTGTCAAAAGGCAATAAATTTAAAAAGAACTGAATCAGACGCTCTTAGATTAATGTGGAAATGCAGTAGGAGCTTATAATCTTTGCTCAAACAATAAGGCCAAAATATAAAGAATGCTGTTGACGTTCATCCCTCAAAGTATGTCTGTAACAATTGAAAAGCAAAGTGTGATCTAAACCACTTTGTATCAATGTAGTTACCATCTATCATTCGCCAAATACTTTTGCAATTTAGCCATCAGATATATTGACCCCAAAGAAACAGCTACATGGGAAAAATGATGTATTTTCAGGGAACTCTGCAATGAACTCCAGTGAAATGATTGTTTAGAAGTTTGCTGAAATGGATCTTGAAAAAAATAATTCAAGCATAGATTTATTTATTTTTTAAATGCCAAGTTACCAATTATAATAGCTTAGTTTCAAAAATATCTGTTTTGCTAAATGCAAGTTCACGATTAAGTTAAAAAATCAGGAAGGAAACCGTTAGGGCAAAGGAACTATGCATATAAAATGTGGTAGGTATGTCAGTGTGTGGATAATTACATGCCAATATAATGTAACCAATGTATGGTTAATTACATTATTTACCGCGGTTCTTACATTCCTACAATAAATTTAAGATTCTAATTATTCTGTTAAGTAAATCATTTTTAAAAACCGTGACAGAAGAGGCAAATTCTTATTTTGATTATAATGTAATCAGCCTAATGATATTTCCTTTTCACATCATTAAGCAATAATTCATGGTGCAGTGCAAGTAATTCAGATTAATTCTAGGAATATCAAAATCATTTGCCTCTTTTCAACATGATACACGCTCCTGTGTCCTGGAAGCTGTGAAGTGAGCTTGTTTCTCATCTCTTAAACATAATTTCTAATCTAATTTTGTTTTACACCTCCCTGCATGCTCCCCACACACCTCCTCTAGAGTTACACCAACAAGATTGCTGAGAATTCACCTGTATGAATGAGAGCCAATGGCATGTGCTACCATGAGAAATGGATGAAAACAGATACCCTTAGGAAACCGATCTTTACTCACAGAGTATGGACTGGAAACACAAAATGTTTCTATTGCATAATGGGACTCAATATTTGGAGACTGAAGAGTGTAGGAGGAGTTGGGACTAACCACAGTACATGCAGCTCTGGCTCGCCAAGCTGTTTCAAAAATACAGGCTTAGGAATGGTTACATAGAAACTAATGTTACTTAAGGAATAATGTTCAGGGGAAATGTCGATATACACAGGATAAAAAATGCGGAGTCTGAAAGTCATGCAGTCACTGTGATTTATAATTCTCTTGTTCAGTCAGGGACATTTTTCAAGGGTAGAAGTAATTTCTGGAAACATCTTGACCACATAAGCGAAAATCACTGAAGATGCTTGCAAGTAAAAAAGATATAACATTCAGTAAGTGGAGCTAATTTCGTCTTCGCAGGAGCGTGAGTTGCCCCTCTTTATATTCCCCCGTGGGATGTCTCTCCTGCAGTATGCTCTTTTGGCAAGCACAGCAACCAAGGCATACGTGCTGGCGTGAGTTGCTATGCTCTTTTTGAGAGGTACGGTTGGTTACTCCTGGAAATCCTCTTCAACACAGAGTGGCATAATGGCTGGAATCGGATGGGACCCCCAGAGATCGTCTGGTCCATCTCCCCTTTTGGCTGTGTGCTTTTAACAGTCACCATCCAGGCTACTTATATCCGTAGCACATTTCTAGCACCTATTAATAATTTAGCGATCTTTTATAAACTATTTATAAATCAAGTCCTAGTACAAAGTGTAGCCAAAAATCCAGCCTTTTCCTGACTGGAAGCTCAGCTCTAAGAACAAGGCCCCAGAGGTAGGTACAGAGCTCCTGGGTCTTGGGCTCAAGCCAAGGGCAGGTGAAACACCCTTCACCCAACCCACTGGAAGACTCAACCTCTGGATCCCAGCAGGAGGAAAGCCTGGCAACAGAGCAGATCCGCTGTACGGTCTAACTGACCCACAGTGCAAGATTAATATTTTACTAGTGAATTCAGCTGAATATTATGCTTAATTGACTTTACAGAAACAGAGTGAGCGGTGCTTCCTGTGCACAGCTAAAATAAAGGCACTTCCTAGATTCCTAGATTGCCCATTCTGTGCCCTTGATACATTAGTTTGCTTAAAATTTTGGCTGATCTTGCCAGAATGAGTTGTAGCAATACCAAAAATGTATTAATTGATCTAATTTCATTTTACATCACTAAGGATCCTGTCTGATACACAGCTTGGTTTTAAATCTCCTGCACTTGGAGTATAGAGGAGCAGTTATTTGATTATGGATGGCTCTGAAGACAGCAGTTTCCAAGGGTTACATATTTCATGCTTTCTATGTCCCATGGCATCTCCCCAGGGACGGTGCAGTGGAACACTGTTTCCCTAAAGGAAGCACTGCAGCTTGCTATTTGTACCTCATTCTACTGGAATAATAGTTTCTATCTGTTCAAAATATAATGTCTTTTCAGTGATCACTATTGAAGTGTGCTTTAGTAGTTTACTGACCCTTTTAATAGGCAAGAATTCAATCTTTTAGCAAGAAAGGAAGCCTGGCATTTGTTCAAATGTGAGCATACACTGGTACATGCAATAAAATAAGACCCCACCACCCTCAACTTCTATTCCTGTTTAATCATTGCTCCACACAGAGAGTGCTGGGGTAGGATTAACTTCCAAAAAATTATTAGCAAGAGAGAAACTTGACAGCAGGCATTTTTGCTATGTTTATTTGGATTTTTACAGATGTATCTGAAAATCCTATCGCTTAGCGATTTCATTTTTGCAAGAGACATAAATCCCTTTTGAATTAATCTTCTATAGCTTTCACTGAATAGGAGAAGAATAACACACACTTTTTTTTCAAACTCACCAAATATTCAGTTCACTTAAATTGCACATCGTAAGACTCCACAAGTTCCCTGGCATTCTTTCTTCACCTTCTGGCTTGGTTCTGTCTTGTGCAATGCATGACCAAGATAGAAATATTCTCCAGGCTTTGGGCTGATACGTGCAGCCATTACTCCTAGATGGATGGGTATCAATTTAGAGAGTCTTCATGTTCTAATGGAGAGCACTCCAGAATATCACAGGTGCTTGAGTGATCTTAAGTTACTCTTCCAGTTAAAGTTGTAGAAAATTATTATGGGAGACAGAAGAGTAATCAATACTTTCCTCTCTGTCCACACTTTTCCCCAGATGCCAATTATTCCATGTGAGGGAAAGGTTCATTGGAGGAAAACAGGGAAATTTCAGCAGAACAAGCCAAACACCTACTCTTGGAGGTATTTCATCAGTATTAGTAGTAGTATGGATCTGTGTAATGATAATGTCCAAAAACTAACCTAAAATACAAACCACCATGCTAATAACTTCATAACACACAGTAGAGACAGACCATGCCTCAGAACTTAAACTCACCATAGAAGATACATACAATGGGAATATTATTGGGTGGGGCAGGGTGGGAGAGAAAGCTAAGAGTTTTAACAGGCCTAGTATCTACCCTCAATATAACCAAAAATGTGAAAGATCCCCTTGCTTTCTTTCAAGGAGATAACTGCTTTTAGCATTGGAACTCTTGGTAAAGAGGTTAAGGGTTCAAAAACATGGAATAACAATATTATTTTCTTCCTTAACTGAGTGTCAGTGTTGAGACTGTGATTCTTATATTTAGTTAAGCATGTGACGTGTTAACAGAAGAATCGTATTAAGTCATAGGGTTGAAAGAAACAGCTACCATTTGCAATGATGTGTGTTTGCTTTTCTTTTTACATGCCTTAAATGTTAAGTATACAAGTTTGTAGAAAACCTAGAACAGCCAGGATTAAGTTTATACTTTCTACAAGCAATAGAGGCTAATTTCAGCCATAGTTTCTTTTCAATTTAAATAAATCAATAACTCAGTAGAAATCATTCTATATATATATATATTTCTGTTCAGCATCTTTTCTTTTAAAGGCTGATTATTTCAGTTCCTGTGTAAGTAGGGGATGTAAGAGAGACTTCTATTATTTTATGTCTTCCAAACTTAGTTGTTAGTTTCTAATTGGCTTACAGAAAAGCACTGGAGAGGTGAGTTATAGACACACCAAAGGAATTATTTAGACTGATGGAGCAATCAGTTGATAATTCCCATTGCACCTCCGGTTCCTCTTGATTTAATTTCACTTGACACTGCTGAGGAGAAGAACTGGCATTTATTAAACTAACTCTGGGAATCTTTTCTACATCTACTAAGAAAACAACATACAAACTGCTCTGCTTTGCATAAAACATTTAAATATTCCCCATATAAGAACTTGAACCCAGGCCTTTGTTATCAGTAAGTTAACCATTGGATCAAAAAGTCTTTCTGGTGCCCCCCTGCCAAATAAAGATCTATAAATTTAAAATAAGTGGCACAACTTCTGCAAAAGAAACTGAATCCCAACAAAGAATACTCAGTAGTTCAATGGCTAGGCACTGTCCTGAGAGGCAAGAAACTGCACCTAGTCTTTTTTTCAGATGCAGAGAGATCTGGATCATGATAATTAGGCATATAATCAGCTCAGCACTATGAGCACATGGCTTATTATACAGCTCTCCAGGGTCAAAATTTTAGGTGGCAACTGATTTAGGGTACTGAGGTTTTAATTTTGTACTTAAAAGCGTATCATTAATGCTGTCTATTAGAAATATAAGTCTTTTTTCTGGATTAATGCCTCTTGTCTCAATCCTTTATATGCGATATCTTGTCAAATATATTTAATATTTAAAACTGAAGTCACCTGCCCTTTGGTTCCTGGGTCTGTCACTGGTCTGCTTTTTGATTTTGAGCTAGCCATCCATTTTTTCAGCCACCAGAATAGATACGGTGCTATTTTTCAGATTTGTCTGTTTCTGAAGGCTAAAGTACATCTATACCCTAAGATGCTGTTCATAAACTACAAACCCTGAGGGTTTTCATAAATCCTAAAGTTTCTGAAAGATGTTTTAAGCATACAAAATACAACTTCAGCTTCATTAAATACAGAATTGCTACTAAAAATCTGCAGAGCAAGATTTTTGTATCCATTCTCTTATCTGCACTATTTTAATGGCAAAGATGTAGAAGACACCAATCCCCATGCCAAATTAATTTGTCTTGAATAAAATAGAAACACATTGCTTTGGGGTAAATGTTCATTCAAATTGTTTCCATTGTACCTGCTTCCTCAGGTACCTCCTACATAATCCGACTTGGTATTTTGCAATTAAGTCAAGTTCTTTAATGCAGTAAGATTCCTTTTTCTCTCCTCCTGCCAGTCAAATCACATTACAAAAGCTTCTTCTACACTCAGCCAGACAGCTTGCAGTAAAGTGCTCACTTTTCTCCTAAAAAATAGTCATGACATGTTCTGTACAGTCTGTCATCAAATCATCTGTGTGGCATAATCCCCACCCTGCTATGTCAGAAAGGTAGCATGTACTCAGCTGTCTATCACTTCTTTATGCTCGTTAAACCTTTGATGAAGTCAGTGAGCCAAAATAGAATGTGAAAAATAGACGATCCTTTGAAAGCTTTATGAAAGGGTACTCAGATATGCAATCATTTAAAGCAAAGTATAGTATGTGTGTACGAAAGGAAGAGCAGGTATCACAGAAGGGCACGCTATTTTTCGCTTCAGTTTCCATTAAAATAACAACCTGCACTTTTGGTTGTATGTTGATGAACACAACTTTTCTGCAGCTTAGTGCCAACTTTACTGTAAGCTTTATGCAGATGAATGAACTTGAAACAACTAAAACATTGTTATTCTACTAATTCATTTAAGACTTAAAGTGTAGGACAGACAAGTCTGCCTTTCTTACCAACGGCAGTAAGGCAGCAAAATGCCATCTTGGCTTTCTTCATTAATTTATACACATATAAAGTCTATTGAGTACATATATAATTTTATACGTCTGTATGAGTGCACCCCCTAGATCTACGTCTGCAGTAATTGCCTACATTAAAAAAATACATAAATACAAACCCAATGTCATAAAAAAGACTGTTTCACACTATTTAAGAGGAACAGAAGGGCATATTTTTGAAAATTGTTATCTAATGTGACTGAGGGAAGTTTTATATTCCCAAGTGCTGAAGAAAGATCCCCAAATTATGAGATTTCTTAAACATTAATAGGGTTTTTGCCTTAATTAAAAATACATATGTTGTGCATTCTTTGATGTGAATTTGTAGCTGCACTTTTTTTAGATGGCTTCAGCCATCTTTCTCTGTAACCTTGAAGACTAGAAAATTTAATTCCTTATAATCTGAGATACATTAATTTCATCACTGCAGCGGTTATAAACGTACTTGGGTTGCGAGGCTGCTAACAAAACCTTGAGAACTGGTCACACTAGCACAGCCCAGTTTGCTCAGAGTGGACTAATGGACCAGAGGTGGACCTCCTACATCTTTGCAGGCAGAAAGAGCAAAACCTTCCCTCCACATAATTATCTCACTTGGGTTTTGTTTTGGTATCACTCCTTGAGTCAACTTGTTAACCAGTGTTTGTTAGCTAGAGAGTGAGTCCCCAGTAGGAAGTGGTACCTTGAGATACGCAGCAATAACAACTTTAAAACTGCTTGGTGTGAATGCATGAATACTTTCAATAAGAAGACAGCATGGCATGTTCTCCTGACACATGCTGAAGGTCAGCATTTTAAGAAGCAGAAATTTTAAGCCATTAGGAAATTGAGACGTTACACTTTATCTACAATTATGTTTAGGATTCAGAAAAGAAACAGCAATTAAAAGAGTCATCCTCGATCCTTCTTTCATAAAGATCCTTGGCTAGTTCGGAGGAGACATAGTTGTCACCTTTTGACCTAAATATGCTTTTGCCACAAAAAATAAATTATGCATAAATTAGCATCCATCAAAATAAAAATACAGACAACCACGTGTGATTCGAGTATAACATACAGATTTTAAAGATGACAGCTACTTTCATCTTAATAGTAGCATTGAAGCTGATTTGGTTAAACCCATGTGCAGTCTTTGACTGTGTGTCTTTGTTAGCAAGCAGTGCTCAAAAACAAGACCAAATGCCTCCGATGCAGAGCAGTGTGCAGTAAGTGGGGCTGATTGGAGATTTGCCTCAAACTAAACTAAAGTGCTGGAGGAGAAATTTCCTTTGTGTCTCTTGTATAAGGACTTCAGCAGTCCTTATCCATAAAGGTTAGGGGAGGTGATCAGAGTATTAGATGAAAAAAAAAGAAAAAGAGGTTGCGTTTGTTGCTTGTCCTACTGGATACCTTCAGGCAAGTAACAAGCAACAAGAGAAAAACAGTTTTGAAGGTGGATGGCTGTTTCTCTGAACTTTTTGTGCAGTCAACATCATTGCAGCATGTTTTTCATTTCTTCATTTGTTGGCATACAGATTTGACTAGGAGACATGGACATTTATCACCTAAAAAAGTGTGATGGTATGCATGGGCAAGTGCATAATACAACTCAGGGGAGTGTCCTCTCACACCACTATATTATTTTTTTTTCATCATGCATGTAATGACTTTGCCGAAAAATATGTGAAGTTTGGTGGTCAAACTGACACTTCCAAAGCAGGTAGAAAAAAAAAGGAAATAGAGGGTTTGAGCTAGAAGAGAAAGGTTACAAATGTTACATGTTGGGGATGAGAGGAAGCAGTCCATGTACCAGGAGAACGTAAGGATGTGGAGGATGTGCCAGTTGGGTGGACATCTACCAAGAAGCAGGTACAAGAGCCCCTGTTCAAACAAGTAGGTTTCCTTGCCATTAAGATTATATAACAGGACTATTTTGTATTGGGGTTTGCTAGCTTTTTTTCAGTTCTCCAAGCACAGTGCAGTAAATACCATGTGGAAATCTGTGCAGCTACACTCCTCTCAAAACCTTCTCTCTTCACTGGCAATTAGTTTAACTCTTTAATTACAGAAAAAAAAAAAAACCCAAACATGCTAAGCATTGTAATGTTCTCTAATACTGATTTTCAGACCAAAAAACACCAACTTTTCACAGAAAAGGGCAAATTTATCTTGATTTATCTAACACTGACATATTCAATAAATAAGAAAACTACCTTCCTTCAGCAATGGCTCCATTCTCATGGAGACTGCTTTGTCACTGGGTTTCTCCCACATCAATCATGGTTTTTTGCTCTGCAGAAGTCATACTGTGTACATACTACAGCAGCCAAAATACCTAATTATTTCTTGTGTGTTATATCTTTTTAGGCAGCAGGAAGAAGACAAAAGTACCTCTTTTTATGCTGCTAATTATATACATATATGCAGACAGGAATAGGTAGTGGAGCATGAGGAAGACGTCACAAATCAAAACAAAGGGATGTGTCTAGTATTCCTGTCCCTCTGCTATGAGTTTGGTATGAAAGCAAGAATTGTATAACCTGATATGCTCTCTGTGAAATTCATCACTATTGTACAATTCAGAGAAATATAATTAATTGCTTTAGGCTGCCACGTGTTTTAACTGTGTGTTGCTACCATCTAATGCAATCAGAGAGAGGGTTACATACAAAGGTCTAGAAGGTTCACCCACTGCCTCAAAGACAGGATGAACTGTCCTTATGCCATTTGTAGCACGTTTGTCTGCTGAGTACTCTCATGGTAGGTATTCCTCAACCTTCCCAGGCTATCCATGCTTCCAATGCTTTGCTATCCTTGCAAGTAAAAAGGCGTGTGCAAGTCAAGTCTTCTCTGTTGCAATTTAAGCCCATCAATTTTTCTCCTGTCCTTAACAGACACGAAAAACAGGTTATTCTCTTCCCGCAGCCCCTTACATACTTAAAGATTGTTCTCATACACTTTGCCCTATTTTCACTTTCATCCAGTCACTCCTGAAAAAATATTCTCTCTAAGCCTCCGATCAGCTTCCCACAAAGGTCTTGCCCAGACTTCATACAACTAGCCCACATGTTCCTTCATATTTGAACACTCAGCAATTGTACTGGTTTTTGCTAAAACCCCAGCATGTGCTGAATAGAGTAGGATTCTTTTATGTGCTACACAGATTATAATCCCAGCTACAGATCAGCTTCTGGTGTTTGCCTTGCTCACTACAATGTGACATAGTTGTCCCATAGTTCAGCTGGGAGCCAGAATAATCTTCAAATCTTTTCTCTAGAAAAATGCCATTTAGTACAACTACTGAATGAAATGCCATTTCATAGCAAAACATCAAGTAATGATAAACCTCAAAAGGACCTCTGCTTGGACTTAAAAATTTGCACCTGGAATTTTGCATGCATAGCACTTACATGTTTCTGTTGATTTTTGAATGGCAGTGTTCCTGAATGAACACTTGTGATTGACATTTTGCTTTACGGACCTAGAATCTGTGTTAAGGCCTTTTTGAAAACCTGCATTTCAACACTGAAAATCTTGCATGGCAAGTGCCAAGACACAAACCTGGGCTTGTGAAAGTAAGCATTTCAAAGCTGAGGCATAAAGAACGAAACTGATACATGAGGAATGGCGCAAAGTCAGAGAAAAATAGGCAGGCAATTAGAAACGGATAAACGGGTGCAGTTAAAACAAAGTTCTTACTGAAACAAACCCCAAATTAAACATGCTGAAGGCTCAGAAAAGGCTCATGTGCAGCTCTTCAGTTCATCACTCTTCAGTCAGCAGTTTTCTCTTTTGGAGAGGTCTGCTCTTCCTGCTGCCAGCAGGTGCTTTGCAGATATTGCAGAGACGCGCAAATCACTTTGAGCAGCTCAAGTGCGAGCATCCTGACAGCCCCACAGGTTTGGCAAAGGGTTGATCAGGGTGATGAATGAGGGGCTCTGCTCTCAATTGCAAACACACTTTGCTTACAAACTATGTACTGGTGACATATTTGGGCCCAAATAAATTCCCCATTGACTGTCTGGTGGCTATTAGAACCAACTTGCAAATTTTTCTGTTGATCTTCACTTCTGTAGTGTTATTACTTTCGTGTAACCCCAGGAAAAAAAAAAACACCTAGGGAAAAAGTGTCCAGGTCAGCTCCTAGAATCCACACTTATTTTTTCATTCACTCCTAGCATTTCTGTAGGAACAGAAGACTGAAAACAAACCGTATAGAAATCGAATTAGAAGTTAGCATGTGGCTTCTTGTTAGAGAATTTTATAGCATGTATAGCTTTACAAATGTTTAGTCATTAGAATGGTAAAAGACAAAGGTATCACTGCAAATGAGGAAATTTCTGCACAGTGTATCTCGTGGGTGTATGCTTTTTCTCCTGTTCTAAGTCACCACCAGTTAAAGCTAAGATACAATTATGAAAAAGTGTGAGATGATTCTTCCCTGCATTTATGACTATGTTTATGGAAGGAGAACTTCAGTAGCTGATAGAAACAATTCCTCAGCAATAAAATAATTTATTGTGTCTCAGAAAAAAAAAGTGATTTTTTTTCTTGTGCTTATAGACATGATAAGTAACTAATCCAAGGATTAAAGTCTGAAGACAACAGAGTTGTTTATTTGAGCAGTGAGAGCAGCACCGGGAATTAAGTGAATAATTCTAAGACAACCTCTGATTGCAGAACTGTTGTCATAGTGTTATATAAATATACCATCTCTGGTAAAAATGCTGAATTTTTACTTTGTAAAAAAAGTATATTTACTTTGTAAAAATTCCTCATGGATTGCCCCTTGTACTATTTCCCTCAGCCTTAGCAACACACCCTCTTGTGGGACTTACCTTGGGGCATACAGCCCTCTAATTCAGTTCAGGCATTGCCAAAAGTTGGCACACTGAAGATTAAAGTTGAAAAATCTGTTTAATTCTCAGATTTTTCAGGGTCGAGCTCTGCAGGGCCAGAGGCAGATAAGTCCCTAGCAGCTTTAGGGGATACAAGACACTAAAATTTAAATTTCCAGAAGAGATCCAGCTGCGGGTAGGCTTTTTGGACTCACTTGGGCAGCCAGACTGCAGGAGCAAGCTGGCAGTCTGTCTCCTGCGAGCCCTGGCTGTCAGGCATCCATCTGCCCCGGCTCTGCTCTGTGCTAGCTCTGCTCCCTGCATCGGCTTATGCCAAGGGGGGGGTGTCACAAGCTGCAGCCTACAGACACCCCCAGGCACCCAAAGGCAGGTGGCCATGTGTGCGAAAACACATAGTGCATGCTTAAAGCTGTCTCTGCGGCCAAAATAAAGGCCACCAAGGATAAGTGAGCTTCCATGGGTCTCACCAAATTCAGTGCAACAGGCCATAATGTGAAGACGTAATGTCACAAATTTCAAGACCTGACAGTAAATAGAATATAATTTGGCGGCTTAATGAGGCTGCCCGCACCCCAATTACAGCACTAAGTATTTTAGCATGGTCTTTAACAACCAAGGCTACCACTCTAGGTAATCACGGAGCGTGTATCTGAAGAACAATGTGTATGCTACCAGTGTGCTCTGAAAATTGAGGATAGATGCTAAAGCTATAATATCTCTTCTTAATCCAGTAAAGAGAGAAGAAAAACTCCTCCAGGGTGCTTTCTAGACAAAACAGAAACATTAAAAATCTGTGTCACGAGGTTTTATTGTATTGTCAGGTTGTAGCAGCTGTGGGCATATGAGGACATGTTGCGTTCTGTATGGTTGTTTTAATATAGATTTTGTTTCTCATCTCCATCTGGCTCTTCTTCCAGATCCACAATAATAATAATAATAGTAATAATAATTCTTATATCATAGTTAGAAAGAGGATGAGCAGCCTATCCACTTGGGATCAAGACGTGAATAGTTGACATCAAGAGAAAGTTTATAAAACATTTCCTGGTGTTATTATACCCCCTTAAGCTCCAAGGAAAATTATTATCAATACTTTGTACTGAACTCTTATCAGTTGCCGTAAGGATTTCACTGTTATGCAAAATTAGAAATAATTTAAGATCAAAAGAATCATATTACCATGTAAAATTTGTCTTTCTGATAAAATTAATAATAACAAAGATAATTGACCTGCTTATGATGGATAATTGCCTCTGAAGAAGTTAATGTTACATTTATTAAGTAGGGATAGTAAGCACACATAAGGATTAGTAGTGTAATAAGCCATGTATGAACCAGTAGCATGAGAAAATCAGTAAATATGCTGTGTTCATATTCAGATTTTATTTTTAATATTTCAGTGTTTCTGTGATTAATAATATTAGAATGAAAATTCATATAATAATTTGGCCATCTTTTATTGCATCTTTTATATTTGTAGAATACTTTTATATATTATTAATAATTTTTAACAAACTGCTTTGAAATTTGAGCTGTACCTTCGTCAAAGAAGTTCAATTATTTCCCATTTCATCATCCATTACCTTGGCAAAGGGAAGGAAAATTAGTTCCTCTGAGAAAAAAAAGATTGACTTTGCTGGTTGACAGTCAGCAAATGCATCTCATATCTTAAAAAGACAGTAGCAAAAGAAGAAAAAACAATGACCAGTGTGCACCTTGAAAAGAGAGCCTATTATTCTAATGAGAAGGAAGAAAAAAATTACCAAGTGATGTCTTCAAAAGTTCATACCCTACCTTGTCAAAACTCTACACCACCACTGTAACTCCCTGACCTTACACAGCACACACAACTGCCAGGGAGAGTTATGGTGTAAAAAGAACATAAATGGCTGACGTGCAGCCATTTATGCAATACTGGAAAAGAGTTTTCTGCCAGCAGCCACTTACAAAGTATGGGACCAGGAATGGGTAGAACGCATGCGCTCTTGGGCCAAGAGGAATTTATAAAGTGCTGCCATGCAGCTAAGGGCAAAGAGAACGTATGGTGCTAGGCGTAACCGGCAGTTAATAGGATGGTCACCATCTTGCTCCCAACATGATAATGCCTTTGCAGCTAAAAACCACAAATTTCAAGATCTTAAGACAAAGCTGTGCCTGTGGGGACGGTGGCACCGTGCCTAGGCGTGAGTTGCCAAGGAGTAAGCTGTGTCCCAGCCCCCAGCACCTGCACTCAGCCTTCCTCTGGCGGCAGAAACCCAAACTAGAGCCTGTCGGCTTGTCTGCACAGGCAGAAAGGGAAATGCTTCTTCCATCAACAGACAGGGCTTGTGAAGTACAATCACTGGGCTACAACTGCGCACATGCAGAGTTATCTTGTCTTCTAGCAGGAAGCACAGGCTCTTATTGCAGCCAAAGTGGCCCCTGAATGGGAGCTCAGCCTACAGTGAAGCTCAGGCACGGCCCCCGGCGCCTGATGCTGGAGGTGCCTTCCCTCACTATTTAGGAATTTTCTAAAAAGGATTCTCCAGGCATGGCATACTTAGCCACGTAAGATGCACCCAGCAAACAGGAATTGCTGAGCACACTGATTTTCTTGGTTCCCAAAAGTCCTGTAACTTTCTCTGTCACCCTCTCAGTCCAAGACAGTACAGTTCACCGGGTGAGATAAGAACAAGACCTTTCATCCAGTTTCCTGGTGTCTCACTCCAGCCCTTTACCCTGTGTCCAATTGCCCCATGGATCACTCCAGATATAACCCCCTTTACCTTCACAAAACCTTTTGGATCTTGTTCCCATTCAAGCTCACATTCCTCATTTAGGGCTGGGGTGTTGGCTGCTCCCTCTGACCAGCCCCTGACCTCATCCCCATCTCCTACATCTCCTGTCACATTATGATAAAAGCATTTTCACGCCTTTCTGGATGCTGCTTCTCACTTTTGGAAGGCGTTCCCCACAAACAAGAACACAGTTATGCCATTCTTCCCCTTTATCTCCCTATTTAAAATTTTTCTGTGTCGAGATGCCAATAAAGCAATTAGCAACAGTTATGCTACTAGCATGCTGGTGGCTATCAGGATGGCTGATCTGCTAACATTTTTTCTCAAATAATTTCTCTTTTTTTTTTTTTTCTCCTCTATTTGCCTGGGTACATCATGCATTGTCTGCTGTTGTAGATTTCAAGAGCAAGCGGCTGGAGACAGGAACCCCTGCTTTCTTTATATTTTATTCTGTGCCTGGCACAGTCAGGTCTCTAGTCTTAATCTAATCTCCTATACTACCCAAATACAAATTACTATATTTGGAGAATCCTTAAAGATGTGCCTAATATTGAGATAATGCATTCCCTCACAGCAGCAAAGAAATTAGCAGATCTCCTTCTCCTTTCAGATTAGTTATATTATTTCTCAGGAGCTTCATAAGAGATGCTGGTAAGGTACAAAAGAAGGTACACCCATCAATATTTAACCCACACAACAACAGTGTAAGGGAAACTTGTCACAGTACCAAACATTTCTGTGTTGTGGGAATTTAATTATGCCTCGCCTGTTTCATGGAAACTGTAACCTAGATACAGAGCCACCAAACTGATAAACATAACTCAATATTTGGCATGTTATGAACAACTGTATTTCAGAGGAAATTATTTGACTCCGTTTATATAGATCATAAGCCTGAAACTAAATTACAGCCACGATTTTTGGCTCAGCAGAGTACTCTGAACTGTAATAGCAAAGTCTGAGATAAGGTCTGGGTTTTTCAGACTTCCAGAGGGAAACTTCCCTTTCTTTTTATAATGTCAACCCTACCACTGTACATTTCACCCTATAGTAACATTTTTAATTATAAATGTCGTTTTGCCATAGAGTTAGACTTAGTGTAAAAGAAAAGTTCTCCAGGTTCAAAGGAATTGCCACAGGTTGGGAGCAAATGATAAACAGTTTTGTTTGGGAATTTTATTCACATGCAAGAAAAAGAACAGATTAAGACTGACTTAGGAATGCCTTCACTTTCTATATAAAATTAAAACATGACTGCTTCACGCTTTTTTTTAAGCCACTCAAGGTATTTTCTGATGAAGAACATCAAACTCCAGTTTTCATTAGCAAATACAACTGGCAACTCTAATTGTAGAAAGTACGGTTTTCTTTTTTCCAGCATCCTTATGAGGAAAGTATCCTCAAGTCTCTCTGGCTGATAAATGAATAATGAATTAGCTCACTATGCCTCAGCAGAGGAAAACACATGATGTGAAAATCTCAAAAATAGCACTAAATTTTCAAATCAAATACAACAGTTTCCCACCTATAGATGCTGTAGATTAACATTTGAATCCCATGCTGATCTTGAGTATTTAGAACGTCACGAGCAAAACAATAAAAATGCAACGTAAATTTGACACTTGTTTTTATCAAACATCTAACATTCTCATTCAGTGTTAGAGCACCACAGGAAAAAGGGAATACAGTGTAGATGTAAACTTGTGCAGGGAATCAGTACTGCTCTGTTTAAAGTTTGTGATACAATCACCAAGGAACTTACCATGTATTTCAATCTGACCCAATCTTATTTTAATTTCTAAATGCTTGTGGATTTCTGCATACCTCTGTACAAATGAATACCACTTAATTCTTAAATACCGTGATATTTAAATGATTTAAACATTAAACAAACTTGCTGGATCAATTTCCCAAGTTCAGCTGAGCTACACTTGACACTGAGCTTGCAAGGAAACAGAGGAGAAAAGTGAACTTTTGTTGTCTTAGCCTTCTTTCCTCTATCGCTTCTCTGGCAGTTGCGGGAGTGTCTTTGAGAGTCTGTTCATTTCAAGGTGCTTCAGATTTCATCTGTACCATCTTTGTTTATCTCCAGCAATTATATACTTATCAGGCTGGCTAAAAATAATTCAAAGGAAGACTTTGTTCCACTCTATTAAGGAGTTTTCAGCATATCTGATACAAGTTATGTAGTGATAAAAGCTATATAATCATGCGATTAATTATTCTCTTTCCTTGCGTAAATGATGCATAATGTTTTGTTACCAAGAAAAAGGAATAGTCCTCCATTCACTGAGACATTAAAATTATTAGGCATTTAGATGTGAAAATGTATACTTAATTAGGATTACTGCTTGAATTTACAAAAGGCAAGATATTCAAATAGTTGTTATCCAGTCTAACCCATCTGCTGGACTTTTCTTGTCTGATTAAGCCCCAAATAATACTATTATTAACTTTTAATTTCTGGCCTTCACTGTTTTATTATCTCCCTGAAAAGGTAATATGCCTTGTTTAGCTATAAAATTAAATTGTAGGTATTCACTTGTCATGTCTTTCTACACTTTCACTTTATTTCACACAAAAGGTCTTAAGACTGCCAGACTTACACTCGGGAGAGAGTGGCAAGTGTCTGAACGCTGTAGCTTTGTAGAGGTGGTTACTCAGTGCCACCCATATGGATCAGACATGCTGGTTGTGATTGCAACTGAGAAAATTATGCATGCCACTGCATGTTGTAACATAGGCTAGAAATAATCAATCCTTGTGCTGACAGCAACTCACCAAAATTCACCTTCTCCATTTTAGCATTTAACTTTTTTGAGACCACATTTTAGAAGTTCTTGTGAATCCTTATTCCAGTGCCTGACCCAAGAGGAACCAAAAAAAAAAAAAAGCAGTTGGAAAGAGAAATAACTAGAAGGAACTGCTCAGATTCCTGCCAAGACCACACAAGCATGCTTTATTTTCTGCACCGCTGCAGTGTTTTACATACAGCAGAATCTCATTCTTTTGTACTTCATTATTCATATCTTAGGTAAACCGCACAATCCTAGCAGAAGTTAACAAGTTCTTCCCACATCCTGTAAAAAAAGTTAACAGCAGAAGCAAGGGATGCTATATTTCTGGTAAATTGTTGGTTTTACAGAAATAAAATTCACTGTTTTCACTGCTTTCACTTGTCTGCAAATAATTAAAACTAAAGCTGAATTGTCAACATTAATTAAAACTAATTCCTAGATTCCCCTGTACTTCAAGATAACTGCACTGTCACATTCTTCAAGAATGCACTTTCTTTTCAGAAAGAGGTACAAAGCTGCCAACAAAATGTCTCTGAAGCTTTCAATTTTCCCTTTCCATGGGGAAGTATGTAAATAGATAAGTGAAATGGAAATTGTTATGTAAAAACTGAATCGGCCAGAAAGAATAAATTACTTTTTTTTTTTTTTTTCATTTATCAGCATGGGATGATACTAATATGGAATCTAATCAAGTCTGTGCTACAAGCAGAACTTAGGATCAACACAAATATCTCCTTCAGGACAGAAAGGACATATTTTCAGTGCTTTCAGTTTAAAGAATTCATTCCCTTCCTAAAGTCCAAGGTTTCTATAGTATAAACCAACTTTTCTGAGTGATAAATAAGTGGAAAAAAAGATACAGAAACAATATTTAATTAAAGATATTAACATTGTTCAGATATTTAATTCAGATATGTTTGCTCTTGTTAACTCATTTATAACCCGTAGCAGCCTTGGTCTAGCCTAAGAATGCCAAAAACTGAAAATTAAACCGAGTAACATGATAAAAAGTGACAGATGGGAAAAGGAATGGTTTAAACACAAAGCTAAATCCCACCGCTGGAAATTAAGCACAAGGCAAGGAACAAAAAGCAATTTGTTCAAAGGACTAAGTCCGGCAAATGAATGGCAAGAAACTCATAAATATAATTCTGTACAACATTAAAAATAAGAACATCTGTTTTACTATAATTATTACAAACCTCCAGGTTTCGTGAAAGTCATTCTATTTATGTATAAGTCCATCATCCTAATCAACAAAGAAACAGCACTGCACATGTGGGACGCAGCCCGAAGGTTTTGTGCAGCTTGAAATCTTGCAGGGTTTTCACATCTTTGGAGTTTAATTGTTAATGAATATGCTGTTTGTTGGTTTTCATCCAACTTCTGTCTGTGGTCATACTTTCATATAGCATGGGTTTGTGTCAAATTTTTAGTCTTGCAACAAATACAGACAAAGATGGAGATGGATAGAAGATTTTTCACTTTTTATTTGTGAAAAATATTTTATGATTTATTTTTTTTTATGTGAATCTGTTGTGAAGAATGTGTTACAGGAGCTACTGACCTCTACTTTCTCATGTGATCCTTCTGTTTACCACTACTCAGGCTTCCTGATCTGGTGCTTTCTCCCAGTGTGGACTGCATCCAGGCAGGTTGGTAAATGGCTGAGCAGTAGCCATTCAGGAGAAAATCAGAGGAACTCCCTACTCCATGGAACTCCCTGCTCTTTCCCATCACATCTGGGAAAGGGAGCAGAAGTCACAACACAGCAGATTACACAGATTCCTAATTCAGGTCCTCAAGAGTGAAAGCCTGACCACTGCATCCACCTGGCCCAAGTGTCCAGCTTTTCTCTCCAGATACCTGAGTGTGGTAGGGATGGCAAACACCTGGGCCATGCCATGGTGTGTGGTTGAAACATGCACTCTGATCCAAGATCCCAAAAGCACTTCCAGATATCACAGAGCAGGCTTTAAGTCAGTGGTGGCTGTTCTGATGGTCTCTTGGCTGTTCTATCAAACACCAGAAGAAACACGTAATGCAGCTGGTAGCTCCAAGCGCTGTTTTCTCCTCCAGCATTGAGCAGACCTCCTGCACTGCAAGAATCTAGTTTGGTGAACTGTAGAAGTATAAAAGTGGACTCACACAAAAGTCATTATTCCGGCATGGTTTATGGGTGTTTTATACTTTTCTGTCCTTATTTTGATATATATCAATTACAATATACTCAATTAAAATTAGAAGTGAATCACATAAGTGATTATCTTGCCTACAACTGGATAATTAGGGGAACATGAACTGAACAATCTGTAAGGAGAAAATAAAGGGAAAGTTGGCGATTCAGAAGGAGCCTAACTCATCACAGGCATGTGTGGAATTGTCTGCTGTTCTAGCATTTAATTTGGACTTTTGTGTGCAGGAAAATAAATTTTAAATATTCTTAAGGCAATCAGAAGACAGGAAGATTGATGTAAAAACATCTTTAATGTTTTAACATTTAATTTTAATGTGTTATTTAGTAGACAAAATGAAGCATTAACTAAGATCTTCCCAGACTTTGATCCAAAGAATTGAGGCTAAGCAACAAGTCCATTTATGCAGTGAACTAGTCTGCCAGGCAAGGCCAGTTGCATGAGAGCAAATGTTCCCAGCATCATGTCTTGCACTGAGGCTGATACTGGTTCCTGGAGGCAAAGGACAGTATCAGTCTATCTAGTTATTTTAGCAGATAGTGTACCAGTTTATTTTACTATTCAAGGCAATTTGATTTTGCCTGCTGACAACTTCATAGTTAATTTCAGAAAATGTGTGCTGGTAGGTGATTTGTTCTTGCATGTGACTGAATAACCTAACACTTCACATTGAAAGTGCTTGTAAATTGTTCATAGGGAATACATTTCTTATGTCATCAGAAATAACACTCTTTTCTCTTGCATACTTAGGCTTCAGCTTACAGTGTTTCTTGATTGTATCTTTTGTTTGTTGGTCTCTCTAAGACTTCACAGATGAAACTAGTCTTGCTAGGAGGTGAGTCACTGTTGTCGTTTCAGTTGCCAAAAAACTGTTTTTCTAAATAATATGAGCATTTCTTGTTATATAGCATTTTTTAGTTGAGAATAGTTAAAATCTACATCAAAACATCACAGTTCTCTGTGTTATTTTTGTTCTCCTGATACTTAATGCCCAACTAGTAACACTTTTAGTGATGAACATCTTCCACAGTCACAAACTCTTTGCTCAGGCTGGCTGATTCTGCTGTGTTTCCTTGTTAGGGCACTGCAGAGTGGTGTAGCAGCATGTAGTGCATTGCACCTGCCCAGCTTTCCAGAGGACCTTTCAAGGATTTGCATGTTTCCCTCTGAAACTACATCTCACATCCAATATGCTTCGGGAAGCTGCTGCAGAAGTTTCTCCATTAGTGGAGACCTTGTTGCCAACTACCTTTCATAGTGTGGTCTCCAGAAGATATCCAGTGTGAGTGTGCTGTTGCCTCACCCATGACATTGAATCTTTGTCAGGTTAAGCCAAATTTCTGTAACAACCAAATTGGAATGTAGTTTAGATTCTGGACAGCATTTAAAGTGGGGTGGATGACCAGCAACAAAAAAAAAAAAAAACAAACCACCATGTAAGAAGATGTGTAGGTACATGGTGCAGCTATGCCAGGGGTGGGTGGCAGGTGAAGATGGTGGGAAAATAAATAGTGGTAGATGGCTTGGGTGAGGGAGTCCTTTTTCATTTCTTGAATGAAAGTCCTTGCAGCTGAATAGAGTCTGTTCTTGAAAGTATTTCCATGTCTGGTAAAATATGAGGGAAAAGTACCTGTCTGTGTGATTCTGGTCCACACATTAAACTTCTAAAATGACTTTTTCAAAATACCATACTTCTAAATGGGAATAAGGTGTAGCAGCATAAAAAGGCATCCTCTATGACAGAGGGACAATGTAATGCAAAAGAATTTAACAATGTAAATAACAGTATTGGCACGTTTTAAAAAAAAAAACACAAAACAACAACAACAACTACAAACAAAACATAGCCCATATATTTGCATATCTAGCACAGGAAAGGTTAAAACCCTAAATACAACCAACCTTCCAACCTTTTCTAATAAATAGTTTTTATTTGCTATTCAGCGTATCTTTTAGGGATTCTTCAAAACTGTCAGAGATAAACAGCTAGTTCTATTGGCAAGTACCATGCAAACATACATGCAACACAAACTGTGAAAACAGCTAATCCAAATGACATCTACTTCCCATTTTCAACAAGTACCCAGATTGGTAAATTCCACAAAGGCCAAGGAGGCAGATAATGTTTAAGATTATGTTGTTTCTCTGTGTGCACAGATTTTCCTCTTTTGTCCCAACAGATTTCCTACAAATCTCAATTTTAAAACATTTATGTTAATGAATCATATGCTAAAATTCCCTATCGGTCTTACAGCTATGAAGTAGCAAACCCAGTCTGGCACAGTGAATCATTATACTTAGTGTCTGAAGAGATAACTCACAAAAAGAGAGACGTAAAATTCAGAATCACAGTCACAGAAGTAAAACTCCTGACATTTCCCCCTTCCACTTCTCCAACCGCACCAAGCGCAAAATGATTTAAGGTCAAGTCCTCACTAGGCAAAGCAGTGTATGCTCAGTGTAGTGTGAAAATCACCAGCCTGATTATCACAGAACCTGTTTAATGTGAAAAAATGAAAAATGTCAGTAAGCCCGGTTTTACCAGAGAAAGAGCAACTAATTCTAAGGAGGTTCAGGGCTGAATGGTGCTGTTATAAAGATGATAACATTTGCCTCAACAGAAGCAATGTCTCCCTGGATCAGTTCATTTCCCCCTTATGTGCTACTTCAAACCTCTTGTCTTTCACCTTCAAATATTACCATTACTTTTCAGCCAACTAGAAATTAACTGCAGACTAGTTATTGCAGCCAGTAAATATATTTTTAAAAAATATTTGTTGATAAAAGTCTCAAAAATGTGAAGGCCATCTGTATTCTGAAGGCTTTCAAAGGAACCACTTTTGCTAATTTGTTTTTACTGCATAGTTAGGTGAGATGGTTTTACTGGAATTTTTCCTTCTGTGAACCCTGTGCCCTCTATTCTTTTGTGCTTCATGGGGTCTGAGTGGATGTGAAGAAAGCACGCAGCCCCTGGGTGAGTGATTACGTGCTCTACTAGTACCTGTGAGGGAAGCAATCAACTATGTCCACTGGCTTCCCTAGAGACTCTTACAGAAGTCATTTATTTCTTTACACCAGTAGTGAGTGGTGTTTTGGGAAGAAAAATAAATTCATCAGCTTTGTGACTTAGGAGTGAAACATGCATTATTAAGAGCTTGGTCCATGCTTGAGATTTATGCTCATTTTTTTTTCCACTGAAGCTTCAGAAAATTGCAAACAAAATTCCGTTGCCCTCTTGGTCTGATGTGAATTATTCATAATTGGCTGGAGAGTTACAGAGAGGAGCCTAAGCATTTTTGCACCTTTGTCTCTGCCAAGAGCTGAGGAGAAAGGCTCTGGCTCCGGCATTTCCTGGCACAAGATGACAACCATCTCCCTGCTCCACCACCAGTTTGAGATGCGCTGGAACAACTGAACTGTATCCTCCCCCAGTCTGCTGCCTTGCCACTTTACACACATCAGCATTCAGATACCCAGCCACTCTGCCAGGTCGGCCCCTGCTGTCTGTGAGACGACACACTCCAGCTTAGGACTTTCATTTACATCCTCCAAGAGCCACACACCATTTCAGACCTGACTTATGCAAGTAAATGAGGGAATGCTGAAGCGTAGCCCCTGCAAACCCAAAATATCCATATTCCTTGGTGAAGCTCTCTCGTCTCTCTTGCTATGGTCCACATCCTATGGTAAGAATCAGCAGCAATAATATACTCATTTCAGTCACTGTACAGGGCTAACAGGCCTTGTTTGCAAATTATTTTTGCTTGAAAATATGAGATAATTGGACTAAAGAAGCAGTGTAACTGAAACAAACAAAAAAAAAAGTGGTGTGATGCTTACACTATTAAATAATTCCACATGATTTGGAGATAATCCATTATTTCTAGAATGTCTTTTCAAAGGGAATAGATGAAATGACACATACAGAAGTTTATTTTTCCCTATATGATCAGTGGACTCCGGGATTTTTCTCTGGTTTTTAGCTCTATAATTGAGAATTAAGGATGCTTCAATAAAACATGGTATCATATCTAGATGAAGAATGATTTTACTATAAAGATGAACCCGAAACCTTTTCTACTGCACATATCACTGTTGTTCAGCATCCTGAATCTACCTTTTCTGCGGCGGGGTCAGAGAGTCAGGCTCATTTGTAAAACAACCCTGGGCAAAACAGGAATCTCAGAGGTTTAATTAATTCACTTTCCTTAACTTAATTGGGAGCTGGACCAAGCCTCATCCTAGATGAGAGGTGGAAACAGACCCTCCTTGCACGCTTATGCCTCCAGAAGAACCCTGGAGCAACCTTCTTAATACAGCAGGCTCAATAACTGGATTATCACTGTAGTGACCTGAGCACAGAGAAATCCTGGATGTAGCCGGAGATACTTTTGCAATATAAGTTAGTGCCTGTTGTGCAAAACACCTGTAGGGATTTGTCTTTCAGTAGACGTTGTTTAGGTTCATGCAGTAATATTCATTAAATGTTCTGAAGATTTTAAAAAGGCCAACATTTTCCTTGTTGTTCTGTCTTGCTTTCACAAGATTAATTACTGGCGGCCTGTTAGAGGGTATATGCTAATGTGTTGGACTGGCAGCAGTGTACAAGAGAAGCCTACCTCAACAGGCCAAACAAACACTTTCCCAGACTGTAACATGCAAAATGGAAGTAAATTGCATCTAGAGCAAACATGCCCTCTGACTTACCAAACATCTTCAAACTGAAGAATTTTGCTTGCTTTCTTTTCCTGTGTCAGGCTGCCACCTCAGGAAACGCGGCCTGTGCTGGCTCAAGACCACTCCGCTCTGAAACCCTTGTAGCTGTGTCACGGCAGCACCAGCTCTGTGAGGAAAAGCTGCTGGAAAGCAGCTCTGCAGAGAGGGACCTGGGAGTCCTGCTGGACAACAAGTTGACCATGAGCCAGCAACATGCCCTTGTGGCCAAGAAGGCCAATGGTATTCTTGGGTGCATTAAAAAGAGTGTGGCCAGCAGGCTGAGGGAGGTCATCGTCTACTGTGCACTGGTGAAGCCACATCTGGAGTACTGTGTTCCGTTCTGGGT
Source organism: Tringa tobata (assembly GCA_033628505.1). Lineage (NCBI taxonomy): Eukaryota > Metazoa > Chordata > Aves > Charadriiformes > Scolopacidae > Tringa > Tringa tobata. The sequence goes on from JAHREE010000245.1 coordinate 19,041,993, forward strand.
CCCTCAGTTCAAGGACTGGGAACTACTACAGAAAGTCCAGCAGAGGGCTACCCAGATGAAGTACATCTGTCAAGAGGGTGGGGCCAGACTCTTTACAGCTGGTGACAGGACAAGGAAGAACGGGCACAAACTGGAACACAGGAAACTCCATCTGAACATAAGGAAAAACTTCTTTACTTTGAGAATGACAGAGCACTGGAACAGGCTGCCCAGAGAGGCTGTGGAGTCTCCTTCTCTGGAGATATTCAAAATCTGCCTGGATGTGTGTCCTGCCTAGCCTGCTCCAGGTGAACCTGCTTTGGCAGGGGCGTTGGACTCCAGAGGTCCCTTCCAAACCCTAACATTCTGTGATTCTCTGTGGTTCTGTAACAGACAATATAACAGATAATTTCCATCTCACTGCCCTGCTGCATTTTCCAGAGTTGGCAGGCATCGGCCAGGCAGGATGGGCGCTCACACAGCTGTAGGTGTTCATGTTCATCACCTCAAAGGCCTATGGCACAAGAGGCTGCAGAGACTCTGTTTTCTCCTTACATGCTCGGCTCCTGGCTTCTTGGTCTGACATGGGAGATGAGTGCAGCAAGGCCTGTAAAAGGGCTTCTGTATAAAGCAATTTAGCTGACATCATAGTATCACCAATAATATCTAGAACACACATGTATGAATTTAAAGGAAGAAACAAGAGAAAACACAACACAGAGGTGCTATTAAAAAAAAAAAAAAAAAGGTGGTAAAGCTGTTACTAACAAAGTTTTGTATCGCTCTGCACAGCTAGGCCTCTGGATCCTGAAAAGAATGAGAGGTAAAATGACAGGCCGAAGTTATTGTTATGCCTTATGGCCTATCAATTTTCTTATTAAAAAAAAAATAATAATAATTTGGAATGCCTTAGAAATCACTGTATTTACAAAAATTTATTTTGTGTAATTTGGATATTTTCATTCTCTTATCAATGAGTCTTAGATATTATTTTTTTACCATATAATACTACTATTTCTTTCAAGTTTTGTGCTTTCTTGTTGTTCTTCATTCTCTCTTCAAAAGTAAGTATTTCTTTTCTGCCCATCTCTTTCCTTTGTACTTTTATAGGAAAAAATCTGTGGTCAAAACACAAGCAACAGTTAAGCCATTTATAAGCAAAATGGGAAGACTGCCTAGGGAACACTCTTAAAATTCTTATCTTTTAACCAAGAGGCTGATCTTCATCAAACAATCTGAAATACTGACTCAGAAGTAGGTGATTCACGTCATAAACTTTTTATTTTTCAAAAAATGAGACATTTCTACACACCTGTGGTCCAAAAGGAAGGTGTTCTGAGGACATCCTATCCAACCCCCAAGATTGTCTGTTTCACTGTGATTGACACTGTCATTAAGTCATCATACCGTGTCATAGTAAAGGGAGAGCACTGAACTTCAAAAGAAATACAACAGATGTCCTTATGAAGTAATATTTTTTGTTAGAGCAAAAGCTTGAAGATGTCTGGATTCAACAGAGGCTGCTGGCCATATACAGTATCCACATTCAATAATTTTAGTCAGAAAATAAGGTTCTGTTAGTGAACCTGCACCAAAAAATTTTAATTGTCATCCTACCACCCATATTTTGCATTATTCCACATAAAAATTTTGGAAGGAGCAGGCTTTGCTTTGAACTAGTCACTGATATTTGTACATTGTGTGTGTGTTACCTGTCATTTCCATTTGCAAGACCACAGTGGAGACTGGAGATAAAATCCTAAGCCTCCAACATGAAGTTCTATTACAGACATCCAGAGATGCTGAGGTTCTGTTTATTACAAAGAATATTTCAGATAATAGAGCAGGTATTTTACTTTATCAAAACTTGGCAGAAATAAGAAAAAAAATAAAATTATACAATCTAATAGACAAAAAACTGACCTAATAGTCCTGTTTCTTTCATAGTGTCACTAGCTTCACCTACTTCTGAGAGCCTGTGGATGCCATAAATACTTCATAGGTATTGATAATTTCCTTCAGAATTACACAGTAATCACAGTGTCTTTTTATTGCTTCAAAGATTTTTATCTGAATACTACTAATTCTTGTATAATGATCTTTTTATTGACAAAGAGTTTGTCTAAGTAAGAATCAACACTATGTATTAGTAAATAATTAGACTACGCAACTGCTGATTACAGTACTGCATTGATTAAACAAACTCCCTGACTTTCTTACTAAGTGTTTGTATCTAGAATCTTGGCCCTTTACATTCTTTGTTCTTATATCTTTTTAAAAAATTACTAAACCACATATGTGTATATGTACATATGTATGTATTTCTACCTGTAACAGTTCAGTGATTAGAATTGCCGCAATTGATAGACAGTCACAATGATGTCCCGCACAAAGGAAAAAAGCATCAGTTACATATCATAAAAGCAGTCACTTGAAAAAACTTATGGCAATCAAAGGACAGATGAACCACTGGGATTCAGCCCCTAGGAATGATTAACCCCATGAACCACTGACATTAGCTGTCCCTACTACAGTCGTGGGACAAGCCAGAACAAAAGATACTGCATTCCTGACAGTGGGAGAGGGATGTTAATGATACATCACTCTCTCCACAGGAGTCACTCGAGACGGATCTCCGTGGTCCGTGCAGAGCCATCAGCAGTGTCCCCATGAGAACACAGACTTGGCAGGCACTTTCTGAACAACAGTTTACAGGAAGAAAGCACGCAAACGGGAAAAAGAGAACCAAGGAGGGCAGAAGAGAGGGTTTCAAGACTTTTTGTCCCGGAACAAAATCTAAACCTTTGAAACATTTCATAAATATTGACACCCCATTCCCCCAAGGAAAAAAAAAAAAAAAAAAAAGAAGCAGACATCAACAACTGGCTCAACACCGGTCTTTCTAGAAGCAGCTTAATTAAAGCAACTTTTGGTTACTACCATTAATAGCAACACTGACAGAATCAATCGTTGCTAGTTTCTTTCCTATTTTACATAGAGAATAAGCTCTCTAGCACAAACCTCAGCCAGAGCCTGTTGCTGAAATCAACCTTCCCAGTTAAAAAAAAAGTGAAGTCAGGTGTGAGAAGAGAAAAACAAAATGCTTTCTATACCCTTGTGTTTTCTCTGCTGGAGAAACTCTTTACAAACTCGACTGACAAGCAATTTCTGGCCAAGGACTTTTACTGACAGCCAGTACCTTTATCGATTGCTGGAAGCCCCCATGTGAAGACGAACAAAAGATCTAGTAGCAGAGCCCTCAATACGTAGCCAATGGAATTATCTGGATGCTTTTAAATCTAGTACAGGTTTTTTGAAAGCATTTATCAGGGCATTTGGCTGCCTCTAGTGCCGTGGGACCATGCTCAGCCGTGGTGGCACTGACTGCCCCTGCCTGGCTTGCCCTGTGGCCGCCCTCACCTCCCGGCTCGCCTTTCCCTGGGGAGAAGCCCAGCTCTTGCTGCTCCCCAACAGCCTTGTGTATGAGATGATTTTAAAACATCCCTCTAAATGTCAAAGCACTTTCCCCAGCTGAACATGTTACATGGTAACGCATTATTTCTTGGCCCTTGGTTCAAGGCCAGGCAGGACATTCTATGGTCAGTGTGGGAAAAGGAGCAAGAATTTTTTCCTGCTTTTTTCCCGCTCTGCTTTGCTCTGTAAGCAGAGCAATTACTGTCATGCACCAGAGAAGACTTTCCAGCTGTGGAAAGTCCCACAGGAGAAAATTTGAGGAATAAAATGCCTCTAGAGTATTCTGTTAGGGGGTTACTCTCTGCTCACCGCACTGCCAAGGAAGATAATTGGCCCTTCGTGGAAGAGTCCTACAGCACTCAACTCCAGATATGGCAGCTAGAAGGACATGGTAACTTTTGCGATATTCACATGCTATCGAATAACAGATCCTCAGGAATCTCACCTGTCTCCGTATCTCTGGTGGAAACATGTTACCAGGCCTGGCCATACTCGTCTCAAGAAGGTCCAAATATGGGAGGAAAAAAAGCATGCTGCTAAAATGGTGAAAAAAGTCCTAAAGATGTTTCCGAGAAATCCATTAAGTGCTCAGGACGCGTTAGGCTTCTGACAGTGGCTGTCTACATCCAGATGACACAGAAATTCAACTGCTAAAATATCAGGATTATGTGATTTACAAAATTTTTTCTGGGGTGTTCCCACCTTGTGCTCGTTATTGATTCACTGCCATTTTCTGGTCAAAGAGCAGTCTCAGAGCAACTTTTGATGTGGTTTTCTGTGTGGCTTCTTATTATGGGACTATGACAACTCTTAATTAAGAGGTTTTCAGTGGGTTTTGCCCAAAGCCACTGTCAAAATATCTCGGTACTACTCTCTATAATGGCTAGAGATATTGAGAAGTTTTTTCATGCATATATATATTTACAAAAACAGAAATACCCAAACTTCTAGTGCTTGTAGCTTTGATATAGACTGCAAATCCTTGTGATAATATTAGATAGATGTAATTTATCACTCAGTTCTTCACCCTGTACCTGCGCTCAGTTTCCTAACCCATCTGCCAGGGACACCATTAAGTATTTCAAACCATTCAGCAAACTCTAGCAGCTCCCTTCCCTTCCAAAAAAGCCAATTTGGCAGAATCATGTTTTCTCCTTCCTCTCTAACTGTGCAATTCACACACACCCACGGACTTGCCTTCCCGGGTGTGAAGGCTGGATTCAGTCCAGAAGCAACAGGACCAGGAAGAGTTACTGATCAAAGTGCAATTTTTCTCCAAATCTTTCATGGCCCATAAGTCCATGCTGAGACTATGTGTCCTGTTACTTAGTAAAGGATGGCACTAGAGGAATACCAGCAAGAGGAGAGGAACGGCAGGGGAGGGCAATGGTGCAACTAGGAATGATGTGACAAAGAGTCCCAGCTTCCACCTTCCCTTTTTAGCTCCAGACACAACCTCAAAACCTTTGAGGCAGCAGGAAACATGAAGTCCAGCAGCAATTTGCAAGAGAAATACAATTAGTGCATTAAGGTCCTTCCACTAAACAATCCCTTTTGCTCTATCACAATAGTGCCTTCTCTGACCTCTGCTGAGAAGGACACTAAACTCCACAGGGGACAGGCTGAAAACTACCACAGAGAGTCACTTGATGGCTGTTTTTCTGCACAGAAGCTCTGTTAGAATACCATGCCTTTGGAGTAAATGGGGTGCACAGCTACCACCCTTTTAACCTTTCAGAATGGCTGTGGAGAAGGAAGGGGTGCCGGTAGGACATCCAAGCACTTTTCTACATCCCAGGGCACTGAGGACATTTTCTGCTGTTGTTTTCTGTGTTTTTTTCCCAAACTAAATTGTGAATTATTTTAACTCCTTTATTTTGAGCTGGTAGTTTGATCACAGTTTACCTAACTTCGCCATCTAGTGCCAGAGTCGTCACCACTTGCTAACAGCAACAAAAGCCTAGAGAGACCCTACAGGGCAAGACATTTAACAAAGAAAATATTACATGACATTTGTGTTGTCTTGCACAACAATCCTGCACATCACATCTGTGTTGTCTTAAGGTAAGTTTGTCCTTGGGTTCATTGGCATAACTCCACAGTTACTCCACTCACTTTGTTGGAATACTTGTTTTAGAGGCAGTATCAATTTTGGGCAATTAAAATAATTGAATGTCATGTCTAGTGCAAAGAAAGTTTGAAACTTTGTATAGGAATTCAAAATGTTTTAAGGCCATGTTTCAAGAAGTGACGATGTTCTTGCAAAGAGATTGATGATAGTGGCCTTCTTCACGCCTCAGATACCAAAGACATTATTATTTTTGTGTTGATAATCCTTTTTGCACAGAAACATTGGAAGAATTGTGGAAGAAAGAGTCTGAATATGTTCATTTGCAGATACTATCATTATAAATACCGGTTCAACTGCCCCTTGTAGGACACAACATACTAACTCCTCCTGTAACTCGTGTCTTAGTCTGAGTTTTCTCCAGCAGGACTGCAGGTTTTCTACGTGGCTTTTTGCATGATCAGTTTAGCTTATAAGAACTTTCAAAGTAAGATCTATTAAATCAGCTACGTGAGAACTGATTTATCATAGCTACCTACCACCTCTTCCTCTGCTGAAATACTGAAATAGATGCACTTTAGAAGAGAAAAACAGATTACAAATTCCAGCAGAAAGAACGTGAAAGCAGTAGACAAGCTGTCCTCAGACACAGTATTCCAATGCTGATTGGCACAAAATCTTAGTATTTAGTATATTTACTAAAGTTTTATGTTTACTTAAATTTTATATTTATATTTATTTAAACTGTAGTATTTTAAAACTGTATATTTATTTAATCCTTATTATTTCGTATATTTACTCATTTATTATAAGGCACAAAACCCTAGTATTTCTGAGCTGCCACGAAAACTATTCCACTTTGTTACATATTTTCCATTACAGCTAAAGTAAAACTTGTGAGCGATCATGTAGTCACTTCCTGCAACCCAAGGCCAACATCCCTGCAAGAGCAAGTTAACCCTCTCACTGGTTTCATGTCGTGAATCTGTTACCTGGAAAGGCTCAGATACACTAAATGACAGGTAGCAATAAAACCTTAAGGGGAAAAAACGTGAACTCCCCACAAAACTGCTTGAGTAAAGACTGACAACAGTGACTATATGAATTCACCCATTCTTACCTTAGGTAAATTTGAGATTCAGAAGATGAAGAAGGAGAGAAAAAGGGAGTAAAGAGCAGGTCGCATGCCTTGCATGCACTGCTGGGCACAGGAGCGTACTCGAGTGGTTACCAGGGAACCATTAGAGTACTGTAGATCCATGTTTTAGCTTGGTTTATGGTATCTGCTTACGTAAGCAAGCCATAAGATAAAGAGATCTGGTGTTAAAGCAATGAAAATTATTCACAACTTAATAGGAGGCAAAGAGTCCTGGGTTTTGCCTATACCTTGGATTAGGACTCTAAAGCCCTTTGCTTTCTTACAGAACATGGTATCAAAAGGCTTTTTGTAAGACAAGAAATTCATAAGAGTTAACTCCTGTGAACCCAAAAAATGCTTGAAATAAAATCCTCTTCCCAAAGATGGAGACCACTTGTCAACAGAAGTACTGATTAATGACCTGTTTCAATCAAATATTTAAGCCATTCTTTCCTAAACTGCATAAAGATAGAAAAAGAATTATTTAAAACGCTCTATGTGTTTCTTGGCAACAGATTATTTGGTTTGGCAGAGTGAAATGCATTTTCATAAAACCTCTGATGGAGCTTAGCAGGAAGGTAATACATGCAAAAGTCATTTGACTTGGCAGTATGAACTAAACGGTTGCAGAGTGATGAATGATAGCACTACATTTATTTTCATATTTATATAGTGGTTATATTACTTATATAGCACCTTTTAAAAATAGCACTTTAAGATTTTCCGCAACAGAATCCTAGGAACTTACTTACAGTACCCTTGGAAAAACAGTCCAGTGCTGTACCAAACTGTTCAAGGGGGACTCACACCTGAGAGGAGCCAGCCTTCCCCTGGGCTGTGAGGCACGCTTTGCTTTTTAATGTCATGAAATTCTGGGAGGCTCCAGGGAACAAACGTATGTTTTTTCTGTATTTCCTTCTCCCAATTCGTGAATGAATAAGTTGTAAATAATCTTCCAAATGCTACAAACACTAGAGTCCACTGCACTTACCATGGTAATGATACGATAATTGTATGGTATGGTGTGGCAATGAACACATGACGTGATCATGGCTATGAACACTATGTGATCAGAGGCACAGCTATACACACAGCCAAAGCAGCAAATCTTTGAAAATGGTTCATTAATTTATTAATACAGACTCCAAATTAGTCAGGTACTGGAATATAAATATTGGTGGAAATATAAGGCTTAATGATCTCCCACATTTATCAGTAGCTCATTCCAAGAGAGCAGGACTTCAGGAGAAATCAAACCTTTCATTACAGCAGGGGACTCAACAGCAGAGGCTCCTTAGATCTCCCCCAACAAAGTACCTTAATGAATAGACACCACACATTAAGAGGACAGACAACAGCCCAAACTATATGCCATATCAGTCTTTCAGGTTTTGTAAGCCATGACTGGAGATTTTCACTGAATGCAACCTCTGTGCAAGCTGTTGTTGAGAACTGTACCAGTGAGAGATGCACGCTGAGTAGATAAGAAGAAAAGATACTACAGATTAAAAAAGACAAACAAAACAACAAAAAAAAATTAAAAATCCCTCTCATCTGACTAACAAGGAATTTGCTTATTAGCACAACTAGACACTCCCAGCAATGAAAAGCCAAAAACCATAAGCAACTTTTCTGCTTGCTGAAATTTTCAGGCCAGGTCTTCCTCCTTGCACACCGGTGAGTATCTTCACTCAATAACAGCTCTGCTACCAGAAGTACTTTGTAATCTTAAACCAATCTGCAAATTTTGCAGAGGAGATGTCAGACCCCCTGGATTCCCGCAAACCCTCCCATGCAATTTTATCTGTGCATGCACAGTGACAGAGTGCAGCCCAAGAAGAGGGGTGGCAGCAGGTGCTGCGATGAGACACACAGCACTACAACTCCTCGGCAGAGCTCTGGCAGGCAAGATTGATTTGGGGCTCCCAGGGCAAACTGAAAACGGACAAAAACACATTGTTTCCCTCAGCCTGAAAATAAGTATTTCACACCATCCTTTATACTTCATGATTCTTCCGTCTTTCTGCTTTACACATTTGAATAAAGTAGACAAATTTGGTCTCCAGAATTTTTTTAAATTAAAATTTTTGTCTAAAGAAATATTTTATGTCCTTATTTTGGTCTTATTGCATATTAGTTTGAAGGAACTCAAAATTGCATTTTGATAACCTGGTGTGTTGACTGTGACTGGACACCAGGTACCTACCAATGCTGCTGTGTCACTCCCCTCCACAGCTGGACAGGGGAGCCACAGCTGGCTCATGGGTTGAGATAAGGACAGGGAGATCACCCAGTAATTACCATCACGGGCAAAACAGACTTAACTTGGGGGAAATTTAATTTAATTTATTGCCAATCAAATCAACATAGGGTATGAGAAATAAAACTAAATCTTAGAACGCTTTCCCCCCATCCTTCCCTTCTTCCCAGGCTCAACTTCACTCCCCATTTCTCTCCCTCCTCTCCCTGAGCACCAGAGGGGGATAGGGAATAGGAGTTGTGGTCAGTTCATCACACCTTGTCTCCGCTGCTCCTTCCTCCTCAGGGGGAAGACTCCTCACACTCTTCCCCTGCTCCAGCATGGGGTCCCCCCACAGGAGACAGTTCTCCATGTACTGCTCCAATGTGGGTCCTCACCGTGTCACAAGTCCTACCAGCAAATCTGCTCGAGCATGGGCTCCACTCTCCATGGGTCCACAGGTCCTGGCAGGACCCTGCTCCAGTGTGGTCTTCCCATTGGGTCACAGCCTCCTTCGAGCATCCTCCTGCTCTGGCATGGGGTCCTCTACAAGCTGAAGGTGGCTATCTGCTCCACCATTAACCTCCACGGACTGCAGGGGGACAGCCTGCCTCACCATGGGCTTTACCAGGGGCTGCAGGAGAAACTCTGCTCTGATGCCTGGAGACCCTCCTCCCCCTCCTTCCTCACTGACCTTTCTGTCTGCAGAGCTGTTTCTCTTACATATTCTCACTCCTCTCTCCAGCTGCTGTTGTGCAGCAACTTTTTCCCCTTCTTAAATATGTTCTCACAGAGATGCAACCACTGTCGCTGATGGGCTTGGCCTTGGCCAGTGGCAGGTCTGTCTTAAAGCCAGCTGGCATTGGCTCTATCTGACATGGGGGAAGCTTCTAGCAGCTTCTCACAGAAGCCACCCCTGTAGTCCTCCTGCAACAAAATAATAAACTTTATATCTAAAACATTGTCACCAAGCTCGTGAAAACTAGTCTAACTTGGGCAGAAATGCTAATTTTCTATAAACATGTTAGTTAAAATATTTTAAATTTCAATTTTTTCGCACTATGTCAAAGAAGATGGTGATGCTTTCTCCCCGAGAGAAACCAAAATATAGTTTGTGTATTATTTAAATTAATAACAAATTACATAACTAGTAGAAATTGTGTTACATCACAGTTTGGGAAGAAAGCAGGAAATATTGAAACCTCAGGGGAAATGCAGATAGCGGAATGTAATTAGTCATATTAGTTTCTGGCCAAAAGATTAGATTTTATATCTCTACAGTTATTAAAAGTTTTACTAAGTGATAGCAACTGGCAAAGACTTCCTATTTGCGTCCAAAACATAGTAACAAAGACACTTGGCTGTTGCATGATGTTTTATACAGGGCACTGCATTTTCTAAAGTGCTGAGGAGACCTTGTGATGTGTCTCATGTGGGACCCATTCTTAAGCCACTCTGTTCTCCAGCAATAGTCTGATTTGTGATATCTGATGTGGTTAACCCACGGCAAGAAAACAGGCACCTTGTCCTAAAAAAATAAAGGAATAATTTTCAAAACTGACTTTTGAAGATGCACAACACTCTAGAACTGGCCTCTGTTTGTACTCAGTGCTGCTCACTGCTTCTCCAAGAACTCCATTCCAACAGAGTGTAACAAACCACCGGAGAAGTAAACCTGGCAGGTCATTGACAGTTTTTAGATATCGCCTACTAGTAATAGTACCAAAGTGCAGCCTTGGCTCTTCCTTAGACCTCTTCTCCTGAAGGGAAGCCTTCACACCTGTGCCTTGGCAGGCTGCAGTGGCCAACACAGGTTCATGGTTGAGTTGCATAGGGCAGGAGGAATTTTTCACCTTGTGTTGGAAGGTCCCTCAGACAACTGCACAGAGTTACTGAAACCCCTGCAGGCACCAGCAGAGATGTGACTGTCCTGGGCACGTCTTGGAAATGTTTCTCAGTCTGCTTCCCTGAGCAGGGCTGGAGAGTGCTGGGAGAGTTCATGACAGAGCCAGCAAACAGCTTACGCTCACAGAAGTTTTTCAGAACTACTTTCCAAATTTTGCACCAAGAAATTTCTAAACTTTCATTTATGGTAGTAGATTAAGACCTAGTCTTAAGCAAATGTTTTCTTCTAGAACAGATGCTGAGAAGACAGTCACTGTATGAGAGCTGCTGGTGTGCCCTGCACAGCAAAAGACCCATATGTTTTTCCTCATCTGAAGACCACAGGTCCCCTCACCTGCTGCATCTTCATTAGTCCTCAATGGTACTGCTTTACAGACTTTTATTTGTTTGGAAACATAGCTGCTGATACATCTTACCAGCTTCATTTTTCTTTCTATATTTGCAGCTAATTCTTTTCAAACTAAAATAAAGTTACTTAACACAAAGGCAACTTGTGTAACTGATATAATTGCTAATTTTAGTTTACTATGAAGAAGTATACACTGTCGCTGGTTGTGAATATTAAAAGCATATATATGATTGTCTCTATTGGAAAGAAATCAGATGCAAATATATTAATAGTCTTTTAAGTATCACAGGGCAAAATACCAAAACGTGTAAGACGAGTTTAGGGATTCAGACACTGATGCATTGTTTTGCCTTTTTTTCAGAAATACAACTTAAAAAACCAGTCTTAATAAATGCAAAATAACAAATGTCCTACCAGAAATTCTTGAAAAGCTATTGCATAGGATAATCAGATTGCCTTTATCTATTTGAAGAAAGTAAAATTCCCCCCATATGAACAGAAGCTTAGGGATTTTTCTTAGTCAGTATTAGATTTTCCAAACAAATTACCCAGAGTAGCTATCCCTGCTGAATAACTCTCCAGCTTTTCCATAAACTTGGACCAAAAACCACAGTTAATAGTCACCATTTCCCCAACTCATAGCTCTGGGCAGCAGTACTAAAATGTACTAATTTGAGCTAACTCTGCTACAGTATTTCAAGAAGAAAGGTTACTTTTTTCCCCCTCCTTTGGCAGGTTATTTTAAGGTGTCGATTCAAATTTTTGGCACTGACATCAAATCTCTCAGCAGAAAAGCTGTTCCTATTCTCTGCAGGGCTGCTAAACGTAGAAGCAATAGACTTCGTTCTCCACTAACTGTAATTTTTCCACTGTCCTATTATTACAATTTTCCACCTTGCTCTTGACAGCCTTCTTGGCTCTGCCTTACCAGAAGAAAGGGGTCTACTTATTTGTTTTGTCTTGAGGATGTTTTCATCAGGAAAGAGAGGAGGCAGCCTTTGATACACACCACTTGTTTTGGAGCAGAAAGGAGAGGAGCAGTAGCCATGGCTGTACTGTGAACACATACATAGCTCACAGCTGTATAGTTCATGGGAAGACTAAACCTAACAACAGTAGTAATAATAATGACAATAATGTGTGTGGTGACATTTTACAATGCAGGAAATTTTTTAGACCAACCTTGACTCTAAGCATCTCCACCTGACACTCAGGAGAAACCCCAGCCTGTTCCAGGCTCAGTTTATACCCATACTGAGCCTGATGAGAGTTTGCCTGAGCAATTAGTCTAGGACCTCATTCGGTGGGCAGCTGCAATAGTGAAAGCCTGATTGCCCACTTTGAAAATCAGCTGTCATTGGAAATAGCTGTGTGGAGAGGCCAACGGGCAACAGCTCCACAGAGACAGGCTTGCAATGTTAATGGAGGATGGGAGTACTCAGTTTTAACTTGCATTTACAGCATGGCAGCACCGGCTTGAAGTCAATCAGCTCCCTAACTCTTAAGGCCTTGAAGTAACCATGCAGAATTGTAGCGTATTTAGTAAGACTGCTGAGAGAAGTAATGCCATCTAAACCTTTGAACAAGTTCATCTGTTCTTCTTTTCTCACTCTTCTTCCCATTTTAAAAAGATTTATGACAAACAGAGGATGATACTCTTTCGCCTACTGAGGGATCCTACGTATTGAAGCTGCAACTCAATTATCTGTGAAGCTTTTCAGAAATCTTCAGCGCAGCAGCAAAATGTAGTGTGGATTAGCTTCCAGCTGGGAAAATAATAGATGGAAGTTTTGTTACTTTACATATGGGAGAACAAATACATGGATATTTCTACATAAAATGGTAGTGATTTCTTTTCTCTGTATAAATAATTGCTGATAACATGATGTAGGGGAAGGAGCTAATGATTTTGCAACTCTGCTCTGTGCCTACATCACTGTATGCCTAATCTTTTGGCCTTGTTCATGTATCCGGCCTTACTCCTTCAACCTTGAACCCCTTCTGTTTGCTGAGAAATGGGACTAGAAGAGCAGAGAAGCGACTACAGTGAGCATTTCAGTTGAAATCTCATATTTGCAGCACTGTAACGTTAGTAAGAAAAACAAAGGCTTGGGGTTAAATTCCATGGCATGTTTCAGTCTTTTTAAATTACTACAGATCAAAACCCTATGTAGCCACTGTGAATTAGACAGGAAATGAACAAAACCAGCTATTGCCTTCCTCAGAAGTTTAAAGTGACGTCTGTAACAGTTCCGCAGTTTTTTGGCTGAGGCTGAACATGCTTAAAACGACAATTACACACCTAGTCCTTCCACAGCTCTAGCCCAGCAGCCCTCTTGCACAAAGCCCTTCCGGGAACTTTGTGGTAACCTCAGGGGTGCACTCCTTTCCTAAGAGAAAAAGAGCACCATGCCAGGTCCTCAGCACCACAGAAGTTTTAGCTCCCTGAGTGTCAAATTAGCTGTTGCTGTCAACTGGGGTTTTGGGCAGGTCAGGATCTGGGCAGGGGCTTATCAGGTCCAACAGCTTACAGCTGGGCAAGGGTGGGAGCAGGACCCTGCACTGAGCTTCTTTGTTCCTCGAGGAAAAGAAGTCACAGAAGCATGTTTTCTTATTGTACTTGGGGGATATATGGTGAATGTGTGCTGCTGAAAGCTCCGTCAGGTAAGGGAATATCATTTTTACGTGACTTCTTTTTCGGTGAGCTTTGACACTCAATCCTAGTAATATCCTAGTGTGCTTTAGGTGTCCTTACTTCTTGTGATGACTGGGTTTTACTCTAAATCCTGTCTATATTAATTTACCAGCAACTCAGTTCTCACTACTGTTGCCAGTGAAGAGCATTTTAAGTAATGTTCTGGTTCATTATATGGTCAAACTGGTCATTAAAATCTGGTTGTAGGAATCTTGTTAGTGAAGGTGATGGGGAAGGAGAGAAAAATGGAGCTTGTTTGCAGCTGAGTGGTTTGAGCACAAGGTAGTGGTAGTTTACTTGCTATATAAACTGAGAAATATGAATGCTGAGAAAGACAAAATGACCGTGCTCTGCTTTTTTCTTTTTGTGGTTTTATTTTTGAAGCTGTTTTCCCAAACTACTATGCTTTCACCTGAAAGGTTGTGCTCTGGTGTGGGAGGTAACTATATGGAGAAATAAGTCTGAAATGTAGTCTCAGAATATCCCCCTCTGTCAGTATCTAGGGGCTCTTTCAGGAGATGCAGAGAGCTCTATTGCTGGGAAAGAAAGAAGACAAAATGGTCCGATCTAATTTTTTGTCTAACTGGGGGAAACACTGTGGAAAAATAAAGCACCTGTAGAGAGAGGGGTGGGGGGTAAGTAGGGGGTGAAATAATCCACATATTTAGATTCTGAGATGAGGAAATGAATTATATTCCCCAACACCCTAGCTGATACTAACACAGTGGTAGCTGATTACAAGAGGAAGCATTTATGTTAATGAACTTATTTTGTGATTCAATTTTCTTTCAACTTCTACCATCTGTTTTAAAATACATGTTTCTGTTAGGATGCTAATAAGTACACGTGGTTTAATGCTGCATGCTAGTTACCAGTAGCTCTCACTGATTTAAATGCAAATTGTATTTTGCCTGAATCTGGTCTGCTAGTTCTGGTCCCAATTTGAATTACAGTTTCAGGGAAATGCTAAAGTGAGGAAAATGTTCACGGAAAGCTACGTTCATGTGCCTCTTCTGCTTTATTTGGAAATGGTCTGACAAAATGTAGCTAAAGTTTGTAATGTTTGGAACTGGCCAGGAGACCCATTTATAGCAGGCAACTGCCTGGCCTTCTTCATTAACTGCTGCATGGCAGCTTTCATGATTAAAGGTAGCACTGTTTGGGCATTTCTTTCACTTCTAAGCGAAATGTATCTGACTGTAAGTAAATACAAGTCTTCCAAAATGGGAAGTGAATTTATTGGTGTAGTGGGAAATTTCCTCCCAAGCAAAGAAGAAAGATCAGTGGTTTTAAACAGTTTAATGATGCTCTTACCAAAGAGCTGATGGTGAATGCTTTGCATTCAGGATTTGCATGAAACTTTTAATTCCTAGAATCTCTGAGGGCTGTGGCACAAAACTAGTCTGAGAGGGGAAGTTTTCAGCAGCTCGCACCCCTTCCTTCAAACCTGAGTATTTCATGTAGACTTTTCTGCTCTTCAATAAAAGAGCTTGTTGTGGATGTGTGTGTGTAAAGCATTTATTTATGTGGCTGTTCAAACCAATGGCATGGAATAGGCAGAGAAAAGGAGCAAATGTGAGGCCCTGAGCTCAGCCACAAAATGAAGACTTTTCTTTTTTTTTGGTAACCATTTGGGTCACCATCATTTTCCTTCCAGAGCCCACAAGAAGAAAAGAACACGGCCAAATGTTGAATTTGGCTGGTTTGTGGGGATCTGTATGACTCACCTCAGCTAAAATTAGCTGAGCCTAATTTGTAACTTGTTGCTCAGTAAACACACAAAAAAACCCCTAAGAGACCAATCAGGCACCAAGGGATGGTGTTGACTTTCTTTTCTCAACCACAAACTTGAAAACTAGTACCACTTACTGGTATTGCTGATAAAGTCACAGGATGACCTGCAGATACGTGAGCTGTAATTTTTTACTTTTTTTTCCTGGTCTTGCCTTAGCCTCACTGCTGCTGAGCAATATGCAAGAACATTTAAACTCTAAATAGAAGGTAGTACTGCAGGTTGGAGTCCCACTAGGTAATACCTTTTGGATTTATAGCAGATGCTGCCCAGTGTAAAAATGAGAGTTAATGTTAACCTTGCAATTTAAACTTTGCCTTAGTGCCAGAGATGATATAACCATGAATAGTTTAACCAAATTTAACAAACTTCAAAATATTTGTATTTTTAATGTTAAGATCTTTAATGTAGTTGTTTTCATGTGCAGCCTTTCTTTCTTTGAAGGTGGCTGCTCAGATGACACTTTTTTGATCTGAAATGACAGCTGCGCTAACCAGGAGAGTTATAACAGTTTTTGCACTACTGAAAAAATAGACAAATCTTCCCAAAATGGGGATTCATTTCCCTAAAAGAGTGACCCTTAACTCAATTTTAAATTGTTTGATTTCATAGATGGACATTAATACTAAGCAGATGAAGAATCCCTCTGGATTTGCATTTTTATATCTTTTAGTACTAAAAAAAATCATCATGACTAAGTTAATTTTTAGTGTAGTAATAGGACTTAATCAGAAATGACTGTCTTTCATTCTGAATGTTATAAACCATATATGAGTTCTACATCTTAAAAAAAAAAAAACTTATTTGCCAAGAGGATTAGACGGGAACTTCTAATCCTCATTCCATTTCATCTGTTTTATTAATAAACTATAAATACTCATTCTAATTATGTCACGCTTGCCATGGGCCTGATCCCGAGAGATGCTGAGTGTCTGGGCCCACGTGGATCACCATCGACGTCCTGTTCCAGCCTCACTCCTCCTTTCTCAGGAGCCTGCTTTAGCCAGAGCTGTTTTGTCTTCTCTTCTCCTGGCTTTGGTTACATGCAATGTGTTATATGTAATACCAGAATATTGCAGCTCTTTAGATGTCCGTGCTTCAAAAGGATGTTGTAGCTACAGCCAATTTCACAGGGCATCAAGCCTGCAGAGGAGTGCCTGTACTTAAATTCCTACATTGTGTATTCCGCCCGACCTTACATGCGTGCAGGTCGTTCCATGGCTCAGGAGACCTTATATGACATGAAGTAAGATAAAAATTGCAGTTGTTTGTGCCTCGCCGTGGTTTATGCCAGCAGTAAGGGGTGGGGAGAAGGGAATGCTCCAGGGAATGCTTCGAGGGAATGCTCGAAGGCACAAGAGAATAGTGTGGCATTTTAGCACCACTATTAAGTGAGATCTGCAACGTAACTAAGCTAAAATTTGTCCACTTGAGGTATCATCACACACACAGATACACACCCCCATTTGATAATGTTGGTGAAAGTTATAAGAATTCTGCTTTTGCATTGGGCGTGGTCAGGGCTTTGCAAATCATTACTAATAATGCTGCTGTGTGGTGAGAGAGATTTGAAATGGATACAGGCTGGGAAATAGGGGAAGGCGTCAATATAATGGGGGCCCCTAATGCAAATGGGATGGTGATAGCATAAAATTGCTGCTGCTGCCTCTGCAATATATTCATGCAGTCAACAGGAGCACAGAAATAAGCTGAACAGCATATTTCTGGTAACTCCATCCAAGCAGTTTTCCTTCTCCTGCTTTTTACAGTCCTACAGTGCAGCACTGTGCCAATAAATGAGATTGATAGCAGGTCTCCTGGAACAAAGGTGCCTCAGGAATTATCCAGGGCAGCTTGCCAGTTTTCCTGAGGCGTGCCAGGAGCAGGGTATGAACCAGATGTGACCACTTTGGTAGCGGCAGAACCCTGGGGGCTTCTGACTGTACAAAAACAGGGGCACATCCAGTCATAGGGAGGGGAAGTGTGAGGAAGTCAGGGAAGAAGAGGATGGCTGGGAGCTGTTTGCACTGAAGAACAGTTCACCCTATACACCATTATCCCCAGTCTGCTCTCAAGCTGTCCCTAAGAAAGTGGGAGCCGTTGCTTGGGATGAGATGGACAGCATTGTATGAGAAGTTCTGGGCCACCTGCCCTTTCTTGGGAACAAATCTGAGGTATTCATAGGCTTGGTAAGTCTGAAATGATGCCCTTATAGACAAAAGTAGGTCGAGTGAGGTGGGACAGGGATCTCCTGTGTGTCTCTGCTGCTATATTTGACGGATGGTTCTGCTCAGACAATTCATAAAGACAAATACGGGTGATCTTGGGAAGGTGGGAGGAAAACTAAATGGATGAAAAACATCCAGTGAGTCCTGTGTTCATCAAACCATGCAATTTTTAACTTATAACAACCACCTGAAAGAAAACATTGAAACTCACGTTAACCACAGTAATCATGCACTTACTGTAATATTACCAAACTCTTGAGACAGACCCCTCAAATAGCACTAAAATAATATACAGCATGCTTTGTAGGTCTTGTTAAAAATTTATTATTTGTCTTCTGATTTTTGAGATGCCAGAGTTCCCCTGAGCCACACTTACAAGTTTTTCTTTGTAACAAGCATCAGTATGAAAACATTGCTTAATTGGTTAGACTTTATTTTTCAGTCCAGCAGCTACAGCTCAAAGTAAACCCCTTGACAAAAAGTTTCAACAAATTGATGAAAGCTGATGGTGTTGGGGTTTGAATCAGTGTTGAATGCATTAGGAAATGCAAAGGTTAGTTCTTTCTTTTAATAAAGTAAGGAGGAGGCAAGACTACTGCCTGCGAACTTCAGTGAGTAAACAGCTATGTAACTCAGAGAATGGTGTCAGGAAAAACACAGGAGTAATATTGGCCACAAGTAAATCTTGGTTGCAAAATGTGGAAAAAGTCCTAACTCAGAAGAGCAAAGCTATGGGACGAGCCCTTGTTATAGTAATGGGAGCAGCAGTGGTAAGAGGAAGGTAACTTGGCTCAGGGAGGGAATGGAGTTGGGTGCTCTGCTCCCTCCACAAACATCTGAAGAGGGTTACTGGTCTTTCTAGAGGAGAAACCTCTACTGTGGCAGCTCCACAGTGGTGTTTATTTGAAAACAGCAAAGTGCCTCTAAAGCAAGATAAAATGTTTTCACTTTAAGTATCTCATTTTAATTCCACAGTAAGAGACTGAAATTTCCTTTGAGATATAAACCAATAATGATCTATACAGCACTTAACTGTGTATCCAATAAAAGACCTAATTATGTATGTTAGATTGAGTCTTTTGTTAACGTCTCCCAGATCATGCTGTGATGCTGGCCAGGCATGATTTCAGGAGATGGAAAAAGGACCAAAGAAGAGCAATTTGAACTTCTTTAATTCTAGCTTACAGCTTTGTTATTGGTCTGTGTTTAAAACATTAAACACTTGACAGTCTTTTTTTTTTTTAATTATTATTATTTTGTGTTCATCTCAAACAAGTTTTCTTTGATGCAACTTGTGAGAGAAGAAACAGGACTTGAACCGTGCCCTTTAAATGAAGACTTGTGCAATAGTTTCCTACAAATTACAGTGTAGTAAAATGCAATTAATATTTCAATGTGACTCAAAACTGACCTTTCCCAGTCTCCAACAGCAAGCTTGCTCTCACAAATCTACTGCTCTGAAAAACTGATGTGTGTGCTGGGTGTACTAAAATGAAAGACATGAGCTGATTTATCCCACACCCCCGGCTCTCACTGAACTATCACAAATTATTACAAAAGATGGTGCAGGTCCTCAGACCTTTGGGGTTGAGATGCACTGCTGGCTGACATGTCAACCTACCTCAAGGACAGCCTCACACCTTTCTGCATCACATCCTTCACTGGAAACTAGCCTCTTCCACGCAGACACCAACAACACCACGTTACCAGCGCCTCACCCCCGGAGCAGTTAGGTAGGGATGCAGCTCATAACTTTTTGGATACATTAGGAGGAGCACGTAGATGATACTTTACATGCTGTCTTGATTTTAAAGTTGTGAGACTTACTTTAATTCAAGCCAGGATAAGGTTAAAGCAAACAAAAATATTTTCCTTATGGAATTCGAGCAGTGCTTACTGAGGGTTTGGAAGATGAAGGACAGAAAGGAAACTGCATGCAGTCAAGATGCTACACGATGGAATCTTTAAAGGCTTCTCTTCCCACATCCCATTGAGAAGCAAATTACCTGACATGCATCTCTGGGTCTCCCACTGTATTGAACACCCTCTGTCCTCGGGGAGCAGCCGTGGGAGGTGTGCTCAGATGGGGGCCAGGAGGAGACCTGATAGTTTCCCATCCCTTTGGTCCATGACTCGATGAGAGAGAGGGGTGCAAGTGCTTCCTTCAATCTCAGGCCTTCCTGCTTTCCCAAATGTTATATTTCCTGGCTGAGTTACCCTCTGGAAATGCTGGTGACACTGGGCATAGCCAGCGTTTACCATCTCCCATCCAGGCAACTAATTAATTTTGTTTGGCTTGCCCCATATTCTTCCTAGTTTCATGGCCTCATTCAAGTCAGATGGGATCTCTGGAGGTCTCTAGTGTAACCCTTGCTACAGAAAGACCAACATCTAAATCAGATCAGGCACTGGGGATCTTGTCCAGGGGAGTTTTGAGCATCTACAAGGACAGAGATTTGACATCCTCTCCAGGCATCCTTTTGCAGTCCTTAACCACCTTCGCTGGTGGGGGTGGAATTAGTTGGAATTTCCCTTGCTCCTACCTATGACCATTGCTTCTTGTACTCTCACCATGCACTTCTGAGAAGGATCTGTCTGTCTTCTGTCCAGACCTCCCCACCCTAGCAGCTGTGGCAGCCGGCCATCAGATCCCCCTTCAGCTGGCACTTTTGCAGGCTGAGAGTGCTCAGCTCCCTCTGGGGCTCCTCGTGCGTCGTGTGCTTCAGCTCTCGACCATCATGGTAGCTCTCCACTGAGCTCCCTCTCTCCTGTGCTGGGGGAAAAAAACACAGCCAGACACTGCTCCAGGTGTGGCTTTGAGTGATGGGTAGCAGGGAAAAAATACTTCTCTTGACCTGTTGGCTAATTCTCACACGTAGCTCACCTTCATCACCACAAGGATGTACTGCTGACCTGCCTGCCCGCCTGCGCTCTTCTGCAGAGCTGGTCCCCAGCAAATCCCATGCTGCGTGCACAGCCAGCAAGCTGCACCTACCCAGCAGGACAGAGTTTGCCTTCTAGTTTACCACATAATCATTTTTCCCACATGCCGAATCCCATTCTGCATGAACCACGTTTTCATCATGTATGTCACATACTGCATCACTGTGTAGATAAGATTAGTGCCTACCTCTTGCTAAGAACGACACTTGACAGTAAAGTATTCCAGAGTAAAACGGGGTGATCTGGGATGACTGAGCTCCTCTATCCACTTGCTGGCATGCTATGTGTAAATAATATGCATTTGACATACTATTCTTGTATACAGTGGTTTGATAACATTCCCTCAGTAGATCAAAAAGCTGCGACTTAATCCTTTTCTTAATGTAGCGAACATTTGACAAGTTATTGCTGAAGCTGAGTACTATTTATAGGTTTTTTTACTATTTCGTTCCAAACGCGTGGTGCCTCTTGACAAAACGACTGTACAATTGCCAAGTATTTTTAAATACTCTCCAGTAGGTCTCTCCTAATGCTTTACTTTGATTATCCTTTTCGTGAAGTAAGGAGAAGGGAAAGTTTAAAACAGTCGTCCCTTTCCCTTTTGGGGGAAAAAACGCACCAAAGAGCATATTTCAAATCCAATGCCTCTTTAAAAAAATATTGTATAATAAAATTTCAACATTGAAATATCAGCTCAGTGAAGTCAATGGGACTTTTGCCAACAATTTTGTTGCTGAGTTTCCTTTACACCCTTTTTCCACTGAGGGAAGAAGGTTGAATCAGTCAGAAATGCAAGTGCATTGCCTGTGGGGAATTCGGTTTGTTATAATTCAGTGAAATTCTTCCTTGAGCCAGAACAAGTCTCTGTCTGTCTTGTCTCCTGTTTTGAACCCTATTTTTAGCCTATTTTAATTACACAATAGATTGAAGTTTTGCAGGTGTGATACCAGGCGAATGCCTCCAGAGTGGCAATATTACTTAAGAGGACAAGATGCTTCAACCAGTAAATGTGGTTGTGGCCACTGGGATGCAACAATCAGGCTGGGAGAACCTTTTCCAATTTCCCTAAGAAGTTACTGGGGGGTGGGAAGTAGATAAATACCACAGGATGGATGCAGTGTTAGCCCCCTTCCTTGCCGCTTGCATCTCACGAGTCAACTCCTCCGTGCCACAGCAGCGGCTAGTCCTCTGCCACTGCTGGAGCCTGGGAATGGTGGACTCAGAATGGGAAAAGGAAAAGAAGTCAGTGTAGGCTTTACCCCTCAGGGTACAACAACTTGGATGTGTGTCCAGTAATCCATTTATGGCAGACTAAATGTGCGGGAGGAGGCAAGTTTTCAAGAGTACAGAGCTAGGACTCACCAAGATTACTTGCATGAAAAGGCTGAATTTGCAGCACTTGTGCTAAAACCTATTGATAAAATCTTTTTGGCTTGTGTTAACTATTCCTGATGAAATTTGAGGGGAAAGAGAAATGGGAGATGGTGGCAATGCCCTAGGGCTGCCCCTTGGGAGCTGCTTCCTTCTCCTTGCCTGGCTCAAGCCAGCACTCTGAGGCCAAGGGTGCCCCACGGCTCCCACACGAGCCTTGTTTTTCACATCACAGGCTACTGCAGAATTATAGTTCATCTGTCTGGGTCAATTAAGTCTGATAATTAAAATGGCTTTTTTTCTTCTCTCAGATTAATCTCTTAGTCATGGTGTTAGACTTATGACTTTTTTTATTCATCTTTTAAAAACTCATTTTCTGTGCCTGTGTGTTGAGACCCCGGTTCAAAATAGCAAAACAAAAAAATAGCCAAGCTGTTCCATCGGGAGAGAGGCCAGGGGAGTTACTCAAAATGTAGCAAGAACTGATAGGATCTGGCTGCCTCAGTGCCCTGAAAGGCAGCCTTAATTTCTTTTAAAACTGAAAGTTAGCCAAATCCTTACCTTTTGGATATGCTGAAATGTATTGTATGGCTGGAAGGGGGGATTTTGCACATTTATAGCCCTTTGTTGCCCCCGGGGGTTCCCACTAAGGCAGCCGATCCTGCAGAGTTGCCCTTGGCTACCTTGGGGACCCCCAGGTCCCGCTCAGGAGGGCAGTACCCTTCTCTGTCCCCAGAGTTTCACCTGAATAGTGTAGGATATTGCTGGTGCCGCCCTGTCCCTTGGCTTCCTCCGTTAAACTTGTCTTCAACAGCAGCAAAAAAAAAAAAAAAAGAAAATCCTTCAAGCCAAGCCCTGCTTCTTTCCCCTCTGCCTCTTCTCCAGCTTACCTGGACATTTACCAATATGAAAATATAAGCATATGTCTGAGGTTTATTAGGTGTGCACACCTTTCAAAACCAGTTGTTATTTTTCAATATTTGATGCTGAAGACCTTAGTGCTGAGTTTTGGCTTGAAGATGTTACACCAAATTCAGGCTCTGGTCCATCACAGATGAACAAAGCCAAGGCGGGCTCAGGACTGATCTTTTCGTCCTTCTGTGATACTCATTTGTAAAAAATGATGAATTAGTTGCAGTACAGAGGCTTTGTTCAGTGAAAATTTATTCTGAAAAGTTGTTATCGCAGTAAGTGTCTTTGATTATGATAGCATGAATAAGTGCTTTGGGGAAAAAAAGAAGGAATATTAAATAAGAAGCTTGTATTCACACGAGAATCTGTTTCTTGAAAGCTTCTACAATTCTTCACTTATTATCAGGTATTGCAAAGTTGGAGATAAAAGTAACCAACATTAAAAAAATTAGACTATCTTCCATTTCATAAAGTTGTAAGTTAATTTAATAATCAGAGTCTTCATTGTCTGGGTAATTTAAATTACCATTAGTTGTCTTGTCATCATAGGCTGATATGAATAATGACTGTTACATGTTGCTCAGTCTGGTACCTTGCACGTAAAGGATTCATCATCATTCCACGTTTCATCTTTCACGTAACTGCTGCTATTAGTGCTATTACTGAGCTCAGCTGCCTTCAAAGCCTAACTTGAGCTACTGACTTTATTCCTCTGATCTCCACCAGGAATTTAGTCCGATAGGGAAAGTGTAGTCATACCAGAAATTCAGTTTAATGAGAACAGTGTTTTAAAGCAGTGTTGGTTGAAAATCAGAAGCTGGCTTTTTCGTTGTCAGGCTTGAGCTCATGTTCTTCTCAGCCAAGGTGCAAAGTGCCTTTCCAGCGCGCGTCAGCATGTGCTGCGAAAATTCTAGTACCAAAAAAACCCCAACCAGGACTAGAAATTTCTAGAAGAATCGAACACAGAAATCACAAGCACGTTTTTTTCCCCACATGTTGTAGTTTAATTTCTCAAGATTTCAAGATCTGATTCAGATAGGATTTGATTAAGAACTAGCTTTAATGTTTCTATGGGATGTTTAAGAAACCAGTGTCTTCATGTTACTCTCCAAAAATTTGGCGTGTATCTACTGGAAAATAAAATTCTTGGTGCTTTAAAAAAAAAAAATATGTTTCATCAATAACATTAACATTCTCTGAATTATACAGTTGTAGATTTATCTCTTGATCCCTTATTAAATTGGTGCTTAGCCAAATATTCATATTTAGCTTTCATAATCTTTCCTCAAACATTTGTCCCTCCAGAACCACAGTCTCTTTGATGCTTTTCACTGAGCTCCATGTGAATGCCTTTGTTTTGGATTATTTTTCCCCAGAGGTGATAATTTTCATATTTTCAAGCCAAAAAAATCATGTTGCTTTCTGTCCTGAAACTGTACATTTTTCTCATCAATAACTGGAACATTTCCAGGTTGAGGAAGCTTTGTAACTCTAATAATGTATTTTCTCATATAGGTCAGGACTTAAGACACATGTGTTGGTAAATACATGCACCAAATAGATTTTCTGGTTTGGGTTGGTGTTTGCTTTAAATGTTACTTGTTTACAGCCCTTTGGGTTCTTCACTTCTAACTTAGCAGAACAATTACGGAGGCTGATCTACCTTGAGGGCTGGTAAGGGCTTTGCAAGCCCTCTGTTATCTCCTTCAGCAGGGGATCTGGGATTATCCCAGCTCCTCAGTACCCTGCCTTTCCTGCAGTGAGATGTCTGGAACCTCTCTCTTCCCTTCTTTGAACTTCGTGCATCAGGGGCTGTGTCTAACCAGGTCCAGGTAGCCTAACCTAACGCCTCTGGGCGTCAGGGAGCATCAGATAAGTCCAAAGCGACTGGAAGCTAAAAATGAATGAAAACGTGGAGGCAAACAAACACATGTCTTAATGTGTATTGACTTGTTAATTTGTACAGTAAAAATAAAAATCCAACTCTGACTAACTGGACATCATGCAGGAATGTACATGAAATAGTCTGGTGATAGAAAGGGCTGCTACTCTTGCCCAGGTTAAGCAAGAGACCAGCAGAGGGGTTTAGGATGTGGTGGGGTCAGCTCAGGCAAGTGAAACTCTGCAGGATGGAAGGAAAACCTGCAGGGAAGGAAGGGAAACCACCACTAAGCTTTCCTTCTTCCATAAACAAGAAACATCTTGCCCTACTGTCATAACCCTGTGTCTGCTTTTGAAAACCTTCGGTTGAATATCGCTTAGTCACGGATGATACAGGAACAAAGTTTACAATTCCAAAACTAAATAGCCATTTCTTGGTATTACAAATTCTGTTAGTATTGATGGTCCTCCATAAAAATACTTCTCCACAGAAGGGATTCCCAATGTGCTGCCAGATCTTTTTGACGAGCAGCTAACATGGACCCTGTGGAAATCTGGGTGCGTCCTGTGTTAGGGAATGCAGCCTGGGAGCATTAGCAATGAACTGGGCTTGGGCAGTCTGCATCTTTCTGCATCCCTAGCTCAAAATCTTGTTTCAGAAAGCTGCTCTTTGCTTTGGGGATTTTTACCCGATATACCTTTGCCACCTGGAGATCAACTTAACTATGAAATTTCATATACTTCATGCATACCTCGCTTCTAACTTCCTCTTGCAGCACCCTGGTTGATTTTCAGCAGAGATTTTGGCTGCCATGGCCTGAGTTTGTTTTATACATCCTCTGCTCCCTGTATCTCCCAGAACTGACCAGATAATGAACACTGAAAGTTTGTCAGGTGCTTAGTGAATTACGTCTGCACACTTGAAATGATTCTACAAAGATACTGTACTACCACAGTACCTGTGTATTAGATATATTAATACAAAATATATGCAATGATCATGTGGCACCATGTTTCCATTGAGTAAGCATCTTCTTGCCAACGAATTAAAGATGTGGTAGATGCATCAAACTCTCCCTTTGTAAAACAACATCTGTAAAAGATTACTCATCGTGAAAAGAACTGAGATTGTATTCGATACTTAGCAGAAGTCTGTAATGTAAGCTTCCAACAGCACTCTGTTGCAGGCTCGGTTAAGGATATGAGAAAACATAACCAGTGACAGACACAGCCGAGCTGGCAGGAGCCCGTGTGCTAGTGATGCTGAATCTATACTCAAAGTGATATTCTGGCACCTTATCTCAAAAAACACCCCTAAAGAGGGACAGTCCATTTAGAAATATTCTGGAGAATATTTTGATACCTAACAGTGTAATCGAGAGCAGTCAGCACTGCTTTAAGTAAAAGAATAAGAATAGATATGCTTGAGGTATTTGGTGGATTTTGGATTTCTTTTTAAAGAAAAAACAGCATGAGCTGGCAAGGAAAAAGCAGCAAATGGTCTTCACTAAACACAGTAGCAGACTGAAGCCTATTGTGGAAGAATAATCAATGACGTAAAACAATATTTGAGGGGGGAAAAATGCCAAGCAAGGTCCACAAAATGATGAAGCAGCAATGAAGCAAGGAGAAACTAAAGAGAGCTGATGAGAAACAGCTTGCTGAGCTGTTTTGGAAGGCAGGCCAAAAAGAGCAAACATACCAGACAGTGAAAAAATTGATCATAGTTCACTATCATGAGCTGTAATGCATCTGAGTCTTACATACAATGACTAGGATTGTTTGGGTAGGATATTCTCATTTATAGTCAAACATCTGCTTATCCTAGCATTATGAATCCTAATATTCCATCAACTTTTTTGAAAGTTACGAAACAGCTACCCATATAATGCAATTTTAAATGTCTACTGGTACTTAGATCTTTATCCCTACTTTTCTCATCTCTTCCACAACAGTATGCATGCAACAGTAATTAAATTTGTGGGGTTTTTTTAAGGACCTGTTAAACTGCCAAGACTATGAGTAAATTTAAAGTGGAATTTAAAAAATATTTCCCAAAAATCCTCCATAAACTCTTTCATAAGCTTTCAAACAGGACACTGACATGAAGCTTCCTTGAATTATGTTGGTTCTCCTCTTCAGGCTGCTAGTATATTCTTCCTTGGTGAGAATGCCTCTCCTATCTCTGCTGGTTCCAGTTTGACAAACAGTGTACTAGGATGTGAGCACATAAAATAGGGATCTCTCTTTCTTGGTGAGGGGCGGGCGGGGGGGCTTTTCACTGAATTTCACTTAAATTACTCCTGGCTCGCTTGTAATAATGATTAAAATGTAATGTTAAAACCCTGGGGGGTGTCTGATCAGGTTGTCCTCTGCACTGAAGGCTATTACTATCCAGAATTTTCTAACATCTTGGAAGTTTGCTTCTTTCTGTATTCACTTCTTCCTGAAGCAGAAAAGCTACAGAACTATCATGGGGCAAGGAAAGGATGTGGAAGGCTTAATACCAAAATAAGAACCCTCGAAGTATGCAAAGTTATTTTTTACAGTTTTCTCCCCGTAATACAGTATTCTCCCTATCCCAGTGGATTGCTGAAAATTTAATGAAGAATAGCTTAGAAAAATTCAAGTCGTACCTATACAGGAGAACAGTTTATTTCCATTATGAAATACTGGTATATCATGTAATTCAAATGTATTTAACAAGCACAAATCCAGTACGAAATGGAAAAACTGGCTTTTCTGGCAAATAAATCTAGGGTAGGACAGCAAAAGTTTGGCAGACACTCTACTACAGCAGGATTCTTGTGCCAGCCTTTGACCAGCCCTCACAGCAGCTATGCCTGCTTGCTGTTATTGAAGTATGGGGGAGGAAAGCAGGAAGCTGTGCTTCCAAAAGACCGTAGCGTTAATCCATTAGCTTGAATTGTACAGCAGCATTTGAGAGTTCACTAAATGCCTGCCCCAACTGGTACAGTATGCGCTATACATCCCTTATCCCTGCCATTAGAAGAGCCTAAATATGCTTTGGCAGAATTGTTTACTAAAATGACAAGATCTGATGCTCTTAAAGAATTCCTGTTCTACTTTAGGATGAAAATATTTCACATTGTTAGATTTTTAAATGTTTGTCCAGGTGATCCCTGAATGACTTTCTCTGACAGATGGACATACTGTCCTTCTATGAATACTTGCATCTGCGTTTGCCCCCGAACTCTCCAGTGAGAGCACCAAGCTCCAGCTCCTCTCGGGATCTCTAGACCTGTGGTTCACCTGCAGCTCAGTGCAGGGGCCCATGAATTGGAGGCCGCGTCCCTCCTCTGGGTCAGATAAAGCCCAACCAGAGGAGTGAGCTCTGCTAACACGCTGCTCTCACCAGTTCAGCTGCGGAACAAGTCCAGCTCATGAGCTCCGTTGTGCTGGTTCACCAGAGGTAAATAGAGTTGAGCTCCAGACGCCTCGCAGCTCTTCTATAGTGTTATTCACACAGTTATTCAGTAGTTACTGAAATACTAGACAAGCTTCAGGTGAGGTTGTAAAAGAGAAGCAGGAAAATACAGCTGACAGCTACTAATAGCAACAAGCTGTCACCGGTACGTAGAGCTGGTAGGTAGCTGTGAAAATTTCCTGAGCTCAAAGCAAGAGGAGATACCAAGAGCCTAGGAACTACCCTCTGTATATGGGAGAAATCAAGTATTTTTGCAATAAAGTACTGTGTCTGTTTAAAGTTAGGAAACCTTGATCCAATTTATGTCATAAGATTCGGCACCTTGTGGACTTTGATGGCTTTTTGGAGGATGTGCTTTAATCAGCTGTTACAGGGCCTGCTCCGGGGGCATGTAATGAAATTCAGTGATGTGTTTGGACTGCTGGACAAACTGGGTGACGTGACTGTTTCCTCTGGTCTAAATCTGCCACTTTCATAGCTTAAATCCTTGACTAGGATGAATGGATAAAATAAATACGGTTTCATGGTAGCTGAAAACTATATGCTTTTTTTTAAGGAAAAATATGTAGTGAAAGTTTCTTCAAAATACATGCCTTGGTATTAAAGAGAGTTCAGGTAGCTTCCTCGCATGAACATTGCTTTAGATAGTGGAATTGGAATTTTGGGGGCTGGGGGCTTGCCTTTTTTACAATTTTGTCTAGGTTATTAAAAAAACCCAAACAAACCACAAAACCTTTAATCAGCGTTCCTACAGTCATAGTTTTCACCATAAGACTTCAAAGCTGCTCACCACCCCTCCTTAGAAAGGTAGTGCTAAAAATGAGCTGTCATCCATTTTTTGACAATCTTCTATTCCCTGTATAGTATTAAAAAACAAACATTTCCTTGGATTCCAAGAAGAATTTGAGCTTTAGCCGGAGTTATCTACAACAAGAGAGAAATGAAATTGTTGTGTGGTCCTCAAAATATGTGTCATCCTGTAGGCATCTTGAGCTGATTTCATTATTTATTTTTGCAGGCACCCAAGCCCTCCTTTGCTATTTATGTTTCAGAACCTGAACAACTCCCCCTCAGCCCGAACCACTTGTTTCCTGAAAGATTGTGACAGCTTTCTGCCCTGAGCCCAGATAGACCTTCCCAATAGACATTAGTCTGCCTAATTTTTCTGACCTGTTTAACTATGCTAAAGGTGCATATGTTAAAGTACGTACCTACAAACAACACAACCATCCTTCTCACTAAAAAAAACAAAGGAAAAAAAAAAAAGGTAGTGGGAGGCAGTGGGAGAGGGTCAAGTGCCTCTTCCCTCATCAGTCTGAATCCAACCTACTACTCTGTCTTCTCTAGGAGTGTGTTGCAAGTACTAAGTTCTGCCTGTGAAAAGATACTGGGAAATGGGAAGAACCATTCTTCCCCTCCCTTGCTGTCAAACCTGTAGATCAGAGGAAGGGAGGCATCAGGGTGTGGGACAGAAGGGCCCTGTTGCTGCAGGGACCCGTCGAGGCACTCGGCACAGTCAGGGAAGTTCCATATTCTGCCTCAGGAGAGCTTGCCCATCTGAGGACAGCCCAGGATGCAGGAGTTAGGTCCTCTCCTCAAACAGGGGAGACAGGAATCAGTTTTGGAAGAAAGGAATACAGAGCTGAGATGGAAGCCCACATTCAGGGAAAAGTAGGAGCCTCCAGGGCCATTCTTTTTACAAGGTAATTTGTTTTATTCTTCATTAGGGTAACAACATCAGTATCGCAGCGCAGAGGTAGGCGCTAAATCATAAAGGGGTAAGATCTAAGATGCCTCTTTTGTATTTCCCGCTGATTTGACAAGCTTCCTTTGCTTCAGAGAGCTATTTTATCACTTGAAATGTTTTGACTTCTCCTAAAAAACCCGTGCAACTCAGCGAATACCATTCTTGACGTTCTAGTCTTTTGCTCTTTGCTTATACATAGAGACATTTCCAGCTTTGAGTCAAATGATCTTTGTCAATATTTGGTTTTCATACACTAGCGAATACTTCCCTCTGCAGGAAACTGTAAGTCAATAGCAGCCATAGCCTCTGGCACTGCAGAGAAAATGTTTGAGGCCTGAAGTGGTGACTTAAATAGTTAAATTTACTGAAATGGGTACTTGTTTCTTGGCAAGCTGCCCTAGTGGTATGGTCATGTTTTAAGTTAAGTTTTCCATCAAGGTATTTCCATTGACTTTCAATGGATTTTTTTTTTTTTAAACTGTTTTTTCCGGTGGATTTTGATAGCACACAATGGCAGATGCCATTATCCATGCAGAATATTCTAACACTGGTTCTTCCAAATATTGCTCTCCTTGGGACTGTCAGAGGAGAGTCGTCTTTCTCGTCAGTCGTATTCTGCCATGGCTTTCTAAAGGAACTTGACTTCCTACTTAAACTGAACTGTAGCAAACAGACCAGCCTCCGTGAGCTACAATCTGCCTTTGTAGATGCTTCTGGTTCCTGCACTGCCTATTTTCAATTTCTTATTGTGTCAATTATTTTCTGGCAGTCATAAAGTCCTGTACCTCAATGCTTTCCCCTCCCCATCTAAAAATCACAGTATTATGCCTTCTTTCTGAAGCACCACAGGTTTTAAAATGCAGAGTATGACCACTACTGTTTGATCTACAAACCAGTACTGCCCTTGGTGGTTATTACCTGGGATTCTTCACCTCTTTCAAGTCTAAAACTTTATCTGCTGGCTTAGTTAAAAGCATCAGTGCATTCTCAAAATGTAAGACTGGAACAATCTTGGTTTTGCAGGCTTCCTTTTGAAGATATTTAAGTGTCCTGATACTTTTTGAAATTTCCCCAACTTCAAGCAGTACTAAAGATTTTCTTTCAATTCCCATGAACAGGTACTTGCATTCCAGAGTCCTAAAAAGGAGTCTCCTGGATTGCCTACAGCTCGCCGTGCTGCTTCTCCAGCAGATGTCGGGGTGTCTGAAGTCCCCCAGCAGGATGAGAGCCTGTGAGCGTGATGCCTCCTGGAGCTGGAGTAAGAAGGGTTCACCAGTAGGCTCCCCTTGATCAAATGGCCTGCCTGCAGTAGACACCAGGTAAGAGTTCTGCCACAGACAATTTGCAATGATTCCAAGTCGTGGTGGCTCTTAACAGCCTTGTTAGCGTGGTGAAAACAGGAACTATGCGGGGTAGAGAAGGAGTTCTAAATACTGCTCTAAACATCCCCCTCACACACCTTTTCCTGGTTGCTTCGGGCCTAGTAGGGCTTTCTAACTGCAGGGAAGTTCTATTTAAGACATCCATTAGTTGTTTGCCTTCCCCTGGCTGCCCATTAAGTTGAACACTAAATAGGTGGAAGAGATGCTGAAGTGGTCATTCTTTGTTATGCACAGTAGCTGTGCTAAGAAATCCACTGAAAGGGAAGACTTGTAACAACCCACTTCCAGGAGGTTGGTTGCTTCTACCTCAAGAGCATGTTAACCCAGTAACTCGCTCTTTAATACTGCTTCCTACTTAAAATTGCCATTAATGCAGTAACTCTTGTACACGTTACTAAATAGGCCACTAGCTCTTGGGGACAGCCTCAGTGCCCTCCACCCCATCTACTGTTTTTTTCCCAAGTAAAAAAAAAAAGGGGGTTAGAAGATAGAAGTTTCTACCCACAACATCCTTACTTCATAAAATAGGCCTTACCCTCCGTCACCAACCATAAGGTACTAATAATAATATTTTAAAAAGGAAAAATAAAAGGCAAGCAAGCTGATGCAAAAGGTAACTGTAAGCACAAGGAACACCTTCCCTTATTTAGGGCAAGGTTTTAATGCAGGGGATCTAGCGCAGAAGAACAAAACTTTGTTTTGCTAAAGTCAGTGGCCTCTACTTTCAGAGGGACTTCTAGTTTCCACACTGATGATAGAACAGGATGGCAGACGGATTCACTTGTATCGGTTATACAACAGTACTGTGAAAAAATCTGCAATGCCTTGTTTTCCCTTTGTCACAAGACTTTCAGGAGAAATACGTGGTTTGGTTTGGTTTTTTTTCAAAGGTTAATAAGCTCCAGTGAGACTTTTATAAATATGAAAAATATGCTTGCAATTTTGCACACTGATTAGAGATTTTTAATGATGTGCTCTAAATAGACTTCAAAAACCCTGAATTACAGCTACTGAGTGTTACTGCTGCTTCAGCTGCTTATTCCTTACACCTTTTTGTTACCTCAGACTGCTGCATTTGGTTTACATCTACCCAGTACTCATTACACTCAAACGTTTGATCATGGTTTTGTACAGTTGCACTTGTGGGGAATACTGAAAATAATTGCCAAGGTACATGCTCATGTTAATAATGATGGGAGTTACTAGTTTGTAGCAAAACTGCTTTTTGCACAAGGCTGCTTCGAAGATGGGAGCATGGTTAGAAATCTGAACAGGAAGGATGCTGGACACCTGAAAAATACCATCCCATGGCTTTCCGCAGAACTGGTCACTACCTCCCTTCGTTCACTGGGTAAGTCAACTCTCCTACGGGTATTAATGCTATGCAATCTTTGTACATCTTGTCACACAGCTCCCTTAAGTAGCCAACAATGCCAATTCTACCTAGGTTTGGTTGGCCCATATTTCCATTCGCAGTATTACAGAATACTGTTTTATCAAGTCCTTCCTGTACATGCAAAAGTCTACTGTATTTTCAAGGTGTCACTGAAGATGCCTATATAAAAAACTTGCAATACAAAAGTCAGACTTAATGAAGATATCTGAAAAATAAAAATGAAGCTCATTTCAGTAGTCTGTAGATTTGAATTCTCAGGCTGCCAGGTGCAAATACTTTTAAATTAGTTCCCCCATACCTTATCAGCATTATACCGTATTATTCTATCTCAAACATTGATTTTTGTCTGGCCCCAAGGAGCACTTAGTTGAAACATGAAGTAAAGCAAGCCTCCTCTTCTTTCCTCCCAACAGAGTTTGTTAGGAAATCGTAACAGTTTAACAACTTTCAGATGTGACAGATGCTACTAAGCAAACTTGCTTTTTAAAAATTATTTTTCTTTTTTCAAGGCTTCACTAAGCCTTTCACTTAATTACCCTTCCTCTTCTTCAGCAATGCATCTGCACTGGAGCCACTGGCCAAAGCTTGCTAGGATAGAAAGCAAAGGGAATCCCACAAAGTAAGTTTGTGAAGGTACCATGTGTAAAATAAGTATCATTTACACACACCAAATACTAACAGCATAAATTTAATATAAATGTTGATTCAAGTACAGAAGGCAAACACATGATATCAACATTAAAAATTACAACACTTAAAACTACTATGTAGCTAATATCAAATTCAAATAAAATTAAACTGCTATAACTGCAACTAAATTAATTTATAACTAAAATATGTAATGGACCACAATAGTTGACTGCTTTTAAGAAAAATTATTCAACTTTAAATCTTTCCACTGCATTGTTTTCTGTCTACGTAATATTCCTTTTTGACAAACGCTTTTCAGATAAAACACCTTACAAGCAATACTTGCATAGGTCAGGCCCTCAGACTCTTAATATATGCCACTCGTCCCATTCCTTGACCAGAAACTGAAACTGTATACCAAATTCAAAAAGAAGGATGATCTGCTGTAGTAGTTTCAGATTTAAAAAAAAAAAAAGGAAAAAAAAGGCTTTTATTTTTTGTCATTCAATAAATAAAGTTCTTTAGTTAGAAATGCTAAATAGTCACAATAAAAATCAAGATGGCTTACTCAAAATGAATTACATATACCCGATTTAAAAACTTGAAAACTATTTTCAGTTTAATGCTAAGCTATGTTTTTTAAGAAGAACATGGCCTGATTAGAAAGCGAGTAAGCTGCTGTTCAACATGGATACCACAGGCAAGTAGAAGTGCTGGTTACGAGGCACAGCCTGGATAAGAGTAAGGCCTCTGTGAACATGGAAGCACACGTGTGTCCCAGCAGAGAGCTGCTAACAACAGGAAATGCAACTTACTGAGCTGTACAGAAAAGTACATGTAATTTGTATATGTCAAGATTCTATTTTGCCCATTTTTGTCTCAAAGAATTATCTAAGGTATTGAATCTCAATGTTATGACTACAGCAATGTATCTCATGTAGCCTGATGGTACGTCAACATAAAGCCCTTCAAAATACCACTCCTTCATTGATGTAATACTTTACCAGAAGCAAAGATTTTATTGGACATGTTCTTCCCATAAAATTTTGCATCAAGTTACAGAAACAAATCCAAGTCTGGGATTTAAGTTTCATATTATGTACGTTTACGTATGAAATGGCAGGGTTACCAGGGTGATGTAGTTTTGATTTTTTGTAGGTTGTTTTTTTATGTCTGCTTAAGATTTATTACTTACAATAGAAACTGTAAAAATTCTGCGTGAACTCAAAACACAGGAGTAGGAATTATAGTAAATTATTTCAACTCTAAAAATAAGCTATTGTTGTATACACTATTACAGGTACTAAAAATCTTTTAAACAAATTATCTTTTCAAAACAAATTTAATCCAGCTAACCAAAACATTTTAACATTCAATTTCATTAATCTTTAAAGTGAAATGTTGAATAATTCTTCAAAGCACATGTGTATATTAATCAAAAAACATGCAATGTGAATTTCTGGTAATCATGTATCAGTGTGGTGTTCTTTTTTCTTTTGTAGCAAGATCCAACGCAACAAATTCCAAACTTTCCTTCTTCAGGGCAGTTCAAGCCAAATAGGGTGTACAGTTGGCTGCAGAAAAAGAGAGGGAAGAGGGGAAAAAAATGACTTTTGATTTCAGCAAGCATACTGCATTACCTATTCCAAGATGGACTTAACTATTAAGGAACTTAAGATACTGATGTAATGAAAGCAGTCACAGCGTTATGCCAATGCTGCATTCTTCCCTTTCCTCTGCACCCCTAATACTAACTCAAATAATTAAGAAATTAGTCAACAGTTCAAGCAACAGCAGAAAGGACCTAGTAAAAAAGAGAAATAAAAAGTGAGAACTTACTAATCCGATTTTTTTCCTAAAAGCTTTATACTTTCAAAAAAAACTCCATTCTTTGGTACTGAATGTATTTTCTCAGCATATGTATATATTTTTAACCAAACTTTACAATAACGACCCTTTTTTTCACCTCCTTTTTTTCACACAAAGTATTAATGAAGACAACTTTAATGTGCATGAGATCACTGTTCTGAGTTGTATTTGTTATATATATATCATATGTATCATAGTGGCAGTCTTCCCTATTACATATTTAACACTTTAGATTGGAGTGTATTATTAACTAAATACCAAGTTCTGCCAGATACACACTGCATAAACAAAACCCAACTTAATTGTGGTCATCAACAGACTAGAAAAGAGCATTAAATTCAGTCCTGTTTTAAAATGACTGGCTCTACTGAAGTCAGTCAAGTTATTTCACAGATAAACATAGTCCACCGCTGTAATAGCTTTCTTACTCTTTTTTCCCCCCCAAAGTTCTCCTACATAGGCCCAGACTCACAAATTTATGTTCCCCATCCATAAGCAGCAGCAACAGAAAAATAACTGAATCTTCAGGACAAATCCTGGGTGACTCAGATTAGAAGCTTCAAGCGGTAAAGTTAACACCAAGCATGGATTTAATGCTATTTTCAAACTGCTTTATATTATAAGCTTTTAAAAACCAATCTCACAACACTCTGAGAAGATGGTAATCCTTACTTTAAAAAATGAAAGAGGCCTCAGAAGTGACAGACATCCATACTTAAATTCATCCACAACAGCATATTTGAAAAAAGAGAACATTTACCCTTGTAGCACAAAATGCAGAAAGTTAAAAAATTACACTTTTTGCAAGTAAGAGGAGGAGACATTAGTCTCTTTCTTTTACATGAATCTGATGACTCAAAGAAATAGTCCAAGTCAC
The DNA here is from genome assembly GCA_033628505.1 of Tringa tobata. Taxonomy (NCBI): domain Eukaryota; kingdom Metazoa; phylum Chordata; class Aves; order Charadriiformes; family Scolopacidae; genus Tringa; species Tringa tobata. Next base: position 19,078,316 of record JAHREE010000245.1, read on the forward strand.
CAGTGCAGTAACAACTCCACTTCTGAACATAAACTTAAACCCAAGCTGGAAATGCAAGTAATTCACAAATAATTGAAAAATGACTCAGAGTGAGTCATTTTAGGAGTAAAAATCATAACCTTCCTTTGTGCTGCATAATCCATGTGAACATCAGACTGGGCGATCCATCAGCAGGTCTACAGCAGTAGAGCTATGATCTCCTTCGAAGAAAAAAATGAACAGAGTATTTCTACAAGCCTTCTCAGAGGTATGTATGTGGGGAAATAACCTTGAGAATAACTTCGCTCTCAAACAGTCCAAACAGTGCAGCTAAGACAATGTCTTTGAGGGGGAAAAAACCTGCACCAAACACAATCCTGGGAGGTTCACTCACCTCTACTATCCCACTAGGCTGCATTCAGGGACAGCAAAGTTATATATGCTTGCTCAGGGGCTGTGATAAAAACCATCATGTATAAGTCATCTGATAAATATTTAACAGTATGAATATAGAAGTCTTAAGGAACATCTTATACTACATTCTGAGCTTTTCTAAAAAATCACTTAAAAAACCCCCACCAACCAACCACCACGTATCATCTGTATTTGCTAAACGAAGCCAGCAATTTCTGTAATTTTTAGAAAACCTTACATTTTGTACCTGGCTCTTGCTTGTTACAACAGCAATATAGTTAACTTTGATAAAGCAACCAAGCAAAACAACAAATCAGTAAAATAAAAACATTTTACTTGAACTGTGACACCTTTTAAGTTTTTTGTCCAAAATCTAGGACAGCAGTCTAGTTATATGTTTGTTCTGAGACCCAGATGCTGAGTACAGACACTTGAACAAGTTTATACAAGTTTTATCCTTGACTTGTAAATTGCTACTGCATGCAGTATTTAAGAAGCTTAAAAAAGCGAATTCACAGCAGTAAGATATAATGCTTGTTCCACCTGTTTCAGTACGGTTTACTACATACATTATATGTGATGAACTGGAATTAAACTGCTATTTACATGCTATAGTTAGTTATAAAATGCTTTTCTTTCATTCAGAGATTTATCAGTATATTTTTCCTTTAAACACTTTGTTAAATACTCTCTTCTACCTAAAAATTACCTTCTTAAATTGTGTCTCAGTGAGACACCACATGGAATAGCATGTGTGAGTGAGCAAAGAATACCCTATTGTGGAATGCATGTGTAAAACCTGGCAGATCCCCAAAAGAGAGGAAACTTTCCTGCAACTTCTTCCCTTCTCCATCACCCTCAGACTTAGTAGGGGGAGAACTCCCTTGAACTAAGCCGTTGCTGCAGAGGGATCTCTGCTCCCCATCTCACAAATGGGCATCCAGACATGTAATTTCCACATATTTAAACAAGCCTGAGTTTTTTCACTTTCTTGATATGTTCATGATTTATCTAGTAACATCAATATGTAGCTTATTCATCTTTCAGTGAAATCATAGCTTTCTGTATTTTCTCCAAGCATCGTTTTCAAAATATTCAGGTGACACCAAGTGGTAAATTATTGTACTGCCGTCTGTTCAGGACCACTGTATGCAGTAACAAACAAGTATTCTGCTATGTGAAAGTATATATCCCCCAGAAATACGTATCCCCAAAAAAAGCCAATGGAGTGCTTTCAGATTATTTATCATAACAGTCCAGTTTTAAAATGCTATCAAATCAGCTCTCATTCACTTACCTTAGTCTGCTTATACACTCTAAAAAGAAAAAAGAACTGTACACATGATCAAAAATTAAGTGGGAAAAAAAATTAAGTTCCTGTAAAAGAAATTACTTACCAGAAGGAATTATTCCCTGTCATCTTTGTACATTCAAGCTTACAGTAAGTTGCTTCCAAGAAGAAACACACTGAGACTTTTCTCAAAATCACTGCTTCTTATAAAAAATTAAAAAAAAACAAACCCACAACACATGCATCCATGCAGCATCATTCACCATACCAAATCATGCAACAGACACTTCAGTGAGAAGGATGGATCCTCTAGCAACTCTTCTTTAGCTTCAGATGTTTCTTTCCCACATAGTGTATATATTAAGTAGGAACAAACCCAACTTCTATAGATTAGATAGGGACAAGAAATACTATTTCTAGAATCATTCAGGCCTTGTTTCTGTATCACAATAATGCCAACATCAAAAAGAGAGTTTTATCAACAAGAAAGAGGTGTATCTTTCAAAAGTCAGCCATGTATATTTGCTTTGAAATAGGGCTCTTGTATGCTCTGTGCAGGGCCATATCCTAAGAAACAAGAATGCAGAGACCATCAAAAGCAAAAAGTTTTCCAGTTCAAAGATAACAAGACAACATTACCAGCACGAGGCCATTAGGTGGACATCTTTTTTAAAAAGAAAAAAATTCTGCTAAGCAAGAATTCACATCGATTGTCTGGAAACAGACACTGAACCGTAAAATGGCCCCCACAATGTGTACAAATGCAGGCACAGATAATTAGCCATTTCATTATTAAAAATAAATATAACTGATTACTTTGACCATCTGACCTTCTGGAGGTAACCTACTAATGCAAAACAAACATATCTCCCCTAAGGTAGAGACAATGTATAAGGCTTTGCATTTGGAGATTCTTCTTCCTCTAAAACCTTCTGGGCATGTAAAAACACAACCAAGAAAAAGCAAGATTCTAAAGAAGAAAAAAGGCTTGTTTACAATTCAGTCATGCCTGGCAAAAAAAAAAGGCATCACGGTCAAGCCTGAAGTCTGCTACAAACTGCGAGCAAGTGAAAAAATCTCACCACAGCCTAAGTATTAAGAGACTTCCAGAACAAGTGCTAAGGAGCAGCATTAGGAAGAAAAGGATGGCAACACTATTTTAACAGTTTGCTATCAGCAGTAGTTTTTCCAACCCAACAAAACTAGAACAGGTGAGAAAAAAAAAAAAAAAGAAAAAAATACAAAAGGGAAAAAACCAGAGGAGAATAGAGAACAAAAACATCTTTGCTAAAGCATTTCTCAGGAACAGAAACAGTCATCACTAACACAGGAGTCCACTTAACCTTTTGGTTACTATTTCTGCTACCATTTCCCTGAAAATTTAGTTTCACTGGGCCAAAATTATCAAGTAAAAGCCTTTTAATGAACACTTCTTGATCTGTTCTCTTTTCCTCTCCTTCCATTCCTAAAGCAGAATCAAGGTTTAAATCTTGTGGATGTATTCCTGGGCCCTGTATGCACACACAGCTAATCAGAAAAGGATTATTTACTGTATTGTATCGTCTCATTGTGTTTCTATCCAGAGCTGCACTACAGAGGACCGCTATGTCTGATGCTTCAGACACTTCCTGGCCCACATACAGTAGGCACTATCCACAGAAAATGCCACTCCTGATTTCAAACCTTTAAATCCACATCTTAAGAAGGCCAATATTCTAAACTAGAATGTGAAAAAAACACAGCAGTCTATTAAAAAACTGAAATAATAGTAATTGAAGCACAACCTGTTTGAACTTCCTAGATATTGTAAGAAATTCAGAAAGAACTTGCCTACCACTCCAAAAACCAAAACACTCCATCCCAAACAACTCTAGCATTGCTCCAATTCTGAATAAAAATAAAAATTCAAAACCACAACAGACAAAACCAAAAAATACCACGACAACACAAAATACTCTCAACTTTCTACACACAATTAGACAAGAAACTGCTTTGTATTATCTGAACAAACCTATCCTCTCCAGTGTAATTCTTCACAGAAAAAAAAAAAAGAACAAAGCCCAAAACTCTGGCTCTAGAGTTCACTAGAAACATTTTTTTTTATAATGACATAAAAATATTTATGTTCTACAAAAGACTAGCAAGAACTCATTTCATGATACAGCATCTACCAATCTAGTCATGATGATAGAAGTCATGCAACAAATACATAAGAATGTTACTCTGCAAATCAGAGAAATTACATGATGGTTCATACTTGCAAACTTATAAAGATCAGTCCTATCTCATCTTCAAATATACCAGGATGTAAAGAGCTAAATAAGCAGAAGCAAAACTGTACAAAAAGCCAGGTGGAGTAAATTAAAGCTTCACCTGGAAGTATGAGGAGTTTTCAAACCATTGTGGTATGGCTCTGTGACAGCCTTCAAATCCCAGTACCAGAGAGCCATAATTCTCATTTCTTTGAGGATGAAGGTAGATCAGATGATAACTACAATTACTAAAAAAACAACCTGGCACTAGAAAGCAGTTCTGTGTTCTGAATGCTGCATGCTGAATGTTCTGAAAAATGCTGGGCAGGAACTAGACTGTGAAAGTGTTACATTTTGTATTATTCACGTGTTTCACTTTACAGAGCAACAGGGATAACACTGTCAGAACTGCACTGATCTTTCTTCTTAGTTATGAGAAGAACAGTTTTTTAAAATACAAAAACTTTCCTTTTCTACTAGTTGCATTCTAATTTTAATAAATGGAATATATATAAATGAAGATGCTAGACTTGACTTAAAAAGTAATTAAGAAGAACAACTATATCCCTGTTTTCTCTAATTTTCTGGTTAAAAACCCCACTATATGGCAACACTTTTTACCCAAAAATAATACATGTAGAGTGAGGTAATGATACTCCGCTATAGCATTAAGAATGTTCATGAAGAGGAATCAAAAAAAGCTTCCCCAAACTATTTATTTACCTGAATATGGATCTACCACTCCTGTTTTCCCTATTCATAATAAATCAAGAACAGAGAAAGCCTTTCAAATATTCAGCATCATAATCATCACATAGATGATGTCATACCTAAGTCACTTAACACACCATCTATTTCTTCCTCATAAATCATTATGGTAGACAAACATAAGCAAAAATGACCCTAGCATTGAACTGTACAGTTTACACTGTGTTTCTTCAGTGGTCTCACCTGATTGTCCAGATTCAGCTAACTATTGTTCTGTACACTTATACTTTATATAATACACCCTCAAGCCAAAGTATGTACACAAAGAACATTTTTAAAGTAACTTTTCCACCTTAAGTTCTTAAGAACTAACTGAAAGCATTTCTGCTTACCTAGATGTAGAAGTGTGAACTGTGCTGCCAATTCCTTTGCACTTTCTACTGTTGTACAGAGTTTGTCTGGCATGAAGTAACTCTGGGAACCATCTGCAATACCAGGAATAAGCACCTTGTACACCAAGAGTATTTTCCCATCCTGACTCGTGGTTGAATACAAGTAGTATTCTGGTGGTGCCCAGTTATTTTTATTGCAAAAATAATCCAGATGCATTGCTGCAGAACTGAAGTGACTGGATTTTAAAGAATACATGCTAATTGGAGTAAGCTTTATTCCTGGAAAAAAAGGGTATGTACATCTTTCAACTTCAGGAGGGCCTGGACTGTGCTGACCATTAAGACGAACTGGAAGACTTGCTGGCTTCCCTAAGGATTTTTGATGACCACCTTCTTTGTTAGGAAACCCTAAAAGATTTTCAGAACTGGGACTTATCTGACCATTAAAATGTTGCTTCCAAGTACCTTCTTTGTTAACTGGCTTTGCCAGTGTTACCTCAATATTAGCTCCATCAATGCACTTTCCATTCATTACAGACATAGCAGCAATTGCATCGTCTCGATGGAAAAAATGAACAAAAGCATAGTCTCTCAGCTTCTTTACACGTTCAACTACTCCTGGCTTGAACTTGTTGAATTCAGCTTTAATTGTGTCCTCTGTGGTAGATATCATCAAATTTCTTACATATAATACTTTAACTCTCTGCATTGTTTCTTCATCGACTTCTTTCTCTGGGTCTGCCCAGTCTACTTGGATAGTATGACCCCAGAGTTGGAATGTTCCTACAGCAAAGAAGCATTACATCAATAAGAAATATGCAAAGGAAAACAAAATCATTCTTATCAACTACCTCTAGAAAAAGTGGGGTTTGTCGCCTGCATCTTAAGCATAGCATGTAAAATATTACTACTTGAAATTATTAAATAAAATAAGACTCTGCAAAATTCAAAATGTTCTATCTGTACCCTTTGGGTTAATTAAGCACCACAAGCTGTAAAAACACACACACTGTGGTTTTTGACACGCATATACACCATAAGCAACATACTCTTTTACTAGCTAGTAAACACGGCCTCTTCAGTAATATTACCACCTAAAAAAGTACAGTCAACACCTGGAAAAAGGATCTAAATCTATATGCACTAGCGTAAGCCTTACTCTACATTGCAGCAGACACCCAAACCATAAACTAAAACAAAACCCCACAACTCCCCACCGCCCCCACACTTTGTTACTCATTTCAAGTCAACATTTTGAGTACCACACAATTAGTTTATTGTGCATTCAGTGATCTGAATATTCCTCCCGTTACTTTGCAAGACCTATGTAATTCTTAGCTAACACTCCTTCTTAACAGTCAGCGATTAACCCAAGACTTGCCTAAACCTTAGCCTTAATAAATACAGTCAGTTTTGTCATTCATTTCAGCAAGGCCAATGCTGTATTATCTGTTTTAATTATTTTGCTTCTCCAACTACATTGTTACATTTCCTCCCCTATTTAATTACTCTTCTTTTCCAGAATTTCCCTTTTTAACTGTATCTTTACCTATTCCTTCCTCTTTCAACATTCTTAATCTCTTCAACTTTCCCTCCCTCAAAACGTATAGAAAAGGTGCAAAGAAAAAGTCACCTTCTACTTGTTAAACTCTTAAAAATATTTTCTAGTAGAAGATTAAAGACCTAATTTGAAACATTTTTAAAATATGAAACATCAATAACTTCACTTATGACACTCAAAAGAAATAAGGGACACATTCCAAGCATTATATTTTTTTAAGCTCAGCTTTAAGACAATTAATGTGCAGGGACTAGTGCATGCAAATGAAAACGGGATGTGTGCCCAAGCAAATATGTATCTCAGAGTAAATTACAGCAACTTGTGCTTATGAAACAGATGTCTGTTCTTTCATTCTCAGAACTGCTTAAATTTCAGCTTCTTTAAAAACAAACAACAACAACAACAAAAACCCAACAACAAAAATTCCCCAGAACATAAAGAAAAGAAACCTTATTCATGAACAACAACAAAAAGAGCACCCAAAATCCTCTTCAGCTGAATGGTACTACTGCAGTTTTGTAACTGTCAAAATACTTTAAAGGAAAACAGGGACCATTCACCACCCCTTCCCACCGCAAAAGGGAGACAGATACTCCCCCAAAAACCCAATTTAATTACAAAGAGGTTTACCTGGGATTAGCCGCCTTCTAGCCATTGCAGCTGCTCTGTGAGACTCATATTCTACAAAAGCAAAGCCACGATTTTTAGTTTTGTCGGTGGCATTTGGATAAACAATGACATCCACCACTCCTTCTGTAACTTTTTTCATTTCATTCAGTATTTCTTCTTTCTTCTTTTCTTTTGGAATTGCTCCAATAAATAGTCTGCAGTTGTCCAAGCTTACGCAGACACCAATAAATTTCCCCGGACGAATTTCATAATTATTAAGAATCTTGATGGCTAGCTGGGCTTCCTCTTTAGTAGTGTACATCACAAAAGCATAGCCTCGATTCTCACCACTGAATTCCATCATCAGTCTGAACTCATAGATCTTCCCAGCTCTCTCAAAAACGGGAACTAATTCGTCTTCATACATATCACGAGGAATCTTACCCACAAAAACTTCACATCCACGAGGTGGTGGAGGACCTTCCCAACCTTAAAATAAATTGTCCAACAACAATCTTAGTACAAATGCCAGAGGGTCAACACTTCCCCAACAACTCCCCCACCTTTAATTTGGAGGTGGGAGTTACTTACTTATTTTTAGTCTCAATTTAAAACTAGCATATTCCCATCTATTGTTTCTTATTTTTGTTATGTTTAAATAAAATATGCCATAAGACCACAATTTGGATTTCTTTTAATTACTGTTGACAAGTTAAAACAAGAATTTAATTAAATATTTTACTTTTGCTTTAAGTTCAGAATAAAATATATTTAGGTGATTTTGTAATTAACTTAAAACTTTTTCCTTCATGTAAGTATCAAAGACCACGTAATTTACTTGTGAAAATTTTTTTTAACAAAATTGGGAAAATTTTACCTTCTCAGAGTAGAGATTTTCATCTATAGACTGTACACTAAGAACTACATGGTATACAGGAAAGCTACCAATTCATCAGAATTGACATGCCTTTGGAGCCACACCACCATGGCTTATCTAGAAAAAAGTTTGGCTCTGTTCCACACAACATTCAACATCATCATTTTCAGCTATACACATTTATGACCACTTCAACTGAGGTCTGACAGCCCATGGTAAACCACACAGTTTGCAGGCTAGTACTGCCATTACTTAACATTGTGGCAGTCAGTTGCCTACACAAAAAAGCATAACCCAACAGTACAAAATTTAGGAGCTCCAAAGACAAAAAGTAACTGCACGCCTTGACCAGGAAAAAGGGAAAAGGCTATGCATGACCATCTAGGAAAGTCATTAATTAAATAACAACGTTCACTTACTAACTAGCCAAACTCTTACCACCATCCTCAGTGTGGTAACTGATTAAACAGTGATTCTCAGTAAGGAAAAGCCATTTACCATTCAAAAAGCTCATCTTCTAATTTTCAAGCTGCATACTAACTTAGCATTACAGCACATTACGGTCAACAACGGAGTAAGTTATGACTCCTGACTTAAAGAAAACCTGGTCTGTGACACGTTTGCCAATGAAGGACATGTATTTAACAAAGTAAACGTGGAAACAGTTAACGAGAAGCACCATTCGTCAAGTAGGTACCAACTGACCAGAGAGTTTCCTTGGCTGGGTACTTGATCTATCACTGGACAATAGATTATGGGATTCCCTTCTTTTGCAGAAGTTCAAGTAATCAAACTTCAATAACATCAGGCCACCTAGAGACGCTGTAGAGTGTCCTTCTCAGGAGATACTAAAAACCTGCCTGGATGCATTCCTGTCCAACCTGCTCTAAGTAAACCTGCTTTGGCAGGGAGGTTGGACCAGATGATCTCCAAAGATCCCTTCCAACCCCTACTATTCTGTAATTCTGTGATTATAATCTTGCCACTGTTAGTGAGATCCATGCCATCTCAAATTTCTTCCATTTAATTCTAATGACTTGTATCCCTAATGATGTAAATATGTCTCCACCAATCAAAGCAGAGGACCCAAACAAACTCCCCCCCTCCCCTTTTTTTACACATATACTTAAAAAATATAATTTTTAGGGTAATTTTGAGCCAGATCAGCTGCTTGCTCTGAATGATGTACCAGTCAGATAAATAGGATGACAGCAGGAAAACAGAGATGACAGCGAGACTATCTCCTCTGGCAGCAAAACAAGCTTATAGAAACCACGTCTTAAACAAGCAAAACGCGTAGTGAAACTCTTAATCTACAAACAGTAATTGTAATTGCTTAAAACCATCTCAAACATTCAAGTCTCATCTGGCCTAGAAAACCATTTATAGTAACTTAGGGTAATTTCCAGTCTAAGCAACTACGAAAATAGATGAAGATTTAAAGAAGTATATAATTAATGTCAATGAGCAGATTTATGGAAGGTACACCTTGTCAAACACATCTCGTTTCAGGAAAGATTAATAATTTCATTAATAAAAGTAACTTTGCCAAACAAATACACTTAATACTGCCTAATGTTCTAATTAAAAATCATAACTATAATGTAATAATTGTATTACACAATTTAAGAACAGGCTGAGCCCTCAGAACGTAGTCAGTGATGCCCTGCTGTTCTTTCTCCAGTGCCATTTACAAAGTAATTTCACAGGGGTCCATTTGCCTATTTTATATAGGCTAGTAACAGTATGCATGTAATTTTAGACCGAAAAAACTTAAAGAGAGAAGTAATTTTGATGCAGTTGTATGTTATATCTTAAACTGCATAGCAACGAGTTATACAGTTCATGCTTATAAGCATGATTTACAAAGATATGGGATTACAGACCACAAATAAGAACAAACTGTAACAGCTGCACAAAGAATTTTCCTTCTTTCTGCTTTTGTAAGTGCACAATCTGACTCAAAAGCAAGCGTTACTGTATTCCACATGATACAACCAGGACTAATGGCAAAAGTCTTGTACATTGCTGATGTCAACGACATTGGAAAAATTATTCAAATAAATGCTTCATAAAGATTTAAGGCATTTGATTCATAAGAATAACAAGAAATGTCAAGATAAAGGTAACTGATACAGCATTATTACATAGGTTATGTTAAATATGGAGAACAGATTAGTCAGCTCTGAAAACAAAATGAGTTAGCACCACTGAAAATAACCCTAGAGAACAGAGGTTTGTAAAAAAAAAAATGCTTTGGCCAATGCAAGTGGTAAGACAAGGAATAAAGTAGGTCATGCCTGTTATCACCAACTTGTTTGCCCCTTCTGCGCCACTAAACATTTCCAAGTGTGTTCTCAGTCATATGTAACACACTTAGTATTTTCAACCCCACATTTGTTTTGCTTTTAAAGCTGTGACTTCTTAAATCCACCAAGAGCAAATGTTCACCACAGTCTAGCACGAGAGATCTTAAACTGTCTTTCCCTAAGCATCTACTTCTGGTCACTATCAAGATACAGGACATACGGCTACACAAATTTTCAGTTTGATTCGGTATAGTTCTCCTTACAGAAAATAAATTCCAACTTTCTAATCTCAAAAGAAATGCTTACCTGGTGGAGGACCACCAAATTTTCTTTGCCCATTTTCTTGAATCATGCTGTAACCAGTCTTTTCCATCAGGGCCAGTAAAGCAGCCTCCTTCTGAGTGCCACTTCGGATTTTGCCACATCCATTTGGTGCTGCTTTATTTTCCTCATGCATATCTGCAATAGCTTCAACGGAACATTGCAGATATTTCAATTCAGATAATTCTAAGTTGTTGCACATATACAGAAGCTACCAAAGCACAGTAGATCAACTTATGCTACACTTGCCTATTAACTGTGACTTTGTTTAGCGCAAGGCTTCAAATCCTACACCCAACTACAATCATCTATATATTTGCTTGCAAAACATTGTTCTGTAGCAGTCATAATCTTGAACTTTAACCAACAACTATATATTCTATATTCAAACTTTTGTAAGTGATATCACAATTTTATAAGTATGCTGCCCTTCAAGAAGAATGAATTCTTTCATAAATTATGCTATCACAGCTCTGTAGAGACCCATATGCTACTCAAAGTGACAAGTTCCACTTTCTTATTATTACATTTTATAGAAATAGCGATGATTTTAAAACTGTATTTTAGTACAAACATACTTAATAAATACATTTAAGTCCATGCCTAATTAATACAAAGAATTCAAGAACAAAAGTAATTTAATTAAAAACAATATGTAATAAAACTAGGCAGAACTGTCTAGCAAAACTAAGGTGTTGAAATAATTCCATCTCTGGGGTCCTTATTTTCATGCCTTTACCCATTTTCACCATTTCAAAACTAAAGAAGCTTATCAACACAGTTGTTGCTGCTCTATCCACTAGTTCCCTGGCATGCCAAGATCTCCTACAACAGCTTCAGGTTTCTATCATCTAGATGACAGGAAACAATCACACCAAGGAACCCATGTGGTAATTACCAACTTCACTAATCATGTCCCTAAAAAACTTAAATTTCAAGTCAGATTTTTTTTCCACTGCCTTTTTCCTTCCCCAATTTATATTTCTTTTCCCAAGATTTTCTGCCTTAAGGTCTACAATGCAGCTTAATTGTTTCAAATGTGCTTTGAATCAAAGCAATAATGAAACTATTCTTCAGGGCTTTATTTTCACAACAGTCCTCACATGACCTAAGAGACTGTACACATCCCTTAATTAGAAAGGTGATACAATAAACACAACTGCAATTTTTTTCCATCTTAGAAAAAGACTACTTTTGGTTAAGAGATTTTGTCTTTTCCATCAACCTGGTATTCATTTTGGGGCAGGAATCCATGCCACCTGCCACCATGGAAAAGTTTATATGATACCCATTGCTGGTCATTAAAAAAGTCAATCCCCAAACAACTCCTGCTTTCATCAAAATGAGATTCTCCAGAAAGGAAGCAGGGTAGAGCACACAAAAAAATCCCTGACAGGTAACAGCAGTAACAGCATGACTCCTGTCTGCTACAGGTGCTGTCCCATCTCCTTTCAGCAAGTGAATTACATTTACTGCGTTTCACAGCCTACAAGCTGTATGGAGATACTCTCATCAGCAAATCTCTCCGCAGCTTCAGGTCTAACAAGGTATGGATACAGACAACAGAACAGTTGGGGCAAGGGAGAGGTAAATTAATTTTCCCTTTGTCTCAATGTGTTCACACACCCAGCCAGAAACAGTATCTATAAGAGCAGCAAGGGGACACCAGATTAAAATCGTGGGAGTTGATGAGGGCACCCACAAGGCTGGCAGAGAGGTGAAGAAGCACTCAGGAGCTAGGCCAAGAGACCAGCGGAGGAAGCAAAGGGACCAGGGACTGGCCTCAGGACAAAAACGCCACCTGAGGCAGGAAAAGGGGCACGGTGGACAGGAAGAAAAAGCAGAGAAAAACAGCAGCCTCGGAAATACCCTGTGCTACTCTCACCGACTCCCTCGTTGAGGGCAGCAGCCGCGGCCCCTTCTCTACACACCCTCGTCCCTCACGCCGCCTCCACAGCAAGGGCCCGAAGCCGCCGCTATCCCCAAGCGGGCCAGGCCGCTGACACGCCTCCCCGCGCTCCCGTGGAGAGCCCTGCGCCACAGCGGGAGAGAGACACGGAGGGGAAGATCCAACCGGGCCCAACGCCTCCGCCAGCCGCCACGCTGGCCTGGCCCCGCCGCCACAGCTTTCCCTCGTTCTGCCCCCGCCTAGCCAATCACCACCCAGACCGGCCGGGCACGGGAATAATTGACAGCCAGCATCAGCCAATCGTGGCAAAGCTAAGGGCGAGCGCTCGGCACGCACGCGAGCGCTTTTAAAAGAGGCGACCGTTGGCGGAAGGCGCATTGCCGCTGCGCGTGGTGCAGCCGCGAGGGGAGGGGCGGCCGCGATGTGCCGTTGGGACGTCGCGTGCGGGCGGTGCCGCGTGGCCCTCCTCGGGGCGGGAGATCCGCCGCCTCAGAGCCCCTGCTGAGGGAGGGCGTCCGGGCCGGCTGCCCGCCTCCTCTCCCTCCCTCCCTACCTTCCTTCCTAAAGCTCAACGTTAGCTTGTCAGGGCGCGGCCGATGCTTTTTGTGTCTTTTGGCTTATATCTGATTTTAAAAGGTGTATTTGGGCCTTCAGGCTATGCTGCTATTGAAAGTCCCATCAAAACTGCTGTAATGGGCATGCATTAAATGCACTGGTGTCAGTAAAGAGTGTGGGAGTAGCCTGTGAGTTCCTCGATCAGTTGTTATTAAAATGCCATGGCCTGCTTTCCCTATCTGGCAAATGAAAGTTAAAGCCAGAATACTTTCACTGAAGACTTCTCCCTTTTCCTAAGATTTAAATGCTCAACTGATGAATCCCAGAAACTGTAATTCAGGACGCACGAATTCATCTTTATTCTTAAAGTGTTTCAGAGCTTTTAGCAAACTAGTTTTAAATTTGTATTGCCTTAAAATAGTCACAGCTTCATATTAGATATTTACCTATTAAAGTTCACTTATTTTTTCAAAGAGAAAGCTTATTACCCTTTTATTAATAATGGCATGATACACTAATCATGTATTTAATAAATTCTGTGTCTCCATTTAAAAGTTTGTGTGGCCAACATAGCGAAGCTATTACCCTCGAGATTAAATTTCACCACTGTTTGGTTTCAGGTGTCCTTTTTTTTTGACTACATCTAAATCAACCACAAAGCCTCTGGTAGGAATGAATATGGGGTATATTAAGCTAAATGAAGTTTGGGGTATTTTGACTGCAGCTCAGTGTCCCTGCTTCCTCAGAGACTTCTCACTCCCTGGCAGAAAACTCCATGTGTCTCAGTTGTTACTGCTGGTGGAAAGTACTGAAAGAAAAATTCTCAACTAAGCAAAAAAAAAGGAAAAAAGCCAAAGCAAATCTCCAGGATTTTCTTTGTATTTCATGTAAGTGACATCTTCCTGGATAGGTTACCAGGTACAGTCATTTCTGGGGACAAATGACTGCTGCTCTGGGATAAAGAGGCTGAAGAGCTGCTCAGCTGGGAATGTTAACCACTTCCAGCACTTAACAGCAGAAGGTCTCAAGAGAAACTGCATATACAAATTTGACAGCAAGTTTTTGTCTTCATGATATGACATGAATAAAAGAGAAAATCAGAATAAGCAAAAAGTATTCAATGTCAACGTTACTATCTCTTACTAAACATCAAAGTCAGACATAGGAACTAAAGACTCCTTTGGTTTTCTGGCTGACCCCTGCCCCTCTAAAAGAAACTAATGATCCTTTTCTTCCGTTGTTCCTCGCGCTAATTGGGTATCAGAGTTCTAACTACCTCCTTGCCCACAGGTGCTAGCTGCTTTTTTCTCTCTGACATCTAATTGTTGAGTATAATTAGGTTTCACTAAGAACAACTGTTTCTAACCTGTATTTGTCTCGTATTTGCTGTGACTTGTGATAAAGTCTGAGCTGAATATTTTAATTTCTTTTCTAATAAGACAATATTTACAGCGGAATACAATATTTTCATTCAAGCAAGCAGTATATCTGATAGCTTCAGGTCTTCAAAAAGGAGTTTGCACATCTGAAAGCTTCTTATGGCTAAATCAGAACTATATTCACCTCAGCACTCTCTGAAGTGTTGCTTTCCTTGTATTACAATGAGCAGAATCCTCACCAAGTGAGCCTTTCACTCCATCTCCCTTTCTAAAAAGTTAAGTTTAGTTACTTTTAACCTTTAACACAATGTCTAATTCTCTCAAGTTGGTTACAGTGGTAGGGGATAAGCCACCTCTTTCCTCCAGGTAGGCACGGCCCCTGGTGAATTCTGCCTTGTTTTGATTTCTTCCCCTTGGGCTGGGTTGCAGTCTGCATTCAAAAGACCTATCTCACTCATTTTTCAGTAGCCATTGTTTGGATAAGTGTGGTAAAAGGAGAAGGGCAATTAAGATTTTAATTCCCATTTCTAGGGGTCACAAATTTACAGCAAAGGGACGGTTTCTCAGTTGTAATTTCTTTCTCTATATATACATATATAAATACCACTCATCCAAATTAATGCTGTATTTTAGTTCCCTTATTTTTAATGGAGTTTAATTAAAAGATGGGAAAGAAGACCAGGCCCAGAATAGTGTTTGTTATTTATCAGAGTATTTAGTTTTTACTGCTTTATTGAATCACTACTTTAGTACATAACCGTTTTAACTTTTAAACTTGATAAATAGAAACTTACTTTAGAATTATTTTACGAGAGTTACAGTATAATTTGCAGAAAGCATTTGGCACAAATTCTAGTTAGAAAATTACTTTAAATTGCAAATAATGTGCTATTTGCCCTAAAGCTTTGTAGAGTTCCTGTTAACACTGAGTTAGTTCCCTCATGAATGTCTTTTTGAAACTGTCACAAATAGATGGATGAGGAATGAGAGCAGAGTCCTGCCAAGATTATGACATTTATTCCTTTGGCTAAATATGAAAACGTGAAAGAGGTCTTTTTCTTACACGTTTTATTTTATAGCACTGCACCAGACGGTTGCTTTTATTTTCCTTGTAAGTTATTTTAGGTAGCTGTAACACAGAAGTCCTTGATGTTTTTTAACTTCTGTTTCATTGGAATGCTAGCAAGCCCCAGCATATATACATATTCCTGGAGTGGGCTGTTACTGCAGTTGTAATATGCCTTAGTAGAAGCATAAGCTTTTTTTTGGTTTGGGTTTTTTTTTTTTTTTGTCAGTGTAGATTTTACTATGGCCTGGAGCAGAAAAAGAGGGTATGTAGTATTTCTGCGCTCTTGACAGGTTTGATATGTAGGTAGTGGAAATACTTGAAAAGGAAGCAGACATCCTTTGAAGTTTAGACAAAGGTCTCTGTAGAAAACCTAGACATAATATGATTGTAAATCTAATTATAGTAAGCTGTCCAGAAAGACTTAATTTCAGTCAATCAGTCCACTTTAGTTTGGGTTTCAGTTTATCAAGTAGCTGCAATGCTAAAAATGTTTAGTAGGATCCCCCTAACGAGGCGTCCCAGCGCCTGAAGGGTCTTTTTTTCTTGAAAGGTGCTGTTTGCTCTTATTCAGCTTTCTGCCTTAAGAGAGTTGCAATAATTTTTAACTGTAAAATTACAAAATCTGATATTGCTGGAATAAGCATTTGGGGGAACAGAGTATTAATCACAGAGACAATATTATACAGAATTGCTTTTTTTTTTTTTTTAGACACGTGCCACATGATTTTAAAATGCAGATATGCAATGTATATGAAAAAGTGGATCCCAAAGCACATTCTGTCTTCACTTATCTAAGTATGTCAACAGTTTCACTGATGTAAATGGAAGTAAATCAACTTTAGGCCAATATTGCTGAGTGCAGAGCGATATAAAATGTGCGTAGCAAAGTGTGTGAAGTTCCTCTGCTTGTTTTTTCCTCCATTGCCTCCAGAACTATAGTTTTCTGCTCCCTCTGTATCTCGCTCTAAAAACCTGGACCCTGTGTGACAAAGCTGTACCTTTAATCAGGAAGTGGAACGGCTGTTTTCTGGCAGTACAGCTAATCCCTAAAACTAACTGAAAACAGTAAGGCTGCAAAGGGTTGGTGGAAGAAGGGGTGAATGTCAGGGAACAGGAGGGAAGAAAGGATGGGAAGGAGGGAAGGGGCAAGGGAGATGGAGAATCCTGTCCTGCCGTACTGCGGTGTTTTGATGCCCCACCATTACAGAATGCTTTCACGTCTGCTTTTTAGGCAGACTTTTTAAGCGAAAGCTGAGATGGCAGTATATCCTCTGCACATCTGTACGGCAGCAATCAAAGAGGTTTTGGGGGTTTTAGTGCTTCTGAAAGTGGCTACTGCCCCAAGCAGCTGGAAACCAACATTTTCTTTCCACGAAGATGTAAAGCACAGTGATCTACGCGGCGGCCTTCCCTTCGTCACACCGCTGGTGTCTCAGTCCTCACCAAAGAGCTCAAAAGGTCAGAGACCGTCCCCTCTCAGTCACTGCTCATTTTTTTATTTCTCTGCAAATATTGTCAGAAAATACCTGAATTTAAGGTAGCTCCTGTGAAAGTCTTAGAGTGTGTTTCAGCACTGGAACCAAAGAGGCATCGATCTGACCCAGACATGGAACTGGTAGTTTCCCAGGGAGGCTGAAGATTTTTATATCATATTACCTTTTGAATATTTAATAATTCTGGGGAATAAATTATATTGAGTGCAACAGTGAAGAACAAGATTGAATTTTTACTTTTCATAAATTTAAATATTTAAAATACCTTTATGGTGGTTTGAAAAGTGGAAAGAGCCCACTCTTAATTTAGGCTGTTCATATTTGGCTTTGAATTCCAGCTTATTCTGAGAATCCTAAAAGGCATCGATTCATCAATCTCACATCCTTTTAATTTATAAACCATCTGCTGCGAGCTGCTAACTAGCTTTTAAGTCAGGAAACTCTGGACTGTCAATGCCAATTATAGTTAAACAACTTACGATGCTTCTGTGTAATTTTCTTTATATTTTTCCTGAGGCTTTAAGGGTATAGTGCTATGCTTGGAGACACAATTAAGAAAGTCTGAAGTAATGTAACCTGTGGGTTTGTGTGTTTCTTTC
The DNA here is from genome assembly GCA_033628505.1 of Tringa tobata. Lineage (NCBI taxonomy): Eukaryota > Metazoa > Chordata > Aves > Charadriiformes > Scolopacidae > Tringa > Tringa tobata. The sequence continues at coordinate 19,096,033 of JAHREE010000245.1, forward strand.
ATTCATATGTATACACATGTTTATATATATATTTGTATATTATACACACATAGAATCCCACGGCTTATCTTTGGGGTTTTTCATACTATTCCCTAAGTACAGCTAACAGAATGATTTTTAAATGCTTTTCTGTATCTAGCTATTGTCTTTCCTACAAAGCCTAGTGATACAACCAAAATGACAATGAAAAACTAAACCAAGAGCCACTACGTTGTGGGCAATTATAAACAAGATCTGCGTTACACAGTTTAACTGTTCCTTCCTGATTTCTGGTTAAGATGTTACAACAGTGAAACGGGAAATCAAAATCAGCATTTCCAAACCTACTGAGCAGTTATGTGATCTTAGTAAACATCTGATTTGCTCTTTTTTTGAATGCGAGTTTCACTGTTGCCAGTTTGCTGGAGATCTGCACAGTGCATTTTCCTGACTGTAAGAGAGCCACTAGGTGGGAGTGTGTTATCTTAAAAGAAGGTTTGTCAACCCCGGCTGTTTTTATTTTGAAGGAGCTCTGCAGCTCTCGTTCCCCAGCATCCAAGAGATGCTGCAACACCATCCACACCGTGTGGAACTGGTGACCGATTTGGGATTTTTCGATGCTCGGGAGGCACAGCCTGCCTTGCTGCTCCTCAGGCCCAGGGGGACTTGAGCAGGAGCAAAGGCAAAGGCTTACGAGAAGTTACACCCTCCAGAAAGCAGCTCTCTTATCCAAACAAGGACCACAAGTGCTCTGCATAAGCTAGTTATTTAGAAAGCCCCAAAGATCCAGGCTAAACAAAATCCAGAGGATCACCTTACTAACATACAAGCTAATAATTAAAAAAAAAAAAGCCTTGTTAAAATATATCAAAAGCCAGGGATTTGCCAGAGATGATTAAGATACATAAAAGGCCTTTTGAGAAAGATCAGGCCATGGCAAAACAAATTTTTTAATTTTTTTTTTTTTTTTTTTAGCAATACAAAAGTAATAGAGAAGTTTCCAAAGTATACCCGTTCTTTCCTAGAGGAAAGACATCCTCACGTTAGTCCTAAACTGAGGGATGGATAAAAAGCATTTTAGGACTGATGAGTAAACTCAAAGTTACAAAGTGACAAGACTGGGTGTAGTCAAGTCTAAAGAAACTCCAGGATGATGTTGGACTGAGACGTGTAATAAATTTCTGAGGGCAGCCCTGGTACTAGAAGGATGGTGCCAAATGAGCCACTTTCTGAAGCACAAATTTATGGAAACTGCAAAAAAAATCTGACATCCACCCCAGGAATATCTGAGAGCTGTAAGACTGTAAGTGGAAAAAATGAGCGCAAAATGATTATTCATTGTTCCCTGTAGTACAAGAAGGGGAGGGACAGCTAATGTAATCATCAGGCAGCCAATTTAAAATAAAGTGCTTTTTCATATGTCATAATTAATCTTGCCATAGAACCTTTCACAGGCCAGACAGATAAGCGGAAAAAGGAGTAAGACAGGTACACTTTAAACATGATGAAACAAATGCAAACTTTAAAGCTGGAAGTTGGTTAATTGCTGCTTACCGAAATTTTTGAGAGTATTTCAACACTCTGCCCGTAGCCATGCCCGGTCACTAAGTGCTCACTGGTGCTCATTGGTGAATATGAGGTGAAGGTGAAGAACCTTTGGATATTGCCAAGTTCATTCCTCTGTTCCTACAGTGTTGAAAAAGTTGGGCCTCGTCTATAAGCTCAAGTCTCTCAAAGGTAGTTGTTAACAGTGTCTGGTTGTCTTGCTGCAGCTCTGGATTGAGAGTCCAGTTTTCCTAAAGCTTAACGGGAGTAGTTGTATTCACAGAAAAAGGTCTCAGAAGCCAGCTGAAGAGTCCATTGCCTAGACCAGGGGGAAAAAAAAAAAAGAAAAAAAAAAAGGTAGAAACACTGGTGGCAGCGCAGAAGCAACCTGTCTGCAGGCAACTGTCTGAACAGATTTGAGGAACTACAAAAAAATAATGCTGCATAGTTTATGACCTGTAAGATTTTTCAAATCATAATTCACTGTAAAGTTCTAGTAATTGGAGGTTCATTTATGAATATCATTACTAAATTTCCACAGGTATAAGATTTTGGGGAGGTCAGGGAATGGGGGGTGATACTTAATCTTGCTCTCTAGGATGACAGTTGACAAAGCTCCCGTTGAATTTAGCTGGAAGAAATATAACTCAATGATGTTGTTGCAATAACTCAGTGATGTTGTTGCAATAAAGAAGCTTGGAGTACTGCTTACTCAGTTGCTGAGAACCTGTCCTAGTGAGATAATTTTTAAATATTCAGTGCTAGTAAAGTGATATTTTTTTAAGTAGTTTCTTTTATTTATTAGGATCAAATGGGTTTTGTATAAACAGATGTCTTGCGCACATCCCATATTCCCTGCTCAGTGATACAGTGAGCTGACAATTTATGTCACAAATCCAGCGTCTTTCCCATAAGAACAGACTGTTGTTGCAAGCACAAATTTGTATTAATTGCAGGATTGAGTACTGTCTGTAAGAGAGCTGTTAACACAAACATTCCCCAAACTGAAAAATGCAAACTAGAAAGTTACTGAGGGAAAGTAATTTCTCTAACTGGTTTGGGTGGATATTTTCAGTTTGCTTGTAAAAAACCTCTTTGCAAGTCATAAAAACCTCATTATAATTTTGAAACACATTTCATGACTATGCATCAGGTCTACTGCCTGTGCAATTCTCAATGCTTTAATAGTATTAGAGTTACTGGAATTGCTCAAAGACATCAGAAATAGAAACGCTCCCTTCCTCGCTGGAATTTCAGTTCACTGGCCAAGCAGAATTACTGCTTTCTCCAGGCAAGTTTTTGCAAAGGCATTATTCCCAGTCTACACCCTGACTGCAAATACTTGATCGGATTGTCATTCTAAAATAGCGACTTGTACGTCGGAGGGGTTCTTCCTTCCATACAGTGTGACCAAACCTACTCACTGTCAGAAATTGGGAGTAATAACTAAAGGAAAATAAAAAGCTGTCTTTACCACCCGATCGTCAGTGCTAAATGGCTGATGTGCTGGAGGAAGAGCTGTGACTTCTGCCCCTATTTGTCAAGGCCGTGTCCTAGCTTATTGCACCTTTGGATTTCCAGAGGAGCTGAGTTTTGTGCACGTCCTGAGCTTGAGGAAGGATTGAGGAATGGGACACAACCATGTGACTGTGGACATCACGGGCTACATCTTCACTTACACTTTAGGCATTGCCAGCCTTACACACTTGCCGATCTGAGGTCGTCCTCAGCCCTGACTGAGGCCTTCAGGCTCCTCTTCCAAAGCTTAGGAAGAGTTAGATACATTAGGAAGGACTCCTCAGGAGCCGGCACAGCAGGAACCTCTGTAAAGTATCCCATGAATAAAACGGCTTGGGATGGGATTTAAACAGTCTGGGGCATATCTGCCTGATCCAAAGCTCTTGCTTCAGGTGGGTCGGTATGGCTATGGCTGCAAAGCAGGACAGGATCACGAGGTACTACCTGTTCAGGCTCCAAAATCGACAGAGCTGTGACAGCATGATGCTGAACCAAACAGCTCCATCCCCTCGGGCTAAACACCCTTCTACGTTTTTCACAGCTCTGCTGTTTCTGGTTGTGGAGGCAAATGAGTCATCGCTGCCTCCAGGCTCCTTACAGGGTGCTCTGCCACCTCATTTAGACAGGCTCAAAATGAATGTGGTTGAAACCAGGTGCCTCCCTCCTCCTGGGCATTCACTTGGAGCTACGTACAATCTTGTCTGCGAACAGAAATAGCAAAAGTTAACTCCGTTTAATATCTAACTAATCTTTCCACCAGGGGTGCAGGAGAGCTCTCATTATCTTCACACCCACGTCTACACTTTTGACTAGAATTAATTACTAACTTCTTACCTGCTGTGTGGCAGTAGCAGACCCACCCCTCCCTGTGATTCTGTGCAGCACTAAATGGAAATGTGCAGGTACTTTCTGCAAAATTGCAAGGCACACAGGTGCAAATCTGAGCTGGGTCTAAGACGATGCAAGAAGCAGAAGGTAAGGTGGCTTGGCAAGTTTAGCAGAGCATAACCCTTCATTTGCGTGTATTCTTAATTATATAAAACAGAATACCTGCTTAGCCTCACAGAAAACTCCGGTTTCACAGGCAGGGAAGTTGCCTTCTGGTAAGGAACCGTGCATTTTATATATTTGGTATGTCCAATGCGAGGCACCCACAACCTTATGCAGATATTAACCAAGTCTTGCAGCTGGCCAGAAAACAGAGAGGTGATTATTGTCTCAGTTATAGAAATGGGAAAGAGTTAAAAAAAATAGAAACTGTAAGGCAATAGTTAGAGAGGTACGGAGGGTATCTGCTTTAATTGAAAGTGTTTGCTTTCACTAAAACAACATTGCAGCAAACATTTGAGCTAACCTGATAGTCTCTTCCTTATTTTTTTTACCTGAAAGTTTTCTGAATGGCTGCAGTTTGTGTTGTGTCAAAGTCAGAAATGTCCCAGCCTTAGCATTTCTAGTTCCTGGCTGCATTTAGGCATCTGTTTCCCACTCAGAACCTCACTGGGACCCATGGACCACGAGAAGAAACACCACCCTTGGAGGGGGCAAATATGCAGAGCCCAAACAGCCTGTTCCAACAGAATGGCCAGAGAGCCATTTTCTCCTTCTAACTCAAAGCCACAGGTGTTGCCTGAGTTGATTGAAAAAATTCAATAACCACTGTCCTAACCATGAGATAAAATTAGAAAAGGCGAGAGGTAGCCACCTCGTAGCCTTATCCAAAGTCTGCTGAGTCTACTGCAGGATGGACTGAGAAGATCCTAGGAACAGGTCTCCCAAATCCCCAGAAATGCCGTAATCATCACATTTTTGCACTCTGTATAAAATGGTATTGCTGTTTTCATTTGAAGTGCTGCTCAATCAGGAAGGGACTCGAGGTTTTGGGTAGCAAATGAGGATGTCTACCTTAAAATTCTGGCCAAGTTAATCAGCTAAACAAGGTCACGGAATAGGTTTGTGCATTTGCACGTGGTGATCCATGTTTGCGTGGGTGCTTGTCTGCATGATGCCGGTTGCAGCCCCAGGTAACGAGTGCTCTCCTGGATGTGCATTGGAACAAGGCAGCCCGGGAACCACTACGAATAGCCATGAGAGGTGAAGCTACGCTGTAGCAATGCAGGAGTTTAGCTATATGGACATGAGTCACAGTCCACCACCACATCGTCAGAAGAATCATAGAATTGTCTAGGTTGGAAGGACCTTGAAGATCATCGAGTCCATTAATCTAACACTGCCAAAACCACCACTAAATCATCTCTCTTAGCACCATATCTCCCCATCTTCTAAATACCTCCAGGGATGGCAATTGAACCACTTCCCTGGGCAGCCTGTTCCAATGCTTGATAACCCTTTTAGTGAAAACATTTGTCTAATATCCATCCTAAACATGCCCTGGTGCAACTTGAGGCGCCAAAGAAGACGGACTCCAGCCCATTTTATTTACTAGGTTAGATGACGGCCTGTGGCATTAATGGCATACCTCTTAATTTAAAGGGAAGGCAAGTTAATCCATTTCATCTCAGCCCTAACGTGCAACCCCGGCTCAAGCCCCCTAACCTCCAGCTGGGGACAGGAATGCAAACACATCACTGTGTCCAACTAAGCAGCATCTGAGTCTTCAAAGGCACTCACCTCTGCGTCCACTGACTGGTCCTTCAGCACGCTTAACGTGCCCTGCCCTTGTAAAGTCAAATGAACCCACGTTATCTGCCTCCTGCACTTTCACTTGCTTGTTCAGACCAAGCACCTCGGTGTAGGTGACCACGCAGCTGATTTGCTCCAAATCACACTGTCACAGAGCAACCACCGACTGTTTCCCGATTCACAGATACGCTACGAAACAAGGTCAGAGGGCTAAATAAAGTTTCCTAATAATGAGGAAAAACATTGAAAAGCTAAAGAACATCTTACAGAAAGTTTTCTACCCTATGAGACACAGGAACAGTAAACATTAATCACCAGTTTTGCCACAGACAGATCTGTGGTACTGCAAACAACGTAATTCTGATTTAAACCTCCTAAAGATCACCCCCACCCCACCCCCTTCCCCCACAGTCTGATCACTCAGGACCATATCCTACCTGTTTCCTTGACTTCAGAAGTGAAGCTAAGCCACAAAACACAACGCAGAATTGATTTTTAAGAAATTATGCCAAAAATAGCTTGCAAGTACTTTCAGTGATCTATTCCTACAGCAGAGAAGATAGTTTCTTTTACCAGCACAGTAAATCTGAAAGGTTTCTGTAAGGCTTAGAGGAGAGTGCAGTGCACTACAGCAAAGAGCCTCAAACCTACTCAGGTTTTGTGTCTTCATTTCCCATCAGCAAGCCCATTCAGGACAGTTAAGTGCTCAGGGGAATCAGGTCCTAAGCTATTACAAAGCATAAGGAGTAAATGGCTCCTAGAGTCACCTGAGAACTTTTTTTTTTTTTATTTCAGTGGATAAAGGAGATGCTAACTAATGACTGCCTAACACAGTTCTTTATCATTCAGTGGTGTGTGACGCTTTATTTAATGTGAGAACATGCAATAAATAATACAACACTATATTATTTCTAGAGATCACAGTTCTAGTGTTTCTTGTTGCTGCAGCTTGCTTTCTAAAACCTGTCTGGACGATGTCAAGTCACACACAAGTTTAATTCCCTCTTCCCAACCCCCTCAGACTTTAACAAGTATTGCTATGATTTTGTTTTCATTAAAAGCCTCAATGGTATTTATATATAGCATTCTCCTTCAGCACAGGAGGACCCAAAGGTGAAATCAAGCAGCAGATGACTGTTCACCACAAAATGAGTAATCATTTATGTTCCAAGCTAAAACAAATATAAACAGAAAGCTCACTGTTCTAATGTCTTCATTTAGCAACTTTCTTTTTTTTTTTTCTTTTAAACACAGGTTTTGTAAAAACATTTCAAACCTTGTGAATGCTCATTTTATTTTTGTTTTCTTTGGAAAGCCTGAAGTGAAAGATCTATCCTCTGAACTTGATGTCTTCGCTACTTGCCTCTCCCAGTGGCACCGGGGTGATGGTTATACTGCTCCATTACATATTCTGGTTTAACCACACAGCTTTTCAAAACAGCCCCACCACTAAAATGAGCTGCAGTTCTAGATTTACACTCCCCATCACCGTCACTTACAGCTCCCGATGAACCATTTCACTTCTAAGTACACACGTTTTGGAGTAGCTGAACTGCTCCACAGTTTTCTGTGTTTTTCTTATTATAACTAGCTCCTTCATTTCAGCTGCATCACAGTTGAGCTCAGGTCTGAAACGCAATGCTCCACCTAGGGCAAGTGCTTATTTTTACTCAAGTAATTACAGAAAAAAAGTTGACACTGACATTTACCAAAATATTTCAGAGCACAACCACCACCCGCTGAGCTGAACATGAGAATTCATGCCTGCTAGTCTTGTTTTTTCCCTCGGAGTATGACTGATTTGACTCATGCCTGACTCTAACAAAATTTCCAGATCTCTGCTAGAATTGTAGCTGGTAGGAAAAACTCCTAAGCATGCAGCTGAATTTCTCTTCTTATGCCCACACTATGACTTGTCTCTGATGAAAGGCTAGAGCAAGACATTCTAGACCATTTCATAGTATTTCATAAGCTTAAAACTTTACATGTTCAAGAAGAATTCTTTACTAATACAGCTGGACATCTGCAAGGAACGGCTTTCATTTCTTTTAGAGACACCTGTGAAAATCCCAGTTTAGTCCCCAGTCTACTCTGGAGGCTTCTTGCTCAACAGCATTAGCAAAGGGGGAGCATTGGTCCTTTGATATTAAAGCCAGAGCAGGAATATTTCTCTGCCTTCCAACAATCCCACTTATGATTTGGTTACTGGTCATGACCCCGTTATTTATCGTATAAGCGAATCATAAGAATTACTGGAATTCTTATAAATCCCAAGTAAATAAATGGGAAAAGAAAAGCCCACCTGTAATCAGACACCATGTAACTGCATGTTAATGGGCTGTTCAGTGCCCTACTGGGATGTGTTAGAGAAATGCTATAGCATTATACTCAATTTCAAGAGGCCGGTAGATGTTTTAAAATGAATAAATTCTCTTTATATAATTACAGTAATGACTACGGTTCATACCTTATGCACAGCAAGTAAAAAAAAACAAAAACACCACACTGGAATTTATGTAAATATTATTAACGCATACACTATGAAAAAGCAACTCATGTTAATTAAAAAACACCTTAATTTTAAAAGTTTACCAGAAACAGTTACACTGAGCGTTTCCATCTTTGAAAGCAGAACAGAAGTTGTTTACAAGGATCCAATGGGAATTGATATCCAGCTGCCTGGAGCTGGGCTGCAGACTGAACGTGTACTGAAAGCTGGGCTGCAATCCCCTCTCGGCTGATGGCAGCAGCAGCCGTGCTGCTGTTTCCTACGAGCCTGGAATTTCACCCCAGTCTTTACATTCTTCGTCGGTTATAGTGGAGCAGCCAGAAGAAAGATGATTAGAGAGCAGCCAAGTAGACTCACGGTCGAAGAATCCAATCTTCAAGCAGCTGTAAGGTCTAGGGGAAGGAGAAGGGGGTTTACAGCACAGTTAAAATGAGTCTCTCTAAAAAATGGGGAAAGTGGCTGCTTCAGTAGCGGAGCTGATGACAGGATACTGAACACCACTCACAGAAAGAAGAAAATCTGAGTCTCAGTCCTTGGTGAAACCACCACATCGTATTTGCCTTTGAGTAGAAAGGAAGGCAAGCGTAGCGTGTGAACGTGTAAGTGCGTGTGTCACGTGCAAGGCATTCCAGGAGCCGAGCAACTTCTCTGCATACAGCAAGACATTGGTAAGGAAAAAAAAAAAAAAACAACAGCAAAGGTTTTTAGCACTCAAACAATTGGCTAGATGCACTTGATTTCAAATCCAACTTTACACATTCTTGATAAGCAGAAAGGCTTCAACATTGACGATGGCACTTTTTTAGCACCAACTGCTGGCTTGCAAGTGAATACTTACTTGCAAGAGACGAGTATAGAAAGACATGTTATCTTCCACTGAGGCATCTTGTCTTAAGGCAATATCCAAAATGACAATATAGCCACCACAGAAACTGCTTCAACAATCCCACAGAGGTCCCATTGCTGAGGAAAGGTAGGAACTAAACTGGCGTCTGCCCTACTCCTCCCCACCACGTGCCCTGGAACGCTGGAAATTTCCAACATTTGTATGTTGCTGGTTGTTACAAAGCAAGCGAGTTTCCTCCTGTACCCCCTGAAGCCCTCTGTAGCCATTTATATTAGCTGTACCAGCCACTATCAGAAGCAAGGAAAATGCTGAGGAATTGCTGTCTTTCCTTACCACTAACCCAATTAAAAAGTTGTTCAATACGATAGCAAGTGTTGACATAATTAATACGAATGAGGGATCTGTCACCATTTCCCAGAAGGGAAATGACTGTAGCCAATCCAGCCAGATGTGTTCCTGTAGCACCCAGCCTAGGGCTAGTTTTAATTCTTTGCTTTCAAAAAAAGAGTCAGCTTACTTACTTGTATCTCCGCTAAATAGTATTTTAGGAATGGAGACAGTAACTTCTGAATATACACTAAATCTATCAAAGTGAGAGGTAAGTAGTTTGTCTTCAATATCCAGCACTTTGTGGAACTCTATCATCTGTTTTTATTAATAGTTACAGCACCCAGGTATGCAGTTAGGAAGTTGAAGGCGATGAAGGATATAACCAGAATCACTTACGGTTAAAGGCAAGGAGCAGAACTGCATCGCAACCCTACTTTTTTTTTTTTTTTTATGATTTAAAGGCGTGTTAAAATGTACCAACTGAGATTTTCAGGAAATCTATTATTTGGCTTACACAGTAAGCTATGCCTTGTGCACTGTATTCTAGACAGAGCTGTGTTTGAGAACGGCACACAAGGTTAAGAAACTTTAGGAGACGCCGATGAATAATCCGTGCTTCCATAAATACAGTAGTGTACATCCTATATACAGGCGCGGGCCGCCCCGGGGGCCGTTAGCCGGCCATCCACAGGAAGAAGGGGATGAAGATGGTCGGGAGCGTGGTGGAGGGTGCCAAACCCAGGCAGACTATTGATGCTAACCCCACGAGCACCGAAGCTAGAACGCTCCTCTGGTCCCGAATGATCATCTTCACAGTCTCGCAGAACTGGAGGGGAGAAAAAAAAAGGAAAAAAAAAAAAGAAAAAAGGAAGAGATCAGGATTACAGAGGAAAGCTTTAGATGCCGGCTCTCTCCGTGACAGACCAGCGGCTGCTGCCCCAGCTCTCGGCCGGGCTCTCTGGAGCCAAAAGCGAGTCGGGCACCGACCCGCCGCCCCAGCTCCAGCCCGGCGGGAACGAGTAGTTCCAGAGCGTAATTAAGAGCATGTTAATTAACTGCCCGAGGAATTCCGCCCGGCTCTCCTCGCCGCTCGAAGCCAGCAGAGGCCGGGCTGCCCGCCCTTCCCCGCGGCCGTGCCCCCCCGGCTCCGGCCGTGCCCGCCGGCCCCCACCGACCGGGCAGCGGCTGCCGGGGCCCGGCGGCGGCGGCTGAGCTGGATTCGGGGCCGAGGGGGCGGCTCCCGGGAAGGAGAGAGCCTCTCCCCGGCGGCCGGGCCCGTACCTTGTCGGTCTGGAAGCTGACGGGGGCTCCGTATCGGCAGTAGGTGACGAAGTGCTCGCAGTTGTTCCAGAGCAGGCTGTAGGCCGTGGCGCCCACCAGCTTCTCCGCCCGGCGGGCCGCCTCCTCGCTGCCCAGCACCTGGTCCTCGAAGAGCCGGTCCATGTGGTTGACCAGGATGCTGCCGCCGTAGGCGAAGTCCTCCACCGTGTCCACCCGGATGCTGGCCGTTTTGGTGATGACGCCCAGGATGAGCCGCTTGTTGGTCACCACTTGCTGGATCTGCCGGCGGTCGCCGGTGAAGGCGGGCAGGATGTCGGGCATCAGGTGGGCGACGCGGTTCTCGCCCAGGTAGATGCCGAAGTGGATGAAGAGGGTGCGGGGCACCTCCAGCAGGTCGCCCCGCTTGAAGCAGCTGGTGTCGTAGTAGCCGGGGGCCGGCGGCGGCTCCCCCCCGGAGCCGGCGGGCAGGGGACGGACGTGGACGAGGAGCAGCAGCTTCTCCAGCAGCAGCGAGGCCGCCTGCGGCACCGGGTTCTTCATGGTCGGAGGAGGGGACGGTGGAGAGCCCTGCCCGCCGCCCAGCAGCCCCCGCCGCCCGGCCCC
>JAHREE010000245.1:19111978-19173216 GCA_033628505.1 Tringa tobata
AAACTGTTGTGAGCCTAACTGGCTGCAACACACCCCATGCAGCCTACCCCGGTCACTCCTGAATGAGGACATTGGGGTTCCTGAAAGGCAATCTGCAACCCAGCCTTGGGTTGCACTCCCGTTAAACTGCCACGGCGCAAAACAAAGTTTAAAAAGGTATACTTACAATTATTTTTCCTCGGCTATGAAGGGGGGAAAACACTCCACGTTTTAGTGGCTTCATCGGAGGTGACTAAATCGAAAATGTGCTTTGTGCCTCAAACTAAGACTCTGGCACATCCTTTACCCTGGGTCGCTTTTGTATAGCGACTTTTGTACAATTAATGCACAAACTGCAGTGGGAAAAATCACTTTGAAATTTTTAATTTAACACAGCAAACACCGAAAAAGTTTTGTTTGGACTGTTAGCTGCTATAAAATAATTTCATGATAAACCTCATGGTTTATTTTTGGGAGTCACGTAGAGGTGCAGTAAAAAAGAAAAAGAATGCAGCCTTTGTTTTGCAGTGCAGATGAGCCACAGCACAAAACCTTCCCAGGTAAGGTGTGCGAGCCAGTTTCCATTACACTGAAATGCATATTAATATTTCCGTCCTGCCCCCACAGCTAACACAATAGGGAAAGAGCAGGAAAGGCGATGGGAGGAGTAAGCTCTTGCCTGTCTGAGGAACAGCCCTGGTTTGGCGCGGGGGCAAAATGCATTTCTGATGGAAGTTAAGGCAATGCTGACAGCGGACACGCTCACCTTCAAGTACAATTTACGTTTTACTGAACATTTCTTAATTACTCGATCTCTACTGTAGATTAAGAAACAAATGCAGCTTTAACAAGCTTTCAGGTCAGCTGGGACTGCTGGAACAAGTACAGGTTTATGAATTCAAAACATGTTAAGGAGGTCAAGGAGGATAAAATCTTTGGATAGGGATTTCTGGAGGCTATAATTTGCAAGGAACGTATCTGAAAAGCGGTGCCACTTGGTTTAAGCTGCTGCACTGAAAGAAATAATGGCCAGAAAACATGTCTGTGAAGGATGGTTTCACAGCATCCAAAAGGACAGTTCCAGTAATAAAAAAATAACGCCTTTGTATTCCCATATCCAATCCACTTGAACACTGTACTATTATTTTCGGAAAATTACAGCTTCCATTGTAGAGCAGTAAGTGACCAGCTCACCAGAAAACAGTATCATTTACTTTTTCAGTTTTTGTATTTAACAAAGACTAGGGACAGAACAGACAAAATCTGAAGGAAGAAGGGAACCAGCAAGACAATTTCAGGCAAGTGAAACAAGTTCAAGACAAAGAACTTTTGAACTAAGTCTCACTCTCTTCAAGTAGAAGAAACAACGTAAATTACTAAAACAAATGTATACCTTATAAATGTTCGCTTTTATTCAAAAATTATTGCATACACATTTACAGAGTCACTTAAGCAGCATATTGAGTGAACTGCACATACTTACTGTAGCATTTTTACCCTTGTAGGTTTGCTACTGAGGTCTATCACTTTTTTATTTCCTCCCAATACCTTTGTCTGTTTTACTAAACTAATAGGCGTCCAAATTATTAACAACAGTTTTCTAACAAACCATGAGTGTAAACATAATAAAACCAGCATGTTCTTTTCCCTCTGAAGTTATTAAGTTGGATACTTTTCTGCAATGAAGTAATGACTCATTTTTTATAACTGGACTGAATCATGCTGTACACACATAGTACTTATGACTCATTAAGAGAATAGTATATTGAGATGGATAAAGCATTCACTTATGGCACCTTCAATTCCAATGAACAAAAGCACAGAAAAGGTGGGAACAATTCATTGCGTAGGCCTCATGAACAAGCAAAAGTCTAGGAAATTAGTAATAGTGCTAGCACAGACTGAGATTAGGAACAGCTAACATAGTTTTGGTGACAATTACAAAATATTTATATTCTCATCATTTTATCTGATGTTAATAATGTCATATTTTGTAAGCACTAAAAAATTAATACAGTCTCTCCAAAATAAAGGAAAAGATTCATTTCCGAATATAAAATGCCTGACCACGCAAAATAATATTTATATGGCTCCTGCAGAGGAAATACAGAAAGTTACTGGGCCAGAAATTCCACCTTGATATTGTCCCAGGAAGTACGATACAGGTTTTGAAGTCTCTGCTTAATCAGGTGAAGAAGTTTAGGAGTATTGCAATTTGAACACACTAATCACATTGTGCAGGAAGGGAGATGGGGAGGTGATAACTGGGAGTCAGAAGAGAAGCGGAGCACACTGCATTCAACATGGTATTCCTTCACAGCAGGAGACAGACCTCTCCGTGGGAAGGACAACCCAAACCACAGTCAAATAAACTTAATCCAGTCAGCACTCTGATGCACAAAATGAGCACTTAACAGCCCTGAAACCAAATGAGGTATCCCTCCATCACCCGGTCCCCTTCCTCCCTACCAGCATTGCACCTTCACAAGAGCGAGCGAGCGAGCAGGCGGACCAGCTCACAGCACTCTCCTTTCCTCATCTTCAGATTTATTCCCATCCCCAGATCCGTGATTTCCTACTAGTCAGTGCTTTCAAGCGATGGATTAATTAGTAAGAGATGTCGGAGATTATAATAATAAAGTCTGCCATTAGTTGGACAAAGCGATGGAAGTTTGGTGGATCACGACCAAAGGTCAGCATTTACTACCAGTCACTCCACAACAGTAACGATTATTACTTTTCTTTATTGCCCAATGGGGAAAGCTTTTCCCCGGTATCAGACAGCGCTGACTTCACAGCGACGCACAGCGGGTTACCCAGCCTCACTCTGTGCACAGGACAAACACAGCTGACAGCAGCTCAAACTACACCAGTCCATTTAATTTTCAAATAAAGATTGATAGAAGAAAAAGAGAGATGGACTGAGCAGGAGGTAATTTCCATCTTGGAACAAAGATTATAGTGTCTCATAATTAAATGTTATGTTGCAATTTGATTAATTCTATTTTACAGGAAATAAATTAATTCTTCATCCAATGTATTAACTAGACAGGAAATGTTATCAGTCACAGACAAAGCTATTAGTCTGGTATTACTCAAAACATTTGCTAATCTGTGCCATGTAGCTAAACCTCTGAGAGATAACTGTCACTAATTTCTACTCTTAGACTTTTTTTTTTAAAAAAACCTCAGTCAAGAAGCCAGTTGTTGTTTATAACATGTTTTTATACCACTCAGTGCTAAAAGCGTATGTATTAAACACTTGTTACTCTATCAGTGATTTTAAATCAGGAACATTTTTAATCTGGAAATCCAGCAGCATCTGTCCAAGCGCTTTGCCCTGTAAGAGGAAAAAAAACCAATCCAACATTTCATTATACAATCTAAATATACCATCTTTATACATTGAGTTTTGAAAAAAGGTTTAACAGGGTATTTTCCCTACAATCACTGTAAGAATTCAGTATGTTCTGTAAGTTTTATGAGTTTATCTCTCCATATATATTTAAACTTTGGGTGAGTTTTATCAAGCCTGGGATTGTAGGTTATCCAAATCTGTATTTACCTTTTCCATTTATTTGGTTCTCTCACTCGTGAATCAATATAATTAAAGAAGAAAAACTATACAGTTGAGTTTTCAAGCATCTAGACCTGAACAGATTGAATGGTTTCTTTGGTACCTAGTGCTAAAAATAATTTATTTGGTATTTAGTACTAAAATCAATTTTAGGTTCAAGTCTGCTATACACAGCATCCTTTTATTTTGTGAACAGTCTTCCTGACTATGCTGAGATTCTTTGTACACTTAAGCATTTATCAGCCTATGGCGGCAGAACTGTGGTCTGCTGCAGCCATCAGATTGCCATATTAAGGGATCTCATGTTCAGGTTTAGATGTTTCAAATATTAATACTCAAATTTGCACACTTACAAAAAATGTTAGTTTCAGATTCACGTAATGTGGTCAACACAAAAAGCTCTCTCATACATCTATTTTTCTCTTTCAGATTTATACTTATTATCAGTATTTTTAACTATAGGAGTCATAGGCTAAGTTAGAGGAGTTGTCGTACAGTTAATGGTTCCTGTATGTACTAGGAAACAATCGTAATTGCCTGGTAAATCTGCATTCTCCAAAACACAGCAGCAAAATTAGCCTCTCAAAAATACTGTTGCATCTAAAAACACAGGTAGCACATCATAAAGAATATAACTGATTTGAAGACTCTCTTAACAGTTTCTTGTACTCATCTTTTTCACCAAATATTCTAAATCAACTTTCTACTTCCCTATGTGGTTTTTAAACCTTAAAACAATTAGGTAGGCAATGTATATTAACATGAAATTAAAAGGAACTGAAGAATCAAACCTAAAAGGTTACAGTTCCAACCTAAAAGCTGGTTATGAAGAGACTGTGTACATAGTAATAAAAGAGAACTATGTTAAAATCAATGCTTTGATACATGCCTGTGGGTCACTTCTTAGGGATGCTATGCCACCACCACCAAGGGAATTCTTCAGAACAAAATTTAATCCATGGATTCCTGGCAACTCGTACCTGTAAGATAAAATCTACAGGTTGTTTCTCACAAGATTTTGAAAGAAACACTCGTACATCAAGCAAAAGACAAGTGTGCAAAAAGTTCATGCTTGTGATGGCATCCCCCACTGCTGAGTCAAGCCTAAAAGCTAGCTGAAGATTAACCCACGGCCTTCCCTGCCTTCTGTTCCTTCCCTTTACTCCAAATCAACAGTTCTTAATAGTTTTAAAGTAGGACCATAAAGTAATCATTCTGCTATTATTCACCTTCAAAACTCATTCACGTCTAATGAGGTTGTTTTCTATATTTTTTTTTTTTTTCCTAAGAGTTAAAGCCCATATAGAAAGTTCCTTACGGAAGAGGTTCAACATCCAATATGAATTCAGATAACACGGTGGGCAAAGGGAAGTGGTTTTAGTATCTCCTAGTTCTGATACTCAAAAATACAATTGCTTACCTCCTGGAACTCACTTTTGTTAACAAAGGTCGCCGGCTAATTGGGAAGGCATCTTCTTTATTACTGAGAAACATAACTATGAGTCACCAGATCAACCTCTTATGGCCAACTACAGATAATTTTATAACAAATGAAAAGCAGAGCTACATTCAACGCCTTCTTGGAGCCATGTACTCTGTTCAGATAAAATTTTATTTTAATGTGACAGACCTATTTTTCTGTTCCATTGCCACAGTAAGCATTTTTCCATCCTTGCTTTTAACTGGTTCAATTCCAATGTGGAAACTTTTCTAGAAGTCTGGCAAGTGGCTCTGTAGTTTCCTAACAAAATTGTTTCAAATTCCATAAATAGGTCTATAGCGTATTTCCATTTGCCTTTCCTTGCACAGTTTTTCAGCGTTTTGTCATCTTCCTTGTATTCTTCTTGGTTTTCCTCTCCTTCAATATTTTGTCTCGGGACTCGACACCTTTCCTTTTTTCCATAGGAAAGGATTTAATCAGAACATCAGCAAGACATGAGGAATAAAGGAGAAAGGCAATACCCAATTCTTGCTCTGTCTCCAGATGTTTGACTGCTGCAATTTAAATCAAGCTTCCTCCAACACCACCTAGTTTTCTTTAGTCATCTACCTGATCTTCATCTGTTTGGGACAGACTCTTCAAATCTGTCCTCCAAAATAGCTGGAATTTCTTGCAGTGCTCTTGTACTGCTGATTTTGTCATTCTGAGGTTTCTCTTTTTCAGCTCCTTTTTAGCATTGTGAAAATTACGGCTGTTGCTGATATTCACAACTCTGTATGCCCTTGTATCTTGGGCAGATGACTCAAACCTCTCATGGAAGGAGATGTGGTCAGCCCATGGTTCTGCTGAGTGGCCTGGCAAACACTTCAGTTCTCAATATGTTGTTCCAAGCAATAGTCACGGAGGTCTGCACCTGTCTCCCAGGCAAGGAGTTTTTATTGTTCCTTCTACACTTTCATTAACACACTCTACTTCAGTAGTAACACTACTAGTTGTTATTAAGAAGAAAACTGGTGTTAACGTTCTGTTGACCTTCCTTGAAAACTAGTTACCAAGCAACATTATCACAGTTAAAGGCAAATCCATTGAGAAGGCAGAAAAATTCTGATTAATCCAACAGTGTTTAGTCTACTAAACAACAGGAATATGAAAAATAAAGCAATTTCCAAAATAAATAATCTACGTAATTTACTAAATTTAATAGCATAATCAACTACATTGCAGGATCAGAGGACCCCACAAAATTTTCAACTAAAGAACTCAATACAAATTACCACTAACTATATACCATGAGAGCTAGAGGTCTACCAAAACACAACACTATAAATTGTGGTCTGAAAAACTGGCAAAGACTTCCAGGCAGCAAGCGATTTCACAATTGGCAGATCTCTCCACGAGAACTAGGCTAATGGAATATGTATTCCAGAAGCTAATACCTCAGCTCTCAAAAAAAGTTCCATGAAAATCAATCATTTAAACAAATTAGGAGAGAAACTGAAGAGTGTACAAAGGCAGAAGCAAATGACAGAAAGAATGGAAGAATTTCTTTTCACTTTCTGCAGTAATTCTAGCAGAGGGAGTATGTAATACAAGCAACAGATCTTAATTTGGAACATCACAGAATGGCACATTCACTTCAACTACTTTGAAGAAATATTTACAGTGAGATACTCTAGCTAAAACTAGGATTACAAAATAATATACAAAGGTCAGCATTTTCAATATTTTAAGGCCTGTTTGAAGCATCTGAGCATCCAAAATATTTCTGTACAAAAAATACACTCCTACAATAAAAAAAGAAAACCCACTATAACCATCATAATATTCTTAAAGCAGTCAACCAAAACATTGGCATGCATTTACCCAGCATAATTAAACAATTTAAGTTTAATTAACTGAGATCTAAGGGAAGAAAATACTATCTAATTGTACAACTCAATCAAAAGTTTTAAGAGCTGCTTTTAAAAAGCACAGAAAACAAATAAACCCTTCAAAGAATACGAAGTCTGTGACAGAAACCAATAAACTAAGGAAAATTCACTGTTCTAGCTGAACTCCTATACTTATGCACGATGGGGTGCCTGCTTAACTACCTCCTTTAAAGTGCTGTCCGTACATATTCAAAGAAGTCAGGTTTCCCTGTGAACTTCCTGTTAAAATACATGGAAATAATAATGGTACAAAAATTGCTAATGCATTTAAATCAAGAAAAAGATAGGATTCCTCCCATCAGCAGAAAGCGGGAACTGAGTCCACAGGCTGTAAGAGGTGTTTGCGGATGAGATATACTGGAGAGAAGTATTTTTCCCCTCATAATAAATACACATACAAAAAAAAAAAAAAAAAGCAATCTAGAAGCATTAGTATCCACATTTCTTGTTCTTCAGCTCTTAGTAAAAAATATCCCATAAGAAGGAATCAGCTGTCTCATTTTTATTTCTGAGAATTGGAACATTCTTAAAACATAAAGAAGATAACCATATTTCAAAAGATGAAACCAACAAATTCTCACAGGTTAATTTTACTATCCTTCTCAAATGACTGATCTACTCAATGAAAATTTTCTTCTTATTCCATATCTTAAGAGTATCAGATCTCAATTTCTAAAGGCTTGTATTGTCGTGGTTTGGTCTGGGAGAGCCACATCACACAGATAACCTAGTATTAACACCACAGAGGGCAAAATGGCTTAAGGAAAAAAAAAGAACGAACTCTTACATATGCAGTATGGTCTAGCTGTTCATCTTACTACAGTATTGAGGCTATTTTTAATGGTGGTACCAGTCAGAATTCAAAAGACTGACATCCTTATCTAAACTTTGAGCAGATTTGTCTATTCAGACAAATCTATCTCGTCCTCACTCTCACTCGGGTTGGTCTGATCTTTCATGTTGAGCTTGTGCATCACTCCTGTGCCCAAGAAAAACTGTGCTTAACAGTTAAGAAGGGGGGACATCTTGTCTACAGAGGGAGGGAGAAGGGGGGGAGTAATCACATCAGTTTGGGGTTTTGGGATATGGGGGAGATGGGTTGAAAGACCATCTTTTGCTACTATGTTACCTGAAAATGAAGTTTGTAAATTTTCAGTGTTCTCTGTCAAAAATAATCCCACCTTTTCTCTGTTTAGTATACCTATTTAATAACTTCAATGAAAAAGAATGAAAGGCAATCTCTGTTCTAAAGTGAGGCAGAGCCATGGTTGGTATGTTTTTAGCAGCAAAACTAACACGTATTTTTTTAACCACTCACATTTTAAAGAAAGGAAATGAAGGAAAATGAAAGAGTAAGATAGCTCTTTATGACAGTTAAAACTAAAAATAAACAAGTAATTTAAAAAGAAACTATACAATCTGAAGCACATGAGCATAATCCTTATAATCCTAAATATTTCCACAAAAGGATTTATTCTTTTTTCCCCAGTAGTTTCTCAATTCACTCACAGAGCTCCATTATCACATCATTAAAGGAAGCCAAACCCAGGAACAGATAATCTAATTAATCAAAATAAATTGGCTTCATCCAGACACAGCAAATTTCAACCTTTATTTATGAGCATAAACAGCATTAAGGAACCACAATGAATCAACTTCTAGAAGTATCATTAGGAGGCATGACCTTTTTTTATTTCTTCCCTTCCCTGCTCTGTTTCAAAGGAAATTCAATTACATTTCTTGTTATCAGAATTTATTAGATACACAGATTTGTTAGCACTTATGAAACAGTGGGTGAGATCTGCACTGAGCCGCTTATGAAGACAAAGAACAGCACTTGCAACTCAAAAGAGCAGTAGTTAAAATAACTCCAAACTTGCTCTGAACTTTAAAGCTGCAGCTTTCTGACTCAAGCTCTTTGAACACGCGAAAAGACAACAGTTTATCCATATTTTAAAAAAGGCAAGTATCTATGGGTTTTTTTCCTTTAAATTCTGGCTTGGTGCATGTGGCAAAAAGTGGGTTAGAGCAGAATACTCAAAGGAATACTTTCTCTGAAGTGAGTGAATTTCATAAAAATTAAAATGCTTTGCCATTAATTAATTAAAATGCAGTGACAGGATGAGGCATGTTTTTGATGAAAGATCACGTAAATTTGGGCTCCAGTCTGTACTGGCTGTGTGCATGTCTTTCAGGTGGCATTTTAGGGATTTCAGACTCCCAGTTCTGAAGCTCTGAGGCTTAGGAAGCTTCAATTACTCTGGCTCCCGCAGGCTAAATGGCTCAAAAACACTAGAAAGAAATTTCTCCAAGTACATAAGAAGTTAATTGTGTTTTCTAGAGACATTCTGTACTGGACCAAAACAAAGAAATAGCCCCAACACTAATATGCTAATTCTGAGAATTTAAATACCTTTACTAAACAGATTCACTACCTTTGTCAAGCTTCTGGAGAGGTCCAAGTTCATGTTCTTTTTCAGTGACTATTGCTCAAGTTGTTATTTTAGAGGACAGATATATAAAAAAATATCAGAGAAAATACACACAGGTTTGCAATATTTAAGATAGTTTCAGATAAATTCTCAATACCATTATGTATCTACCATACAACTGTGGACTGAGCAGGAAGCTACTCACCTTGTTACTAGTTCTTCTTCAGGTTTTTCTCGCTCTAAAAGGTGTTGGAAGTAATTCTCCAAGGCTTGTGCAGTTAAAGTTTTCTTTAGGTATGGGTAGTAGAGGGGATGCCGTGCTATCACACCTGTTAGATATAACTGTTGTTAGCTGGATTAGGAGCTATTAAAACCAATTTGCAATTATCTTTTCAAAACAAATCTGAGATCCTCCTCAAATTGTAAGTATGGATCTTCTTTAATGAGCTTCTGAGTAAGAAACAATAGTATGACAGCTTTCTTTCTGTCAGTAGAGAGGTAGTATGGAGCATGACATGAAAGAATGCTCCCAGACTAAGTGATTATTGGACTTTTTCTGGCTCCAAGCAGTCCCTGTCACTGAAAGACACCTAAAGAATATCACCATTGCAAAAACCCACATGCAGTTCTCTTTCCCTAAGTGGCTTACGTGACATAGTCAAGTAATCACAATTAACAATAACAAGGCATGATCAGTGACTGAAGGTTTGGTCCTTGCCCCACGCCTCGTATGAGATCCTGACGCAAGTGTGAGAAGCCACAATTACATTTTTATTGCTGTAGATATGCTTTCATAAGCTTCAGATAACTTCATGCTGAAGCTGATGTTCCATAGCAGGATCATGAAGCAGATTTGTGTCACGGAGGCCTTTTATCTGTGGACTTCAAAGCTAATGTAATCTTAGAGGTCAAATTTGTTGTTATTATGTTTGTTCCTTAATAAAGCAATAGTGTCTTTATATCTGAAGAAGTCTATTAGCTATGCACCATTCATGATTTGGCAATGCTACATTGCAACAGTGGTCAACCGTAGGAAAAGTCAAAAAAAAAAGGAAAAAGAAGAAAAAAAAGAAAATCAACATTCCTTCATTCTTCAACCCCCAAAAGTTTCAGAAACAAGGACAAGAAAACTATATTCCTAAATATAAATTCATCAGTTTTAGCACAACAGCTAGTAGCAAATCAAATCCCAAACGCACCTTTAATTCATACTGAGCTTTGAACACCACACGCTCTCATCTTCCAACAAGTAAGAGAGCCAATTGTTGCATGCAGAAGTAAGGAATAGAAGGAATTATTAAACAATGCAAGAAGCAGCACAATCAATGTAAAGAGACTGCACACTGAAATACACTGTTTGGATTAACAATGTAATAAACGCGTTCTCTTACATGCAAGAACAACTTCAGTTTTTCCTAACATTGTTGATGTTTCAGCCATATATATGTTACAAGTTTCATATATGGAAATACTATGTATGATCAGACAACCAAGAGACTATATTATATAACACACAGAAGGAGGAGTAGCAACTACCGTATAAAGGAAACCTTAAAAAGGCATTGCTTAACTTTGGGGAGCTTGACTTTGCAGTCCTAAACAAACATCTTTCTTTCTAGTATGACATTCAAGTTTTTTTGATTAGTGTCTCAGGTTTCAACAGTGCTAAAAAGAAAACTACAGATATTTCATTAGAAAAATCCTTTTAATATGGATTATTTTTGTTTCAGCACAGACAATTAAAAAAGAAAATAAAATGATGCAAGAGTTAAAAAAAACACCCAACAGAGCACTTAATATGTAAATCTTATTTGAAAATCTCATATCACTTCAAAAAGCAAGAAAAACAAAAATACCTATGTTTGCAGAGTTGCCTTTGTCTCCGCTTCTAGTATAAGCAAGATCTTCTAAGCGGTAAGTATGTGGACCACTTGGGAGATCTATACAATATAAAAATGAATACATTTTAATGACATCTACAAACAACAATACATTTTGAAGAAGTAACTGTCATTTTAATTGTATGCCTTCTGCCTTGTTTGTAGTACTAGTGAAAAGATCTCCAAAGCTTTGTTCCCACAGGAACATCTAGGGAAAAAGAGGTGAGGCTGGGGGCCAAAATTATGAAATTGATCCCTCCTGCTTCATCTCCCAAATTCGTTTTACATTTTCGCAGCAGAATGCTGTGCCAGGCATCCCTGTTCCACCACCCTTGAATATGAAAATTCATCTTGGTCTTAGCAATGTAGTATCTCTGAAGGAGGCAGAGCAGCTACTTGTCATTTCTTGACCAGCTGACAACTTTTGTCCCCTTAACATGCAGATCTCTCTGCTTCCAGTGTAGGTGGAAAATACATGTAGTTGCTACTTTCATGATAATTCTGTAACGTCTGTATATTCCAATAATGTCTGCAGAAAACAATCAGAATTTAAAATTCTTTTTCAGGACAACATGCATGTCCCACTTTCATGCGCACTGTTGTGACAGTTACTTATCCAGCTGCATAGGAGAAACCCAAGATTTCTTTTATCAAACGACTAATTTTTTAAATACCTTAATATTCTATAAGAAAAGGTCATAAATGTTCATAAATGCATGCTCTATGTGAAGCCAATCTTAATTTTTTAACTTGTCAGCGTCTGAGCATTGGACTTTCAAGCCTTCAGAAACATAGGGATTGCTGAACTTCATTGAACAAAGCTCATATTAAGTATTATTTTTTACCCGCTTACATATCAAAAAAAAGTTACACAGTACAGAGCTCTTGGAATCGATTACTAAGAATAGTAGGCTGTCACCATCTCATTTCTGTTCCCCAAAGCAAGAGACTAAGCACTTACTTTGTCACTTAGTTTCAGTTATTTGCCAATAGCAGCATAATAATAGTGAAACTCGAAGCACAGGTTATATCCCCGTTTTTAGGCAGGGAGCATCTAGTAATTTCTAGCCAGTGTTCCTCCTGATCCAACTTCCCTACAGCCCCATCAGCTCTCCTGGCATCCCCAGCATCACTGACAGACTCGTCTATGCTCCTGACATACATGCAGGCCCCTCACCCCTCGGTTGCCCTCTCCTCTGTCCCCTTCCTGCTGTTTTCTCATCCTTCTGCACACAAGTGGGAGCTCTCCCCCTCTCTGCTCCTTGGACACCAGCAGGGGGAACATTCCGAGCAGGGAAGCGACAGCCTTCCTGCTTTCTGTCACAACTGCTGGTGGCAGCCACAGGAAGCAACTGACAAGTGTCCAATTTTTTCTTAATTTATTTTAATTATTTTAAAAAACCCAACAAAACACCACCAAAAATTCAGCCCCGGGCACATGGTTGTCATAGAAAGTTTCAGTCTAATGTGTTAAATACTGTCAATTTTAAAAAAGATGAAGAGAGGGTCTTGAAAATCAATTATGTTGGACAAACTTCATGTTGCAAGACACAATGCAATTTGAAAATGCATGTCTATCTTTTCTGTATAGTTATTGTTGCTACTGAGGTTATCAATTATTGTGCTGGTTTTGTGGTTTTGTTTTTAATTTTAGGGAGTAAGAGACCTTATATTAAAGATGTTATGCTCTAAATGCTGGCCAAAGACAGACTGTATTGAGAAGAATGAATATACCAATTTAAATTCACCCTCAAGATACAAATGAATGTTTAAATTATACTTAAGAACAAAATTAACACTGTGGTAAGTTCAAGTATGATATAAATTAAAGTGCACCTGCTATTAAGGTATGGGTAGATAATCACACCATACCTCATCACCACCAGGTGATCAGGTAAACCCAGCCCTAGCCAATCATCATTACCTTCAACTCCTTCCTGCCCACAGTGAACTGATGACTCCTCAGACATGAGCCAGGCTGACCTAAAGAGCTTTAGCAAAGCTGGGTAAGAAAGAAACTATGTCCAGATCCTACTGGCTGCAGTTTTCACTGTCCCATTCAGAAAGGGAGGCTGAAAGTCTATGGCAGTAGCAGATGGACAGATTCCAAAAGTTCATTTGGGTATGGGGTAGGAGATACTGTGGATGACAGAAATGCCTCACTACAACATGACACATAATCTGTATAGTCTATCTTAGTTCATGGTACTTATTTGGTTGAAACAGATGAGGCAACACTTACAAGAGCAGCTTTGCTGACACGCTGGAGTGGCAATAACAGGGAAAACAATAATGGGGAAAGCCTACAATGAAAGAGGTTGACGCAGTAGGTTTGTTTCAAGCTTGATGGTCAGAGGCTTTCCCATGTTCACTTCCATGAAAAATGCAAGCAGAAATGTGCCATGAAACTTGGCAGAGAATATTGAAGGGTTTATTTATTTAATTGGAGATATTATTTTTGATTAAAGAACTCACTGGAGTGGGAATCTGAAAGTCCAGCTAAAGCTTCTTGTTTATTTTGGACAAGACTACCACACTTCACACACCACAGAAATCACATTATTTTTAGTAATTTCATTCAATACAATTCATTCAATTCAAGAAAAAATGTGGTGCTTATTCAAAGACTGAAGTATGATAATGTTTAAATTGAATAAGCTGTACAAATCTTTTCTCCACCAGATATTTTGCACAGACAGTCTTTGACAGTCTCCCTTTAAACAAAGCCAGTTCGAGACAGCGTTCTGGTGTCCTCATATATTATTACCCTAATTGATTTATCTTTCATGATCTGTTTATCAGGAAATTGTTTTCATTTAATAAACTTCTTAAACAAATCTACAAAAGAATTCCCTTCAAAGCTAGGGCAAATGGTAAATTCAAATTCCACCCTCCCAGAACTACATATAGCAGCATTTTTGAAATCCATTTTCGCATATTTCTCTTATCTACTCAAAGACAACTAACAGCCCCTCACACTTGAGATAACCACGAAACTAGGAAAAATGCTTCCCTCCTTACTAAATGCTGACAGAAAATGTTTTAGCAGAAGTTACTCCTTTTACAGTCTAAGCCATTTGTCTATTTCTCATCCACGCTGTCCATGTGTTAAGGCACAGAAGTAGGTAAGTATTACTCATAAACAGAAAACATTTCTATTTACAACTAAGGGCAAAAGTTGAGAGATCCTTCTCAGGGGAAACAAGCAGAGGAGCTCTGCTGTCCCTCAGAAGTGGGGTTTTGCCTGAATAAAGCCTGAAGAATTCAGTACATAAATGCTCATGTCAGGCACCTCAAAGTTTTTTCAAATGATAAGAAGGTGACAGGGAATCTAACAGCTTTTTATTTCTCCAATATTTATCATTGTAGTAATCTTGAAAAAACAAACGAACAAACAAAAAACTAAAAACCAACAGGACCTTTGCTAACCCCTTTATTAAATAGAATAATGACTTCCTATTGCTTAACTTGCCCAGCCGGATGGTGCAAATCCCCCACTGCCCTCCCGGACAGTCCAAGGTATCAGAGAGATTCTGGTGTGACACTGGATTTGCAACAGGCGTAAGAGCTGAAAACATGTTAAGGAGTTTAACTTGTTTCTCTGCAACACATAAATCATGGCATTGAAGGGATGTTTGAATAGACAGGGAAAATGAACTTGTGCACAGCTACCAGGCATCTCTAGCATCAGAGACTTTCAAACGGGAACAAACACATTGTCATATTTGTATTTAAAAATTTGTCTATAAGATAGAGAACATTCCCTACTAACTTACAATTAGTCATACACTATTCTGTTACCAGTTTTGAGACATGCTACTCACCTGTATCTAGAATCCGGAATAAATCTTAACATATTGGTGCCTTGACAGCTTTCATTTTTTGAGTATACACAGACTTAAATGCCTAAATTAGTCTTTCAGCATTAGTATTATTTTTAGAAGTATTTCTAACAAGTAATCTTCAGGTGCAACCATCTTATTTAGTTTTGAAAAATTCTATCCACAGCTTTAAAATAATTCTCTCATTTCTCTGGTGGGAAGGAAGAAGGTAAGAAAGGCTACTTGGACCAAAAGGGAATTATGAAGCGTGCTATATTTGAAGAAATACCATATATAGTCTTGCCATTAGAAAGAATATAAAAATCTTCAAATGTCTAGCATTTTCAATAATCTGTCATGTAGTACCTAGTTTGTACGAACAACTCTGAATGCTTCCTTTTCGTTGAAGATATCCTGACCTGCTCCATTCAACCCGTTGGTATTCCCTTCTCAAGTTTCTTCCTTTCTTTCTTCAGGGAATTTGGTTAGACAAGTCTAACAGCAACACAGGAATTATCATGCTGGATCATTAGCCTAGTGTGTTTTCTTTAAAAGTCACCAGTTCCAGGTTGATCCTATTCTTGTTTATTTTGTGAAGGGGGCCACATGGAATAGGGCCAAATTTAAATTATCTAAATGCTAAACATTCTGTAAGCCTGTCCTTCATTCAGAACACAACTATTTTGATATAAAGTAAAACCCACCATTTCTGGGATTAAGAAAGTAAGGTTGCAGTACACTTTGAAGCCATGTTTCAATTTTAAGCCAGTGTTCAATTGTCTTCAGTTGTGTCTAAGACTTAGGGTTTTTTGAATAACGATTTACTTACATGCTTGTTACAGTTTCAAATACTTTTTACACTGTGTGATGCTAACACGCTTCCTTTCAAGAAAATTAGCTGAACTGCTTTGCAACAGACTTAAAAATATATAGTATAAAGAGGTAAAATATATTTCATGGACAAAATCTAGCACAATTTTCCAAAACAAAGACAGCAAACAATAGATACATTCACAACTAAAAGATGAACATACCTTTCAATTCACTGCTAATCTTAGGTGGGTCAGACAAAACAACCTCATCTGATGTAAACGTGAGATCCTCCTCAAATGTCTCAACATGCTGCCCATTTAAAAATAGGTTGATCTGGAAAGAAATACCCATTTTCAAACCATCAAATTAGAAATCCAGTGTGACATGAATAAGTAAAGCATATTTCTAATTAAATATTGATCTGGCACATTTTCAGTAACAGCTTCACAGATAAGGTTCTGTCCTTCCTTTTTAAAAGGTGACAATAACAATAATGATCCATTACACACCTAAAGGAAATCTCTGTGTAGGGGAAAAAAAAGCATAAAAATCAAAGAAATGCTCTATCCAGTCAGGTATGTTTTAAGACAAATCTCTCTTTCCGCCTCCCTCTATATACAGCAGCACTACATGGAATTTCATGTCACAGCTCCTGACAGTTGGATCCCAAAACTTGAAAGCTTCCAGCTCTTCCATGGTACAACCCCCTTTTCTTCTTCTTAATGTCACTGTCTGTATTAATGACAAACTTCTCTTTGCATCCTAAATTTATGTACAAATAAATTTTGTGAAAGCATCTTATAAAAAAGAAATTAATACTGGATATTTTGGGTTTATGTTGAGATGAAAAAATGAAATAAAAAAATGCATGCTGTTCATCTTGCATGATGGACTACCACAGAAAAGTTGTTCTTGTCTTCAGTAGGTTTGCTAGAATTTTTCTCCCTAGATAAAGTTTTACATTACTTTTTAAACATGAAAAACCACATGTAGAAAACTACTGACTGGACTGTAAAACTACTGGTGATCTGTAATAAAATTGGGACAATTGCATAAGAGCAGTGGAAACAACAAATGAGGTATTGAATCCAAATGGACACCCCGAAGAAAGGTGTTATCAAACACAAAACAAAAGAACCCCTTGTGGCAACGTTACCATATCTGAAAATCTCCTTATGGAGTTTTTTCGGTTTTAGGTCAAATGCTGAAATAGAGGAACTAGACTCTTTGTAACTCAACTTCTAATCTAGAAAAGCAGTTAGTTCATACCTTACTTACTCTGTAATCTCTAGATAGACCATTGCTAATACATGGCTAAAACTCTGAATCAAGGACTTGAATCACTTACATCACACTTTTATGTAATCTTCCATGTTACTGCAGTACAACACTGATAGGTCACATGGCATTTTGTTAATAGCGTAACAGTGCATTCATCACATTAGCTACCTAGAGCAAGGATTTTGATTTTCTTTATTGAAAAGAGTAGATGAGACACTGCTTTCTTTCTCTGCTAAATTAGGTTACTATTTAATCTCAACAGCATTTTACAAAGTCTGGAACACAGTGCTAATTAACAACTTTACATTTGATCTGATGAACAAAACAGTGGTAGGTTAAACTTTCATAAAGATAGTAATTTCACATTAAACTTGGCAAAGACATGCCATTTGTATAAAGCAAAAAGTGAGACTAAAAGTAAATACTGAAACAAAAAGGGTGGGGTTTTTTTATGCTTCTCCACTATGCACAGTTTATAAACTTAGCTTTAATAACTAAATAGCATCTCCTCTGTGAAATTAATCTTAAATTATTTCTACTACTGGGCAAAGAGAAATGTAACACTTGGGCTTATTTGAGCTAAGCACTGTATGCATGTTAAAAATGGGAAATGACACCGTTCTTTTCTGAAATGCTTGGAACACTTAAATATATTAGTGATAATCATGTTACAGAGCTGGTTTTTTAATCAACTGGGTTTTGTTTGGTTGGGCTTTTTTTTCTCTCCCCTGCACCCTTTCACTTGCTGCTTGTGCTCCTACAGTTTCCCTTCACCACCCTAAGCAGAAGCCTGTCACAATACCTGTGGTCTAACAGAGACCAGTGTTCTGGCCTTTAGCCATTTTCTTGATGGTGAATGAATGAGAAAGCTCCCACTGAGTGAGAGGCATCATTATTAGGATGTCTGGGCATAATGAGATGCATGCAATAGCCAAAAGTCAGTTAAAAGCCTTGGAAAAAGAAGGGCATATGTGCAGTTTTGTCTGCAGTCTCCAAAGGATAAATTAACTATCTGATAGTATTCAAAAAGCAGAGACCAACATTTATAAATCCAAACATTTTATGTTTTCAGTAAAGTCAGTTTCTTCATGTTTATCTTGACTTCCATCTACTCAGAGGTGCGTGTGTAACAGAAAGTAAGTAGGACTCTAGTTCAGCGTTTCATCTTACACTGTAATTTCTCACCTAGGACTGCCTAATCAGCTGAACCATAACTCTCAGACTGAAAGAAACTATTGTTACAAACTGAATAGTGCCACAGAGAGAGAACTCATTCACAGGCTCCTCCATGATACTTACCCCAAGAGTTGCATAGGCTTTCACAATTTTACAGTTTTTGCTAAATAGGCAAGAGCAGAAATTATTACTCCTACTTTTACAGACAGGGTATTTGGAAGGAAAAGACCTAACTCGCTGTTAAGGTAAAACCTGGGTGAATCAGAGGAAATCTACTGATTTTAATACTTATTTCCAGTAGTATATACAAAATGTAGATTCCCCAAAAGAGTCAGAAGACATGTTCACAAGATCATTGATCAACTCTCTGAACACGCAATTGCATTCTCTTTAAAGAGGGACCATTAACTTTCAAAAAATATATAATTTTCATAAGCATTTGTTGCAAATGCAGTAAAAATAATTCAAACCTACAATTCTAGGAACCTGAAAAGAGAAGCTCCATTTTGATCCAAGATATTTCAAAATTCAAAGCAATTAAAATAGAATGTTGGCAAGTTCAACTGTTGTAAAACATTCTATGTGAATAACATTAGTCTCTGGGAAAATATTTTTTAATCAAAGTTACCAGAATACTTCGCAGTTTTAGGATTCAAAGTCACTGAAAAATGCCAGAGTCAGCAGAATTCTTCAAATGACTTCAAAGAGAACTGAGCAGGCTTTAAGAAGTAAGTCTTACCTGAACATTGCTTTTGGGATAATAGAAGAAAAATGGCTTCAAAACCGGAGACCTAGACACACAAAACAACAAGCACAAATGCCTTTAACCAGAAATTAATGAAAATGTCAGATCATACATATTTAGACTATTCACACACCAAACACTTAGGAAATTGAAAGCTATTTAGCTGTGATTAGCAACAGTTTCCCAAACCATTGTGGAAAGTCTGAAAAGTGCAGAAATTCCTTAAATTTCATTATTAAGATTTTATTTAAAATAAAGAAAAAAAAAGAAGAAAAAAAACTGGGAGGACGGGGCGGAGGTGGGATGGGACACGACACACAACACTAGCCAACATACCAAAAATATTTTCTCAACAAAGGACGCACTTCATGACATTCAAGTGTATTCCACTGTCATTCGTCCCACATCGATACCGAGGCTTGTTGCACAGAGCTACTGGAAATATATCTACAGTTTCTCCCCCCATCTCCATATGTAAGCCAGACATACTGAAGTAATTTGCTTAGGGACTGGAAAGTTTTTATATGTTCTAATGAATAAGTATGGAAAGGGGAGCGTATAAATCACCAGCAGATTATAGCCATATCTAGAAAAATACTGACTCAAACCAGGATTTTTTTTTTATGTGCTCAAAATTATTCTGTTCACCTTGCTCACATAATGAGTTCATGCTAATATTTTGTGGGATCTTCTGGGGCATTTGACCTCACGCTTCTAGGTGAAGTGGGCTGGTACAGACATAGGTTTGCTGTGCCCATATTCCAAACTAACATGTATAAGAGAAATCCGGTCCAGAAATCTGCAAGTATTGGCACATACTTGAGCTACTGCCCTGCCATAAAGTCACATTCAAAGTTCTCCCTATAGCTCATTAAGCAAAGACATTGTTATGACCCGATGAGAGACTTATGTAACTCATATTCAGTAATTCAATACAGCATTTTACTATTTGCATACATATATCTTGTAGCACTCACTATTATCTTGTTATCAGTAATTATGCATAGTGTACAATGGAAAGACTTTAGTTGCTTCTGTGGCTACTGTTTGAAGTTGGGGAAGCTTGTGATGATGTGTGGAAGGAACACTACCATCAGACATTACAAGTTAATGATCAGGAGTTAACTTACACTCTGGGGCGCCCTCCAACAATTCCAGTGAGGCCGGGTGCTGGAAATGGAAATAAAATTCAGAAAAGAACTCTTAAAGCAATCTTCAAAACACTAGAGCTCATAGATTACCATAGCTTGAATTGTTCCCATAATGCTTATTTAATAAATACTGGGAAATATCTAGCAAATTGATTTATGAGAACATAACATAATAAAACTCAACATTTTATACAACAGTTAAAAAGACAAAACATGTAAAAGTACTGTAACTTTTAACAAAAAAAATGAATTTGTTTCAAATATGCAAAGTATCATCTAAATCTTTAGGTTCTTCTTCCCAATATTTTGTATACCAATGCCACTCAGGTGATACATTTGATAGAAAAAGATCGTAGCTTTCTGTTGTTTGTTCTGTTTACTGCTGTTCTGTTTACTTTTGAAGACAGCAGAGAGACAATTCCGACGCGAACCATGATTTGTTTTAGTACTTGTTTAATATGACTTTGCTTATTAAACTTTTTCAGATTAACTTGCATCTTTCTCTTAGCATTTTCACTGCTAACTTTGTTTTTTTTTAAGGTTCTGGGTACTGCAGATCCCATTCTTTCTCTGCTAAATAGATTATTTAGGGGCTCAAGTCACTAGCATGATCCCAGGTTTGCCAAAGTCAGCACTGTGATTAGACTCGTGTTTATTCTCAGTATCAGGTTGCCAGGCTTTACTACCATTAAACCCATCTACTGTTCTGCTCTTCTCATCCAGAACGTAGCTTCTCACCCTTCTTTCTGGCATGGATAACAAGCATCCACGATACATAGCTCCGTATACTATTGCAGGGGAAACAAACAGTAAAGTGCATACATTAAATCAGTATAGGAATTAACAAGCGTGTTAAACAGTCCCTTAAAAATAAATGCTGTTAAAAGCTGCCCACATGGTGTATTTACCCAAATTAATCCTAGCTAAAATGGGCTTCTTGCTTCCTCCAGGTGTGAATTCTCTTTCTTTCTGCTCCAAACAGACTAAAGGCCACATAGTCGTGCTGTTGTGGTACTAAGCTCACACTGATAACCTCTACTTCTCAGCAGGCTTTTTTTTTGTTTAGCTTGGATTCAGTGCCTTGGTAATGCGGACACATACCAGTGGCAGCATAGATGGTAGAACATAGCATTGATTAGAGAGTCTTGCCACATTCACCTTCATGGGAAGTGATTTCCCTGGAACAGTCATTAACACAGTGTTCTAATGAAGTTTTTGAAGAGGGATGCTGTTACATAGTCCTTATCTTGATCACACTGCTCTATAATCTGAGACACATTTGGAATCAACAAAACTAACAAGCAGCACACATTTGAATGATTGATTCAGAGATGGTAATTATAGTAAATAAACCTACAGTTACGGAGGAGGTTTTCTGCCCAAGGCTAGTCCAGTATCACTCTACCAGCTTGGCTAGTGTGCTAGTACAGTAATTGTGCATTATAACTAATTCACAAGATAAACAGACTTCACTGACTATATTTTTAGCCAGAGGCTGTAAAAACAAGCCAACCCAACAACCTCAAAACACAGATACCTTCAAAAGTTGCTAGAGTTAAGAACAAAGGGATTAGGGATGTTAGTATTAACTCCTCTTCCTCCCCAAAAGCCCATGGTGTTTGCTTTTTAGTACAGGAAAAAAACAATGCTTTCAACAACAACAAAAAAGCTATGAATAACCACCTTCCTACCCAGTAAGTTCTGCTGAAAAAAATGTGGTAGTGGATAGAATATGAAAGAGTCCCTTACATCAGTGCTACACAATTTTAAATGATCCAGTGAAGACTGAGCCCTATTCATATAACCTGTGCACTCATTCAAGCAGAAAACTGCCATCCATCTTTAACATCAACTGCAGTTATTTTACTGAATTATGCGCCTAGTGCGCTTATCTAGGTTTTGGGGAGAAGACTGGATATGGTAAGGTCATGTTGAAAATATAGGTTCATAAAGTTAATTTAAATTATCTGTGGATTGTCACATGGCTCACTTCCTGCTAGGCAGCTGAACTGCTCATTAAAGATACCAGATTTCACTCCAACATCAATTTCAACTTCCTGCAAGCTCTCAAAGAAAGCTCTTCACTTGCCTGCTCTCACACAATAGAACTTGGCTCCTACAACAAAGCAGTTTTCTAAACACTGACAAGAAAACAATCCATCTAAGAGCAACTACTGCTCACACCTCGAGGCTAGGATGACCTTTTACTTCTGCTTGCTATTGCTAGTCTTGCAACGTTCTCCAGCATAAACTCCTGTAACAGCAGGTCTGCCTCTGAAAATACTACAGCTACCCCTGCACATAAATGCAATTGCAGAGCACAGCTACACCAATGTCCCAGTTGCGACATAATATTCATTTCTATCTCACAATTATCCAATCCATTGTTTATGTTAACATAGAAAAGATGGAAGTGCTTGTAAGTACAATTTAATTCTATTTATATGCAATTCCCATTTAGACTCCATGCAGAGAAGACGAAGCAAATCCTAAACTGATCATGGCTTACAATCAGGGATTTCTCATTTGTGCAAACAAACAGCACCAGAGCACACCACCTCACCTCAACTCAGGACTCGGATCCCCATTACGTTTCTCCAGTAAAACTGAAAGAAGGCAATGGAAACTGAAGCACAACCAGATAACAGGGGGCTTGTCACTGTGGCCAGACCTACTTCTGCAAAGTTAATTGTGAACTCCTTAGATCATCTGCTATCCTAAGACACCCTCTTTAAAAAGATCTCCTCGTGCTGTACTTTATGTTTACTTTGCATTGCTTGCTTAAAAACCTGCACAGATGCTCTCCCTCCCTCCTTTCTGAAAGAAGACTCATCTTTATCTACAACGACATAAGTGATTTGTCATACTTGTAGAGAAATTCAGTCAGGCTGCAATATCAAGTTGATAAGACTATCGTCTAAATTGAAGATGTTGATTTCCTTTCCCAAAAACTTTACATGACCACTATTTGCTATCAGAGCTCCATTCATTAGTTCCTCAAGGCAGATAAAGTATCATTAAGCACACTGCCATCCCCTCTGCCAACAGTCACGCTCCTGAACAAGTTGCATCTCTTCAGGCTGACAAACAACTCCACACCATTATTTGCCAGCTTTTGTGCCTCAGAACGGCACAAAACTGATACACTACAAAATGAGCTGAAGGCCTTTAAGCTGTAGACCTTCCTTCCAATCCATTTATATTCTGCTCACGATCATCTGTAGGCACAGTATTTGTCTGGAGTAATCATCAAACTGACTATCACATTTATTTTGCTTCAACTCCGTATGATCCAAAAGCCTGCCATTTCTGAGAACGTTTTCCCTCACAGTGCCTGAGGATCTAGCCTGATAAATACAAACTCTCAAGGTGGCTGGGCATTTAAAAGCAATGAATAAAGCCTGGGATTACACCACTTGAATTCCACTGATTTCATTAACTCCCAAACATATGGCATGATTGGAGAAATGTCAGGCACTAAGTCCATTAAATTTACTTCTTTCTAGGTGATTAAGCACTGGTGTGGGACCCTTCCTTTGGATCCTATGCTTAAAGGTTTGAACTACGTTGAATCTACGATATAAAGAATCCATTATTATTAAACAAGTGCTTCTCTTTGGTCAATGTGTGCAATTCTTCATACCGTCTTATCCTGTATTTTCAGTTTATGACTTCTCCCTCTAGCCTACTTCCAATCTTACCCGTTTTCAGCCCAATTACCTTAGGAAAAACAAAATGTCATCCTCTGTGTGTACATATATGTATATGTGCATTTGTCAGGTTTTTTCCTTGTGTTCATGATTCTTCCGGCACACCTGCAAGATCCCAAATTTTGGGTCCAATGGCAAATTTCATCCAAATCTGAAGGATAGAGAGGAATCTCAAGAATATCAAAGCACGCTAGCACCCCATGACCACCATCCCCTGTGATTTGGCAGCAGTGTAGGGACCAATGTGCATGTAGATAATGTAAGGTAAAGTCCACTCAAGATATACTCCTCAATACAGAAGTTCCACCATTTCTCATCCTCCATGTATGCTTTCTCCCTCCAACTGTCCCTCTTTTTTATTTTCTAATCCTACAAAACTCATCCAAGGATGGACTTGCAAATACCAATACTTTTAAAAAACCATATATGATATGCTGGAAAAGACAGTAAGTTTCTGATAAATTTAATGAACAGTGGTATTAGGCAAACAAAAGAGTACTGGGAAAAGCAATGTTGCTCTCAGTCAGGGCTGTCACAGCTCCCCTCCCTACCCCCATCCTTTCACTCATTCTTGTCTCTTCCCTTGCACCAGCTCTGGTGCTCACACGAGCATTTCAAAACTAGCAATAGTAAAAAGAATGCTTAAGATCAGCCCAAACAGACACCTATTTCAATATGTAGAACCACCACCTTTTAATACATTATAATCTATGCCTTAGGTATGACAGCCTCTAAAACACCCCATGGCAGGAAAAGCTCCAGTCAGAACCTGCAGTCAACCTAAGGGATGCAAATTCCCCGCAAAAGAAGCTTCATTCCTCCCAGCTCTCATAATTTCCCACTGGGTTTTCTGATGGTGAGAGAGCCTTATGTTTTGTCTCCTTAATAGTTTCTCTATCCTATTCAAATCCTACTTTAATGGTCACACACAATTTTGGCTTATTACTTGCTCTTTAATCTACTTCTGTCAAAAAATAGTAAATATTTCTCTACAAATCTGTGTATTTTTCAACAGAATAAAACATTATGCAATATATGAAAGATGGTAAGACTGCATGAAACATTTTGTAAAATGTTTTGGAGTAAAAAAGCATGAAAATGCTCTGAGTAGTAGAAATCTAAAAAGCTTTAAGCACCTTAAACTCATTAGGTGACACTTCTTTCTTTGAAACTACCGAGTTCTAAAATACAAATCCAAAATTTTGTCTCTTGCTCACCAGCCTAGTTTTTGGCCATAAATGGTTTGTCCCTTAAATTTTTAGTGACTGAATTAGCTCAACCAAAAGTTGATCTATTTACTGCATATTCTAAGGAGTGCTATATATAATATATTTACATATAAAAGCCAGACATCAAATAAGTCTACTTCTCAAGCATTATTTTTTGAAGTGATCAAACTAGACAAATCTGATGTTCAAGGTTTTATACACAACAGTTTTTACAATACAGTTGAGTAGAAGTGCAAAATACATACAAATCTTCGCTTACAGGGTCAATTATATGATCTTAATTATTCTATCTATGTCCTCTGAATACAGCAGATAAACTATCTTCTGCAATATTATTCTCAACAAATGAGGACTACAGTAAACTGTTAGAACTAGGACATTTCTGGAAGTATCTTCCAACACACTTAGGAGTCAGTCATAATATTTACATACACTCAAGCACTTTAAAATCTCAAGTTGTATTAACCAGCTGTCATCTTAGTGTCAAACTCCGGTCATTTTAAAGTGAAATAAGGGTCAGTACATGATTTCAGCTATTAGTAAACATTTTTTAGCTACTGAGCCCCTGTTAAAACTATAAATGCCAGTTTCCCATAGCAAGGCTCTTCTTGAGTGTCTTCTACATTGCATTATATTCAGAATAAAGTATCTGAATTAAAGATGAAAAAATAAATACACAGCATTAACACAAGTTATTAAAATGCTAACCATATGGCTGACCAGACTGCATATAATTAAGATATTTTCACTGAGAAGTACAAACCTGCTCTGTGATTTTATGAAGTGAGGGTGAATTACTATAGACTAGGCAATGCAGAACTGCACTGAACTCCCACAGGCTATTACAGATTTAAAAATCTGTCTAGGATTCTTCACTCACTTCACAGAACAAGAAAAGAGCTCTGAAGGCCCTGCTTTTAAGACTGAACATTATAAACACATTGAAAGCTATTATTTATTTGTTTTCAGGAGATGGTACATACATAAACCTACACAAACTTGTTAGTTGCTGTTAAAAAAACCCATCTATTATCAACTTTCAACATACTGGGAAATAAAAAGAAATACTTTTACCAATTGAAAGTTTAACAAACTCAGGTGTCAGTTGTATAAAAAGATAAAAAGATTGGATTTGCTGCGTTTGACTTTTATTATTGTTTTTTAATAGCTTGTATCTCTTTAAGCCCATCAGAAGACCATAACCCAAACGAAAACTGATTAAGTGTTCCAACAGACAAACTAAATACCATGCTCAACAGAAGTTTACAGTAAAAGCCTTCCATTCCAAACAGAAAATAAACAACAAATCACTCTCTGATGTATGCCCTGTCTATATACAGTAACTTCAAAATTTTCTCTGGGCTTAAGGATTTCATCTGCAATTTTAAGAATACTTCGGAAAAATTACTTGCAAGTACACTCATGTTCTCCACTGGTCTTCAACAAAACCAATGGGAATTAAAAAAAGCCTTATAAAAATGTTAGGGAATAGCTATGAAAATCTCAGTCTTTCACTCTTGATTATGAAAGCTTTTTAGAAGATACCACCTTCCCAAACTTCTCTCTTGCAGGTCCTTGTCTATATTGCAGAGCAGAAAACCTTGCATGCTTCAGCCCATTCCAACATACAGGTAGCATTCCTTTATCTTTTCTTTCTGACACAGAGAGCGTGAGACTACATAAGAAAGAGGGAATTTCAAATCAGCACAACACCTTGAGATGGTTCTCTTTCTACTGATTTTCAGAAGTAAAGATCTACCATAAATAGGGTATGAGAGATTCGAGTCCTGGGTTCTTCTCTGCCTGAGGACAGTCCATCCCTCCACAAGTGACTAAACTCTCATGAGGCATGCTCTGCTTCTCGATGAAGCTGTTACCCTTTGTAGAACAGTAATCATCTACAAAAATGGCCCAGTGAAACACAGAGGGAAGAAAAAGCCACAGGAGAAGGGGGAGGGAAATCAACATCAGGTGCTATGATTAGAGAATTCGCCTAGGACAAGAACAATCATCTTGGTTCTGGCTTCTGGTTCACAAGATCATTTATATATCTAGCCAACGATAATTTTAATTTAAGTCTTGTCCACGGAGCTGTCTGTTTTAAGATGATTAAGCAGCGGGCATTCCTCGTTTGTTCTGCTCTTCACAGCAAATTCTGGCAGCCTACACCACTGTCGGAAACTAAGCATCATTAAGTTGATTCAGTTATTAGTACACTGCTAATTATTGTTTGGCAGTATTGGACAATTTTTCTTTTTTTTTTTTTTGTTGGCTTAGTCGCACGGAAGAAAATAAGAAAAGAAAAAAGACTCTTCATAACCACTGCCTTAAGAGTATTCCACATCAACAAGCAGCCTACTGAGCGTTTAGATCCCAAATCTGACCCTTCTCTGCATACAGAGTTTAGCTGTGCAGGTAATACAGACATCTACCACACAATAGCAACCGAAAGAAGGGACTGTGTGAAGGACTCTCAATATATCGTCAACAAATTAAAAGAAAATACTATTTATGGGGTTGTTCAAGCACTCGGAAGCATGTCAGTAAACAGCTCAGATACCCTCTGACACTAGTCATTTACATCACAGAGGCCAAAAACCTTGTAGAAGTCTTGTACCTGGCAAGCAAAAGAGTTATCACCATATGACCCAGACGATTCCAGAAATATGCTCTTTCCCGTTGCTGCTCATTAGCAGTGATGCTATGAATTGACACAGATTTTTTCTTTTTTTCTTTTTTTTTTTTTTTTTTTTTGAGAAAAAATGCTACAGGATGTTCAGTTTAAGCTGTTCTTTTAGGAAACAAAACCAAGAACCCCACCATTGTCCATGCAGACCAACAAACCAGATTCTACACAGGAATGCATTTGTTTCATCACAAAGAGGCCTGATAACGTGACCTGAAGGCTTGCTAGCCACCTTAAGACACAGATGTTCACATATTCTGGTAACTCAATTTCAATATTGGACACACTCCACCCAACCCAGGTGGCACAGATTTTTTACCTTTTTTTCATTCTGTGAAGACTTGGTGGTGAAAGGAAAAAAAACGAAACCTTAATAAACCTAGCAATTTCAGACTTCAAACAAGGTTATATCCACTGCAGCTGCTTTATGAAAGAGGTGGCACAGATTTAAGAATTTGGAGAGACAAGTATACATTCATTAGCTTTGGATCTCATAAACAAGTAATTGTTTTAAAATCTACCCAACTTTCCTTTGTTGAAAAAGATTATTTGCTTGGGGACTGTCTACACATATATAAAATAAAGAATAAGTACAGACCTTTACTTTCACGTATGTTACATAGTCTACTTGAATAATGAAAAAGGAGAAACTACTTCAGTTATGAATCCTTAACTAACTATAGAAATGATAGTTTGGTCCAACTGTGAAAATACCATCTTTCATTCATTAGAAAAAACAGTGTTTATATGCAACTTACATCTATGCTAAACGCTGACCTACTAACCAGCCTTCAGAATTGCAAAATCTTTAAAAATTTTCTCAATGAATATTCCCAATTAGTACTACAGGATCATATTCTACCTTGTAGGGAGAAAAAAACCAACCAACCAAACAAAAGATGACCATGCACTGACCTTGCGCCTCTATAAACACAACTTTAAAAAAAAACAAAAACAACCTGCCCTGCATTAACTATATCTCTACTACCACTGTGAAGACTACAGCACAGAATGTGCACACTTCCATACAGTTTGGAACCCACTGAAAATACAATGTTTATTAGTTCCCTAACTGCAAGGCAACACCTACCCACCCCTCCATTTATCAAGATTCTGTATTTGCTATGGAAGTTGAAAAACTCAGATTAAACTCACGTAATTTTAATTTTGAAGATCTATGTAAATCCTCACCATATTTTTCCACAAGGTACGTAGAAGCCATTGCAAAATATTTGAGCTCTAGTCCTCAAAATAAGCTGTCCAAGTTTTAAATGGATAATAAAAGCAGGGTAAGTATCCATAATGTAAGCAGCAAATCATAATATATGAATGCATTAATTACAACTGAAATGGATATAGTGGTGACACTTAAGTGACTTGGAAGGAGAACAAAAAGTTTGATCAAAATAATCAAACAGTTAGTCCTCCTAGAAAGTGAAGAGGATCCAATGACACGTAAAAAGAACAAATGTGAAGGTTTTTTTGAACAAACATTTGTAAACAGTAGAAGCTTAAATCATTTCGCATTTGGTGACTCTTATGCCAATACGTAATATATACACTCAAAACTAAGATGGTATAATTAAATCCTACCGTTTTTACTTTAGCTCCCAAGTCAATTAAAAAATAAATCTTGCAATAGTTGCAGTACACCACAAATTCATGCAAAATCAAATAATAAAGACACATTAATTTGAGGTTAGACAGAACTTTCATTTTATCATTTTGCTGATGTCTGCAGGTCCCTTTTCTATACAAGAAATAAATACTTAAAAAAAATACAATTTCACTATGCACAGAGCAATGAAACTGAACACAGCTCAGTCTTTGGGTGCCAGTCATGTTCAGGAAAAAAAATAAAATGAAACTTAAAAATCCTTAGAAGGTGATGTGAATATTTACCCATGCCAGTTCCAGCTGGTGCAATCTCTCTGGAGAAGATTTCTACAGCTTCCTTTCGCTTATGGTGTACAGCAAGCCAAATAACAGCTTCCCGAGGACCCTGCTTCAAAAGAGTAGAAGTTAGATTAGCTTAGATGCAGAAGATTGGTTAAATTTACCACATCAAAAAATAACTGTAGCTCAGCATTCAAATTAGATCTAATGGAAATGTTTAGTGCTCACTGCTACAATTTTCATTCCACGACTTTTCATCCAGCGTCACTGTAATTTTCTGTTAACATTTCATTGTCTTTTTTATTCTGCTAGCATGAAATCAACTATTGGATATTTCAGAGTGCTAGGACACTGTGCTGCTTCTCCAGCATTCTTGAAGAATCAAGTATTATAATTAATAATACTTTATAAGGAACTAAATGCTTGGCTTCACTCCCAGTGGAACTGGCAAACAAACTTTCTTCTTCATTTTAAGCCCACTGAGAATATTTGGGGTCAAGTTAGAGAGCCAGGTTTACCTCCCTAGCATCCAGAAGCAAGCAGATCTGCCTAGGGAAAAGAATTCAAACTTAATCCTTGGGAGTTAAATGGGAGAACAGAACTTGTAAAAGCCACCACGTTTCCAGAGAAGAGAACAGACACTCCTCTAAAGGTAAAGCCAATCAGTATTCTGCTCCCTACTCTATAGCAACTAACACACCCGCCCTTGCAGATAAGTACTCTCCCTCATTTAAAATTTTATTTCTCTAAAAATCTCTTTCCTGCCACTGAAATATCTACTTTTGGAATCAATACACTCTGGCAAAAGCCTTAGAGTGAACATTATGTGCCACTGAGGGCAAAAACTGCATTTATTCAAAAATTTACATCCGCCAGTAAGAACTACCTTTAGTCTGCCTTTGAATATCTAAACATGTGAAATCTGCTCAAAGTACAAATCGACCCCTAAATGTCTCTTCATTGTCCCAGAGCAGAAGCACGCCCATTTCCATGTATGAAATAGAACTGCACAAGGTCTCAAAACCTACTGGTCAGGAGTTTCTCATACAGCACTACTCCAAGTATGGAGTTCTGCAGCAGGGTATTTCTTCCCTCTGGTAGTCAGCTCTCTGGAAGTCAGCTTTTTTTGTTAATGAACATAAAGAAAGTTTCTTTGATAACCTTACAGGCAATTCTTTGCTTACTTAATCAATGTGAAATTCAAAAAAGGAGGAGTCTGACTGCAAGACACTGTGGGATTTCTTCTAGTGTTTACGCCCTCTTTTTATGTCAAGAGGAAAGGATACATGTTGGGTTGTTAGGGGTTCTTTTGGTTATTCTACAGAGCTCAGAGGATTTCATAACTCTCTAAAAATGCCCTGCCTAAAGAATTCTTACAGATTTAGTAGCTGTTCGACTGAAAATGTAGAAGAGTAAAGGAAAACTGAACATATAGCTACCTAGCATACTGAAGGGGACATTTTCCTGGAAGAAAGGAGCAACTGGATTTTGGAAGATCCAAGCCCTTCTGAAGCTATGCCAGACATTTGCTGTACTGGGAAACAAATATACATGACTAAATAATGCATTTTTCATTTATTCCAACATCTTTCCTTACATATAGTAATTTCTGAAGTATTTAATAGCTTCTCAATTGTGCATAAAATTAGAGAAATATTTTAGAATAGCATTTTACTTTCTAGTATAACATTTTTAACAGATTTGAGCAAAAAGCCTATTTCTTCACAAATACAGAAACGTTTTCCTCTTCAAAATACCTTGAGAAGCTACATGCTCGATCTGAACTCCTAAATTGCCCATCATTTAACACATCGCCTATCTCTAGTATTACTTACTTTAATTGCCCACATTTCTGTAAAGCTGTATTCTTTAAAAATATTACATTAACCAGCAAATGGAGTATTACCTTTTGAAATACTGATTATATATTATTATTATTTTCCTGTGCATATACAGTACATCTCCCCAAAAGCAATACTGTTGAACACATCAACATTTGAAAATCTCAGGTCAATTTCAGGAATTTAAGTAACTTCAGCAATGTAGGAACATGGATGCATTTCCTAGTGGCAGCTGCTGAAATTGTGTTTATCATAAATATTGTCATATGCTGCACGAAGCATTCTGGTTACTGTAAGAGTATCCCAAAGAGACCATTATGTTAACAGACTACTAAATCCTCTATTCCAACTCAAATACAAAACAAAACCCCAACACGAACAAGCTCACTAATGTCAGCTTGTACCAAGGGAGGAAAACTTCCCAACTTTATAGGTGGTGATCAGCTAAAACCCATTAATGAAGGGCCTTCTTGTTTTAGTATGTTTAAACCTAAATCCTAAATATTCATCAAGTCAAAAGATGAATTCTCTCTACTTCCTATTCTAGTGGTATATCCACACAGCAGTACTCTGAGGTACTGCAAATATAAGCGAGGAAGAAAGCAAATATAATTGCTCTCATCTTTAAGTACCCCTTTGTAGACATAGTCACAGGGACACACACAGTTCATTTCTCAGCCTCCAAGCTCACAGCCTGGAAAATACCTGGCACAATACTACCATGTAGGAAATCCTGCAAACTTGATTCACGTTTTCATTAGTATATCTTGATATTCATGTAGGCAGAGCCTAAAATAAAAGTTTAAGGGTCACGGTAGGAGAGGTTGTATTATTCCACCAGATCATGTATCACTGAAAGGACAGAAATTTCCTTCTATGAATAGAGAAAGAGATGTCCTGATCAAGACAATATAACTAAGAAACCAGTTTTCCAATTTAAAGTTTCACTAGATAAACAAATTGCTATACAGAAAACACGCAGCCATGCCACAAACTTAACAAGTGTTGTTTTTTTTTTTTAAAACATTCAGTGTTCCCAAATCTACCAAGAGATTAATTAAATTATTACAAATAATAATTAATAGGAAATACCCTTGGAGAAAACATATTTAGGCATCCACATCTACTTCCTGGTACTAAAGTGTACCATGTCTTCAATATTCCATTTAAGTTACTAGCTTTACTTCCTTGCCCACAGATACAAGACACAATGGTCTATGAAAATAATATGCTGAATCCTGTTCTGAGTGGGTGAAACCAATATTAAAACTGGATATATGGACTATTTTAAAGTCATTTATCTTACAGTATCATAATTTAAACAAAAAATAGCAAAACAAAGTTACAATTAATCAAGTCTTAACAAGGTGTTGTAAATTGGTTAACAAAGGGTTAGTAGGAAACTAACAGATGCAGCACATACAGTTCTTATACAGCAAACCGTAACACCTGATGTACTATTAATAGGCACCTCTCACATGAAGCACATCCAGTATTTCTAAACCATGAACTCATTGACACTGTGACACCGTGATAACCCCTTCTTCCTCTCCAACAGAAACCCACAGAGCAGGAGATACTGAACACCACTAGGGTTACTCAGTGCTGATTCAGGTTCCTTTTCTCATGCTGGGCTGCTGCTGACAAAGCGAGCTACCAGAGTGGCAAGCAGCAACCACATAAACAGATGGGGAAGACTGGGAAAGGAAAGGAGGCAAGCATTTCTTGATGTCTAGGGATACTTTGTGTTGTCAGGAACAGTCAATACCCCACACAACAGCTCAGACTATATTATATATACTATATACTATACTACAGTATACAGGCCTACATAAGCCTGGGATATACAGTGATTTCACAGTTGCAAAGGCAAACCTTCACACAAAGTTTGACAGACCTGTGTGAGAATTAGTCCAGCCACGCTAGACATCTACATGGAGCTCCAAATACTGTTTAACTTATCCTGTCTTGGTATTCATATACATATTTGCTTCTCCTCTTTAAATTTAGATGGTAGAATTTTCAAAGTAGGAACTGTTTGTGTGTTGATATACTACCTAACATTACATTGCTCTGGTTTTGAGTGCTGTTATCTGAAACCCAAATAACCACGTCTAATTTTGTA
The DNA here is from genome assembly GCA_033628505.1 of Tringa tobata. Taxonomy (NCBI): domain Eukaryota; kingdom Metazoa; phylum Chordata; class Aves; order Charadriiformes; family Scolopacidae; genus Tringa; species Tringa tobata. The sequence goes on from JAHREE010000245.1 coordinate 19,145,693, forward strand.
TGGAAAGATGTGGTAGGAAAGACCATTTAAGGGATTACATTATTCCTACCTGAAGGCCTAACAGGCAGATGTTCTCCTTAGGATTCTAGGACTTTGAATTTGAAATGGAAAAGCAAAGCCCACTTCCCACCCCTTTTTCCTCCAGCTTCTATGACTGCTTTCCAGATGAAAACTACTCTGGTTAGTTTCTTCCAAACTGCTGCAGGAACCATATGAAGGGGGAAGGCCACAGAGCAATTTCCTGGATTTCAGCCTCAGCTCCCACATCTTATTTCAGGCATGTATGGAAAGCACATACAATTGAGGTAATGCTCTATTTACTTTTAATATAAGACCTGGGAGTTGAGGCTGGAAATACAGAAAATACTATAAATACTCAATTTGGAAAAATGATCTAATGTACTGTAAAAGCAAGGCAAACTGAAAAATAAGGAAGCAGAAACTGCTCTTTTTCAAATGATTATTCACTGTATACAATGAGTCAGAAAACCTTCTATGTAACAATTTAATTAAAGAACCTATTACAATGCATAATCATTGACAAAAAGTTCAAAATTTGGAACATCTGTTCCTGTGTTTCAGAATTTTGATTCTGCAGTCTCAGTAACACACTTAACATTGCAGGGTTTATGGTCCAAAAAGGAAAAGACCCCATTATAAAGGTGGCTCATCAGGAAGCAACTCTTGCTGCTGTGTAGAATTAAATTGAAGCTCAAGCTCTAAAAGCTGCAGCTATAACTTGCCCAATTTCTAAGAACACTTAATATTTATAGTAAGAAGTTCACTGTCTTTCTCCACGTCATGTTCTTGTTTCCTATACATACAAATTGTCAGCTATTTCAAGTGCTGGCACTCCTAAAAATCAAACTCAGAGCTGAGTTTTGCCACGTGTACCTTGAGAGTTTTGCAAGACTGCCACTGACAAACAAGAATTAGATGCTACTGTTTTGGAACAAACTAAACTGTCTAAATATTTAAAGTGCATGTAAGTGAGGGCAAGATTTACAGTCTGTTTCCTTTAAAAAGGACTTTCATACTCTACATTGGGAAAACAGACCAGCCAATTCATATTCTTACATATGAATTTATTCAAACACAAAATACAATGCAGAATTACTCAGTTGAAGATTGTTTCACAAATAGTACTCAATTTTAAAGTTGCACAGGCAACAATAATTCTGCCATTTCCTGACTCTGCAACCTTTATAATGTGATCTTTTAGAGTTACATCTAATGCAACTTAAGTCTACATCATAAGAACTTTAGATGAACAACATTAGACTACAAAAACATTTTGGTAAGATTGTATATCAGTGCTTCTGGAAAACCCAATACTGCAAAGACCTTGTCAGTGTTAATTTTATATACTAAGTAGCGATACTGAATTCTTTGCAAGATGATGGGATGAAATTCCCAAGATGATAGCGATTTCCTTTAAAGTTGTGGAAAGATAACAATATGGAAAGATTAAAAGAGGTCAGTAAAAGTTTAGGAACACTCCACTGAATACTTACACCATCTATACTCCTTCTAGCATGAGGTCCATATGTATCTTCAGACCCTAAAACCTGTATGTTAACTGCACTGTAATCTTCATACCCAAGCTGACTGAAAATTAGACGAGTCCTGCAACAAACGATTATTTTTTTTTATTAGTAAACTGCCTCAAAATTATTCTCCTGTGTGGTCCACAGGAGTTAGCCCTGCCATGTAAACTGGACTATGAATACTTTACACTAAACAAATATATCTGACTGCTACCAATCAAGCAATTACTGACAAGGAAGTTATGCCTCTGAATTTATCCCCGGGTTTCAAATTGAGCCTTTTGTTTATTCAAATTATTTGAAAGATGACAGGCAGAGACAAATAAATGGATTTCACATCTTACTTTTAACTTTAAAACAAGATAACTTGAAATGTAACTACAGTATATGCATTCTTCCTAGTTTTCATACTAGTAATTCAGTTCTTAACTCTGTTTCTACTATAAGGCATCATGAACTATCAATACATACGTGAAACTACCCCCTTATATCACAGGAACCAACAAAAAAAAGATCAAACTCAAGAAGGAACTTTTATTGAAACCTTAAAGGTATTTATTTGGGATTAATGAACACACAACTCAAATGCCAAGAAGCAGATAAAGTTTTCAAAGAAAATGTTTCTTCATTACTTATGCCTTCCCAGTCTGGCATTGAAATCCCTCAAACTCTTTCTATAAGGATATTTCCACCAAAATCACATGATGTCAAGAGTGCCAAGTTTGTCAAATAATGATTAATAATGGGGATGAACATTACCTTCTTTTTATACACCATGAAAACACACACTGCTTTAAGATAGCCAGAACTTAAAACTTTTTCCCACTAGTATTAAATTTGGATTAAATAGACTGTTTGCAACAACTCTTGGAAAAAACAGCCCATCTCTGAAGCACTAAAACTGAAAATGACCACTATAGTTTAAAAAAAAAAAAAATCACGTGAAGTCCAAAATTTAAAAAAAATCACAGTAAAAAGAGTTAGAAAAAAAAATCTTAAAAGAATCCAACCACTAAAAATAGTCCAACTTATTAACATGTTACAGATTGAAAAAATAAATTACGTTCTGAAGCACCTAAACTGGTTTCCCAGTCATCTTGGCTTGGCACTCTTCTAGCTGTATAAAAGATTTTATCAGCTGAAACATTGGAATTATGTTAGGATGAGAAAAATATTTAGCACCAACAGAACATTTGGAAGACACTGTAAATATATCATCATTGTTGTAAATATTAGCATGGCACCTGAAAAATGAAGCAGTGTACAGGACTTAAATACAAAATGTAATTTTCTAATTGTTGTAAAGACATGAACGTGGTCCATGTACCACAAATGAGGCCATCTTTATTTTGATGACCGCGGGAAGACAGATACTTCATTTAAGGTACCTAAGTTAACTTAGAGACACAGTTTGCAAGTTTTTTTATCTACAAACATTACAGTTAGAGACACCAGATTTCCAAATACATTCTGTGGGTAATTTTTAGCCCTTTCATGTGTCTTGGTAACACAACAGAGAGCCATCAAAAATAAAAGGACACCAAAAACTAATCTAAAGAGACTTCTTCACACACATACTGCTAAATCTCTCCTGCTTTCAAAAATGAATAAATAAAGGAGAAGCATGCAAGAAAGAAGTGAAAGAAGTCATATTACAAGCTGCCAAAGCTGCTTAATGTCTTGGGCTGCCAAATAATTTGACCTATACGATTGAAGCACCTTAAATTTGTGCACCTCACTGTACTTGTCGTCATTAGGCTACTGGGCAGAACTTAATTTAAAATGGACTGGAAAATAGCTAGCTGAAAGATCATGTGATATCACATTCTCTTACAATAAGAATTGGAGGAAGGACTGAAGTCAGAGCTTCCTAAAAAGATGTAGTTTCTGGTAGAGCATTCTCCGACAGTGATCAGAATAGCTTAACTCTTATTCTATATCTAGGTTGACATACACAAATCTTTCAAACATGCTGAATAAATGATTCCACACGTTAAATTGTTTAAGATTGTGTTTGAGATGGAGAATATATTGATGGGCAATCGTGTATATTGTAATTTTTAATGCACAGAACAAGCCCCAGCTGCTCCAGGCATGCCTCATGGCCACTTCTCAAGCCAGTTAACCAGCCTTTGGCTATCTCCCATGACCCCTCTCTTCTGATGATTACTCAAGACAGCATAATAAGGAGGCTGAATTAATTTTCTAGTGGTCACAGAGGCAGCAGCACCACAAGCTGTTTCAATCAGACAAAAAATTAACGTAGTCCAGTCTGAAATAACGTTCAAGAGCAAACATGAAAGGGAAATTATACCATTCCATTTCCAAAATAACCAACTAGCTTCCAAAATGATTGCTTTTTGAGACTTCTGAGTCCCTCAGCCTTTGGATTTAAAAGCTCTTGAAGGGTTTTTAATTCATTCATTTTCTCAGTAGCTCTTGGACACATACACTTTAGGATTCGCACCAGTACGAAGAAAAGGATTCCATAACTTAATTAGGCATCCTGTATCAGCCTGCTCTCATCTGCTGTGTCTCTTGAGGGAAGGCACACAGCTCCTCCTTCACCCCAGTGCTGTACGTGGGCACAGGAGCAATAAGTCACTCTAATTCCACAGTAAACCTTACATTTCTGACAGGTGTCTACCCTAGTGTACTTGCTGCATGGGTCTATACCAGGATGGGGTGAAGCTTTATGCAAAACAAAAGGCCCAAAGAGATGGATCTCATAACTAGAAAGATTGGGGGTACTGGAATAAATGCTCAGAGGTTTATGAGAGGATATGGAAGTATATTTAAGAGGAATCCCTCATCCAAATGTATTGGCATGACAATATGACTAAAGGCTTATCAGGCTGTGCTACAATTGTAAAATTGTTACAGCAAACAAAAATCACTAGTTGCATTTTACAAGGCACTAAGCTAATTTTGTTTAAAATGCAAGCTTGGTAAACTGCCTACATGTCATAGCAGTAAGATTTTTGATAAAAAAGGTTCTGTGAAAATCAGTGAAAACTAGTTTCACATGGGTCTCTTTCTGACATCTGATAAATCTTCATCTAAGTCACAGCTTTTCCCCTCATTAATTTGGTTTCTCTCTGCTACCCAGCCATCTTTTTTCAACAATATTTGAGACCTTTCTCTCTCTGTCAAATGTAGCTACATGTGTAGCTAGATGAAGTGTAGTTAGATGTTGAAAACAGATTTCTTAACAAGGCTACTTAAATCTTAAAATGTCCTCCCAATTGGAAGATTATAACCTTCTAGGGTTCCTAAAAGGTTAATACGGTTGCCATCGTGAGTCACAATTCTATTTTCATCACCTCTGAAAAGAAAAAGCCAAAACCCCTTCCAAGACTCAAATACTAACCTTTGCAGAATACTTTCCGCAGTGCGCTTTCCTTTTTCTATTGCCTTTGGACCTCCCACTGGACAGACAGCAGTAGCTCTGAAGCCATCAAGGTAAGTGGCATTTACCTAACAATAAAGGGATTATGAAATTACATGCGATTCAGTACTGGTATGCTATAAATGCTCTCTGACAATCATTATTCATACATTAAGCAGAAGTGGAATAGCAAGAAACCATTGTCATCGCCACAAAATGTTACTCCATTATTTAAAATTCTAAATTCTATTGGAGTAAGATTCAAATCTGCAAAATTGAAACTCTGAATCAGTTCTCATTGTCATCCTTAAGTTCTCCTGTACTTCTTTATTTTGGTGAATAGGACGCATTCTGACATTGAAAAGCTGAATCATCTATCACAGTGAAATAGATCAGACTTTCCCAGAAGTATTACAATAAGTGTGGGAAAACATCACGTGCACACCAAAGAACATGCTGTAGATTGCAAACATTTAGCTAATAAGCATTTTACCACACTTCCAGTGCTACAGCTGCTTAATAGAATTATAATACAGTGAAAGTAAAGACCGTAACATGTGGCCATAAATGGCAGAAAAGCTTTAACAGATATATCTAACTTAACGGTGATGAACATTTTCAATATTTGTCACCTAACAGAAAAACAAAAACAGAAATTGAAGAACCTGGTAAGACATTCAGCATAACTCAACAACCAGAAATGCTGTTCCTACAGTAACTTATTAAACACTTTAACTATTCTACTTTTAAACGCCAAAAAAACCAGTGTTTCAGCTCTTTATTTCACAGGTAATGTATTTCTTATTATTTTCCCTGAAATGTATCGTTGTTTTACTAACTACACTTAACAATAAATGCAGAAACTAGGTGATTTTCCTCTACACTTACTGTAAAGTTACTGAAAGATGTTACACATCCTTAAAATATTTCTGCCTTGTTATAATGCCCATTCAGTCACTTCCTAGCCAAGTTGAACACACTTAAGTTTATTTCGCAAAAATTACTTCTAAAACAGGTGTACAAAGCATATATCCATTGCTTTGTCCATTTACAGCATATGTCCATTTACTGACAATCAGTTTAAAAAAACAAAAATATATCACGGTTAGTCTAACTTACGTATTGTAGAATACCATTACACAATTAAAAAACATCAGATATATTAAAAATAGTCCTAAATACATACATTTCAAAGGTCCTACTTAAGGCATGAATATAAATAAATACGAAATAAAACTTATTTTTATTTTACTGCTTTGTAAAAAACAAGCTGCAATTACGTTTTGCTTATTCCATTTCATTGTTCATCAATTGAAAATCTCAAATCTCAGTTATTTCCTTTAGATACTCAGAAGTATGGAAATGCAAAGTCAAGAACCCAAACTGCAGGTGGACAAGGCCGCTGAACAGAATAGTTTCTGAAAGTCGCTGAGAAGCAGCAAAATATATTTCCCTTCAAGTCACACACTCAGACCAAGAAAGGAAAAGTATTTCCTGCTTCCTACATTCACTGCCTTCGTACTTGCCCACTTCAAATTCCACTATTTACTACAGGAATAGTAAGAGCATTATCATAACTATCATTTGATTGATGGAATTTGATGTTTGTACAAAAGTATACTCTCCATTCTATGTCATTTTCAGGAATTACTTCTAAAATGACTTCTCCATCAGTTATACAGTGGCACTTTAAGAGATAGTTAGTACCTTATAAAATGTTGAAGGAGGCGATCCTTTTGCTCCATGAACTTTCACTGCCCCACCATCAAAACCTATAGTGGTTAAAAAAAAATAATCAGTATTTAAGCTTCTTCAATATAACTTCAAAGACATTCTTTTGTGATACATATTAATCAAATGCACGTAATTTAAAAGAAAATCATTGATAGCTGTACTGCCACAGAAGAGAGAACCTTTTACAAAACAGTCCTCCCTGACTTAGAAACACAAACAGCAAATTGGTGACTAAATTTATGACTCCAACGAGCCTTTTGATAGAATGCTTGAAATGTTTATTCATGCACTTAAAACAAACTTAACACAGAAAGCAGCTTTAAGACTTCAGACTCAACAGTTATTTTCCACTTAACAGCCAGTTACTGAACACACACATAGAACATTCAATTTACTGTAGCTGACTGGAGCGGAGTGCAGTCCTTCACTTGGTAAAGAAACAATACAAGAAAGATGAGAAACCAGCGAGAAGTTGTTTGTTGATAGCTGAGTAAGAGAAGGGATAACTTAACTTTAGCCTTGTTGTCAATAACAGAAACAGAACAGCCTGAATGTATGTTCCAGGGCATCTACGATGTTCAGTATTAGAAATATTAATGACAAAAAGAACATGGAGAAAATTGCTGCCATGGCATCAGGCTCAAGCCTGAACTGGAGAAAAATCAGTAAGTGCAAGTACTTGAAAATTAGCAGTGCAGGATCAAAACCTCAGGTCAGACAGACACAATTATACTGTAGTTCACCTGTAGGTCACCTGTGCTTGCAAATATTTAGGAAGCAGTTCAAAGCTTTACACAAATACTCTGAGGAGATCAAATCAGAACATATCTGAAAAAGTGAATGTGACTCGCAGAAATTTTACACGTCACTCAAATATCATCATCACTTTCTCTGCAAGACTGACATAAGGTTAATTTAACTCTCTCAATACAGAACAATATCCCTACAATCAGGATGAAGAACCGCAAGTTTCATGTTCCAAGTGAAGGAGTAATATGAAGAAAAAAAACACCGCAAAACAGAACGTACAGCATCCATTGACAAAAAGAAAACAGAAGCACCTCTCAGTTTAAACACTGCAAGTAATCCAGCGGGACAATAAAATCGGCAATGTAAACAAGCAAAAATAGATAGCTTGCCTGTTCTTACTGGTGTACGTGTCAAAGCACTTCAAACTAAAAATACTTAAGAAATCTGCCCATTTTCCATCTGTTATATTTCTAAGAGGACTAACTGAAAGTTCATGTGAAAGTTCATTTTAAGTTCAAACATGTCATATCAGGTCATTTGCAAGCTAAAAGTTCACAGGAAGGTTAGGGTTTTTTTTGTGTTTTTTTTTTTTTTTTAAAAAAAAAAAAAGCCTAGTGGCTAAAAGCAGTGAGCTGGCCTTATCACTGCCATTTGGTTATGTTGTACTAGCACAAGGTCCACTGTACAGTTTTAAGGTACTTTTATTATTGAAATAAAGTATTTTTGATGCTACAGTGTTTTGAGTTTTATCACAGTAATTTTTAATTTGAAATTTCAATTGTTCTAAGTTTTATGAAGACAGTATACTGTCGCAGACAAGTTCCATTAGAATAAAAAAGGATATATAATACGGAGGCAGTAAAAAACAAACTTCAAATGACGGCAGCTAAAAATTTTTTTCAAGCTGTCTTATCCAATCTACTGATCTTCAAATCTGTTAAAACCCTGGGGTTCTTTTCTTTGTTTTGTTTTTAAAGCTAAATCCAGAACATGTGTTATACCCATCTCTAGTCTACTGGCTGTTGAGTTTTGAGGACAGCAAATGGACTTCTTCAAACAGAGATTCTCTGGTAGAACTCCTGTACCTAAGCATGCATTTATCATTTAAGATGATCCACCCAAATGTCTAAGTACCAAGTACTGCTTTGAAAGACCCAGCTTTCCATTGTTACTAATATTTCAAATGCCATATGTGAAAACATGTACAAACATACATTTTTTTTGAGCAAAGAAACTGAGCTGCAGTAGCTACTACTGAAATTGTAGTGGAGCTGCCTCAGCATTGCTCACACAGAGTACACACTTTAAAGTCTTGGTAGATGCAAGGCATGCATTAAGAAGTAAGGCAAAAGGAGTAGTGATCAAAGATTTACATTAGTCAGCCAGCAAGATAAATAAGACTATGGTTAAAATTTCTGAAGGAATTTCCAGCAAAAGGCCTTGGAAAAAAAAGCAGTTTAATACAGTATCAAACTCTAAGGAACTGATGTAACAAGAAATACGCAGAGAAAATATAGAAATTAAAGTAACTGCTTTACTTAAATAATCCTGTTGATTGACACAGCTCTCAACATGTAAGAGGACTAACCTGGAATTTCAGTGATGGAAACTTCAGAAAAGTCACACGTGACATCTGGTAGAAGATAGCGCTGAGGATTGCCCAATTCATACACCAACTGTTCAGCTACAGTGCCAAAGGAGATTAGTCCCCCTGTGTCTGGTGGTTTGGAAAGAATAAATTCTCCTTCAGAGGAACATTCTACAATGGGAAAGCCTATGTTGTGCCTAGAATATGAAAAACATTGAAAAAACCCTATCAATACGAGGGGAAAGTGAAAAGAAAAACGAATTACAGCACAACAGAATTTTATGGTCATTAAATAAACCTTATCAAGAGTTATAACATATCTCATTGTTTCTGCAGAAACATACGCAAGAAAAAGCACAGAGCAAACTGCTTAACCAAAATAATAAGAGGATGCACTTTACTGCCTGGGAAAGGAGTGCAGATATAACAACAGATACCAACAGTTAACAGACAGAACTGGGGAAAGGAATGGAGAAGGACGCTAACAGAAATGGTTAAAGAAAAAAAGAAGCCAGAAGTACTAGAGGACTATGATTAAAGAGGTAAATTCAGAAGGAAAAAAAAACATGATTGCTAATTCTAGCCTAGTTTGGCTACAGCAGCACACACAGCATGAAGGTGAAGACATGCAAATGCATCCTGCTCTCTTGATTTGTAAAAAGGCAGTCAAAGCAGGAAGAACACTGTGCTGGAAGCCTCGGAGATGAAGGCAAGTAGGAAACAGGAATAATCATACCTATTAAAGGACAATTTCACATATTAATAATAAATTATACACAGAAAAGTTATGATCAAAAAATCAAAAGATATATGAAATTAAAGATCTTCAGGCCAAAACAATAATGGGACAGAATGAAAATTAGGAGGCATAGCAAAAAGAAAAGCAGTAAAACAGAAAAATATAGACAAGTTTCTAAATGAAAACATTCTTCCTCTTCACATTCTCACAGAAGTAGTATACTGAAATTGATCAAACAACTCATAGTAATAGGCACGTGCCAGTCATTACACTAGAAGTGCAGAGTTTTCTGGGTTATGTGGACGAGATCCACGTATCTGCTTTCCCCGCTAAAAGGGTTTTATTTTATTTACAGAGAATGAGCAAAAGTAGTAACTTTTTAAAGAAAAAAACAAAACTACCTGAAAATTTTTTAAAAGAGACTTAATATTCTTCTAGAAAGGCTACCTGGCTCACTCCTCTGTCAAAAGAAGTTGGTAATTTGTGCAAGTGAAGTGTCCCAGAGACACACAAAGAACACAAAAAAGGGGATTCAAGGACATACAGCCCCTTTCAAAAGCAAAGCTCTTCTAAAAAGGTCTCCTAATAAGGAAAGGTGGCGAACATCACCGTTCTCATGAAAGTCAATGACCTTCAAGTCCTTCATACTTACTTAAAATCAAGTCCATCCTGAAAGTAATTATTTTTGATTACTGGTGGGAACAATGTGCTGAACATACAACCAAATTGGTTATCAGCAAAGGTTAGATGAACATAGTTTGTATAACATAAATCCACAAAGTTTTGAAGGAAGTAAGCAAAGAAACCAGTGAACTCTTAAGTGACTTTTGTAAAAGTTCATGGGAGTTTGAACAGATTCCTTATCATTGGGAAGCTTCAAACATAACCCCGTTATTTAAAAAAGGGATTAAGAGACAAGCTCTGTTACCAGAGATCAGCAATTTTAATACTGATACTGTAGAAAACTTTGAAAGTATGGTAGCTGGAGGACACCTAGAAAAGCCCATGACCAATCAGTAAAGACTATACTTTTATCAGTTTAGTGGTTTAAATATTTTCAAAATCTAATGAAGGAAAACAGAAAAAAAAACCACCCCAGTGAATACAAAGAATTGGATGGAATCAACAATTTTTTTTTATACCAGTTATCCTAGAGGATTTTTTGAGGGGAAGAGGAGGAAGAAAAGACAGTAGCAAGAAGTATGTAACACGCAACATTTTAAAGTGTGACATCAAAAAGAAACCAACACTCAAAAGACCTCTCAATTCTTGGTCTTGAACATTATTGAAGGGTAACATGCTAACGTAGGTAATTATCCCAATTTTACAGGTAAGGAGACAAATACAGGAAGCATCCTGATTTGCCCACTGTTACACAGAAGTATCAGTGACTGAACAAGGCTAGAATTAAGGAGCTTTTACCTTCTTGTTGCCACCCTTGTGTGCTTTGACCCTACCATCTATGTGTCTTGTCTTAAGGCAACAGCAGCAGGTGCCTTGCAAGCACATGCTCAACACAGCTTATTCAAATCATCACTTCCCCAAAAAGTCAAATCGCTTCCATCAAGAGAGATTAGTTAGTGCAGTCTATCCCACTGCACTGACACCCAGTATCCTTGCTGCAGCCCACTTTCATCTAAGTCACCACCACATGCAACTCTTACAACACATTCCTACATCTACTCCCCCGTGATCTTTGTTTTGAAGGAAAAAAAGGTAAACCGTAGACACTCAACTTTCTACTCTGAACAACTGAATCTATTAACATCAAAATTAACTTTGCCCAAGCTCCACTTTCAAAAGACCTGAACCATTAAAAAAACCAAACCCCAACAATATAGTGAGGCAAAGAGAGAAATTTCCCTCCCTAAAATGCTTAAAAACTGGCAAGTACTTAAGTCATTAAAAGCAGACCAATCATGGAAGACAGCAGATAAATAGTATCAATATAAACAACACTATTATTCAGGTCCCTCAGTATGCAGAAGGAAGGACAGACTCTGATTTTCCTGTAATCTTAGGGCCAAAGTGAGAAGATGCTGATGGTGGAATTTTCTATGCTGCCAGAGCAGCTGGAAGGAGACCACATAGGTACAAATGTACTTTCTGGAACAGCTTCTAAATAGCCTCCAAGGTTGAGACATATTTGCTATATTAAAAAGACACTCAGATCTTACCACTTGCAGCAAAGTGTTGACCCAAAGCTTGTAAAAAAAATTGTAAGAAAAGAGATTCTAATACACAAAAAAAACACCCCCAAAACAAAAACAACCCCCCCAACACGCACACACAAAAAAAACCCAACCACAAAACCAAGAAAAACCTCAAAGCACAAAGGGTAAAAACAAAAGTCTTCCTAGCAAAGGCATGCTGACACAGGACACTAGCATGACCTAGCATGTTAAGAATTTTTAGCGATACTTAAAAGATTCTGAACCCTGAAGATCAATGAAAAGAACACTGAAGTCAGTGACTTACTCTTGGGTCATCTCTTTCATTGAAAGTTACTCTTGTTTCAACAGTTAGTGAAGGTATCAAGGAAGACTTTTTGCCTTCACCTGAGATAAGCATGAGGGATGTCTCCTCCTCAAGCTCCACCACCATCCAATGAACTTTCCTGAATGCTCAGTTAGTTGCAGCAGATATGTGTTCTCCCAGATCACATCAGTTCTAAAAGCTTCCATCACTTTCTAACAGTTGAAAACAGAGATGTAATAAATTGAGAAAGAAGCCCCTGAACTCCACCTGTATTGTAACTGGATGGCTGGGAAAATATCTTATACTACCCCGTAGCAGATGCCAATAATAACCTACATTAACATATGCATGGTTAAGAGAAAAATGTATTTTGTATACTGCTAGAATACATTCCTTAAAATTAATTTTCAGCTTTGAAACTAACTGGGCTAAGTCACCCCTGTGACATGATTCTGTCAAGTGACAGGTACTTAAAGCTGGTGTTAGAGCTCACTAACAGCAATAGCAACCTGGATGGGGTATTCTAGCACATACCACAGGTACCATGATCACACCATCACCTTGATCAGCACTTCCACTGAAGTAAGTGACTCAATGCCAGATTCACTGGTAGGTTTTACTGAATGACTACACATCATGCAAGATCCAACGTGCCAGCTTTGGCTGTGGGTTATCACCAGCATAAATTGTAATTTTTAACAGTGTAGCAGGGGAGTTAAACCACAGAACTATGAATTTGAGCTTCAGTAATAGTGGCCAAGTGACACCCTTCAATAATAAAAGAATTGCATCCGTTTAGTGATAAAAATCCCACAGTAAGTTGGGGCAACATCAGCCAATATAAATAATTCTGACAGGAAACTACTAAAATGAATCCAAAATAATTATATGATTGTGTAATTAACAAAATACAATACAAGAGATACGTTTGAGGTACTACTTTTAAACCATTTTCAACAATTCTTTTAACAGAGTTAAGATACAGAACTAGTATACATCAGTTTCTGAAAGGAGATGATAACTAGCATTCTTTTAGCCAAAATGCCCATTTCGTTTTGTGGGTTTGGCATTTAACAATTAAATAAATTATATGCATTAGTAAACCAGAGCACTGAATAAATTCAAGCTAAGATTAAACCTCAGGAATCCCCTCCAAGCTGGGGCTAGGTGAAGAGTTAACAGCTAAAGCAGGTCCTCACTAATTACAGCACAAGGGTAACAAAGTTCCAACACTGGTTTTGCTGCTGAAGCCCCCTTCTCATCACCCACCTACAGCTGCTGCCCCTTACCCTAATAGGAATCAGGCTCTGAAATTAAGTCTCCTGTCAGTTCTCTGCCTGCCAAGGACTTATTCCTGGATTAATTTTTTCCATGTAAAATGCTGGTTTTCCTTCAGTTTTAGCTCTCAGAAATGTTAGAGTTTACGGGCATGTCACAGGTGAGAACATGAACAGTCTAAGCAGAGATCTCCTGTCTATTCTGGGACAATGCACTTTTCAACCTTGGTGTAGCTAAGAAGGTAGCCTTCCTTCTTGTTTTGCCGGATCTTACACCATTTGCATTACAAAAAAAAAAAAAAAGTAAAATCCATGATTAGTACCGGGTCCTGTTTGGCTCCAGGTGAAAGACACTGTCTGAGATGAAATGGGCATTTCCTCCTTCAAAAGGTGCCAAACCACGCAAGTATCTCATTCTGGCCACTACTGGTAGGCTGAGGAGATTACTGGCAACAAAGATGGGACAATTAGTGTAGTAGTTTACTTGCAGGGGAAGATGCTGCAAGAAAGTCAAGTCACAGCAATGCATGTGACATGGAAGTGAACCAGGGTCCAAGTGGGCTGTGGTATGAACTTTTAGCTTTACAGCTAATGCCGATTCCTAGGATGTTACTCAATTAGTGTCACACTGAGGAGAGCTCTAAGCCAAGCTTCTCAACTCCCTGGAGATGTATTCTAACCGCAATGCTTCTAGGCAAAAAGTAGAAAGTGCTACCACTTCTAGCGGTGTTTTTACAACCAATTCAAAACTGCTAACGTGTGTCAGGCAAGATCAGCACAAACTTAGGGGTAAGGCATATGCATCTCTTACACATAGGTACCGACATGGTTCCTAACTTCTGCCACAATTCCGATTTACGCAAAATTTATTGATTGCGTCATACATCTCCCCTGACTAGGCCATTTCAAGTACGCATTGCATGTAAACTCTTAATGACTAGAGGGTTTCAGGCCAATCAGGCTGCCTGGTGTATTCAGATGCCTGGAACAGATGGTACTACAGAGAAAAAGGCATTCTACATTGCTGACTGGGGCTCGCATGCTGGATTCTGTTCAAGTCCCAAATTAAGCAATCTGGATAGAGCCCTTAAGAGACTACAACTATTGACTTACCCTTTTGGTCATCCCAGGCCAGAGGATTATGCAGTCTCAACCATTGTACACTCTTGGCTTAGGGCAAAGTGTCAGTGTTTATCATCTCCTCAAAATGATTACTCTACTGATCAGCATTAGTTTATTCTCTCCTGCATTTCAAAACAAAACAAAACAACGTACTAATCACCCACTGGCACTAAGTAACAGTGAAAGACAGAAATGTCTGGGGTTAAATGAAATTAAATACAGAGCTGTGGATTACCAATATAGTTCTGGCATCACGGTTCATTTTGATGCACTGTATGAATTCCCTATTAAGTGCTGTGCACTAGACATTAAACAGGGAGCAGTGATGTATTATCACTTCTTCTGACCATCTGTTGACATATATTACTACTAAAATAACAGGAAAAGAGCATCTTTTTGATAATATTTACTTTAAAGTCAGTCATTTAAGAATGCACATTAGTCTTCTATAAACTGTGAACTGATGGTTTCTTGCATTTTCTCTCCCAAACATCAGAGAACTCACACGAGAGGCGAGTCAAGCAGCCTTCCTCTCACTGGAAAAGTACACAGCATCTATCCCATCTACCTGTCTGACCATTTTAATGAAAACTGGATGAAACTTGACAGCTTCAAGATTCCTGCCTTTAAGTCAAATACATTATGGAGATACCCAGCACAATTAAAGAAATCCCACTGCCTTAGGTCAGCAGACAGAAATCAGTTAAGTTTGGCTTCTATGAACTAGAGTAATCTGGAGAGTCACGAGTTGGAATA
This sequence comes from Tringa tobata, assembly GCA_033628505.1. Lineage (NCBI taxonomy): Eukaryota > Metazoa > Chordata > Aves > Charadriiformes > Scolopacidae > Tringa > Tringa tobata. The sequence goes on from JAHREE010000245.1 coordinate 19,161,072, forward strand.
TGCACTTTGTTTTACATTAAAAGCTTACTTTACCGACAACAAAGAAAATGAAAGAATAGCCTAAGTTTTAATAGGTAACCATCCAGTGGCCACAATGAACATTCCTGAGACTTAAAGCATCCTTTTGCAGTGGAACTGAGTTCCCAGAAGCAGACTGCATCAAACATTTCAAGAAAAAAAACCAAAGCAACAAAAAACACAAACTAAAAAACTGTGTTGAATGAATGAAGTGGGTCCAATCAAATGCCTCAATACTCAGAGACATGGTAATATGTGCATGGAACATAAGCTCTGACTTGCTTAGCTTTACTTAGTTTAATTTAAAGTGCTCTTGTTTACATAGGTAATTATTTTTACTTATACATAAACAATAGGCAGGTAAGGTTTATAAGCCTAAAGTGTGATAAATTCTTTTTTTGTTCACAAGTTAGAAAAACTTATACCCATCAGTCCTTCTTAGCAGTACACTTACACCTTTGTCAGCTGCAAGAGACAGAAGAGCAACATAGACTACTGTTCTCGGGGAGAAAAAAAATTAAAGACAGTTAAAAAATAATTGAATGACCCGAGTCTAATCATAACCAATGCAATGCATTGACCCTCTGCAATAAGATGTGAGGAAAAGAGCGACTGCCATCTAGCGTTTATAATTCTAGACATTTTCATAGCAATTCTATGAAAAAAAGGTTTAGTCACCAGAGAACAGCATAAATGCTGTAAAAGGCTGTCTTAACCTCCAGCGTAAAGGTCCAGTAAATGTTTGCAGAGCGGAGTGGTAAGTGATCTTGGCTGCACGATCGCACTCACAGCAGTGAGAAATTCCTATGTGAAAGACACTTTAACGACAAACACAGAGATTTGATTTGGCCTCTTCCCTCCTATCTACTGACTTTTTGGGCTGGTTTGGATTTAACATTATGTATCACAGACACTGTGATTTATTGAGATCTAAATTACACACACTTGCTTTCAGTAGACTGCTAAAAATATAGCTTTTTCTAAATGAGGGAAAAATCAGTAACAGACTATAGTCAAGTAACTTCTGCAAGTTCTGTCAGAGCTCAGCTGACCTATTGGCAATACAAGTAATGTTGGTGACAGCAGGGATTGCATGTTTTGGTCATTATGGAGGCTAGGAATTATCATATTATTATTGTGCAATACAATATCTGCACGCATTGAAAACAGATTCAAACTCTCTAAATAACAAAACCCCTGCACCATCATGTTTCTTTAACTTAAGGAGTCAACAGGTTACTACTAAGCTATCAAATGGAAAATGGATTTTTCTGCAGCCCAAAAGCATCCATAGTATTACCTCTTCATGTGTTTGGGCCTAACATAGTAAACAACTATTTATCAGGGCCAGGGAGAAGGCAGCAAAGCTCTCCAACAAATCTCATCCCTTCTTTCCTTTCTCCCGTATCCTAAATGGATATGCTGGATCACAAGTTCACTTTCGTCAGTCTTCTACTCTGACTCTCCAAATACAAAATTAAAGATCACACATTATTTGGGTCTTGACTACTTTTAGGAGGTTATCATGCAGACTAACATGTAACATGCTTTTAAGAATTTAATCAATTAAATCCCTAAGACTTCTTGAATTTTCAAACAAAACTACTAGTTTTAAGGCACCATGATTAATTTTTTAGTAGACTTAACCTGAAGGTAAATAAATTACTGTTATATTAGCACAAATACAATATGCATGCTTCAGAAGTATGCATGCAGATCAATGGGGACAAGTAACTGAGCAGTATCAGGTGCTAACCTTCTGTATTCTTTAGTAGCGATTCAAGTCAGCACCAGTTAGCTCTAGGCCACAAAACTACTATGATATTAGTCAAAGTTATTTGATTTTTACATATACACATACATGAGTATTAGCTCTGCATATCCAATGCACGTATACGTGTTTGTAAAATTAGCTACTCCCACTCCAGTAGCTCATAGCTTAATATACTCAAACTTCCTTTTTTTTTTTTTAAACCAGACTGCCATGTCTCACAGAAAAATCCTTAAAAATAAAGAACTACCAAGCATTTTAATAAGAAAATTAGTATTCTGGGTTTTTTTTCTTTCATTCTTCTATAATGCAAGGTCCTCTAGAGTCACAGTTACATGAGATTTTAAGAAGTTTCATGATAAAGCATAATAAAATCATCAGGAGATAGATCAGAATAAGATTAGCAGCTATAAATTTCCAAAGTGAACAGACTGTCTCGTTACTATAAACCCTCTCATTTGATTTGCCATTGAACACAACAGCGAAGACTGAGTGCAGTTTGTTCAGGGCTACTAGCCTTCTAAAGGGTGAAAATAAATGCCTGACCTTGCTTCTTTCAATGCCATACGTGCCTTCACCTGTAAATCAGCAGTGTTCAGGAACTCAGAAAAGCAGACAACATCTTTCAGGATCATGCTCTGAATCTGAAACAGTCACTACAAGGAGGAGAAAAAAGCCTGGCAGCCCTGGGGAAGGAACTCAGGAGAGTGGCTCTCAGATTGCAGGGCACGAGGTTCTGCCGCTTCACTCACCTGGACTACAGGCTGCCCCCAGTGGCCTCCTTCCCAGGTCAACTGGGGAGCTGGAACACACACATAATGATAAACACCCATCTCTCCCACTGTTCTTCAGCCCTCTCCTCCATCACATAAAGGACGCACTGCCTTTCTCATAAGAAGGCACCAGACAAGATTCCTGCCTCTCATCCCAAGGAAAATCCAACTAAATTGCAGCCAGAATTCCTCATCCTATGCAAAGCATATTCCCTGGCTGCTTTTAAACTGCTCTTAAAACCAAGTTGATAAAATGCAGTCTACATTAGTCCTTTCTCAGCAGGCAGGAGGACCTACCTACATGAAAGTCTAATTCTGTAGGTCGGAACACAAGATACACATGTAACTTTTTGAAAGGACTTGAAAGGACAGACAGCTCAACACATTTGTGGAGATGAAGTCATACAGCAGGAGAGGACCGTGGCATACATTCACCCTTCCCAAACCAAATTATATAGAATTTGTGACTGAGTAGTAGGTAGCTCTGATCTAAGTGAAGACTGATGAAACAGCATCCAAAATACGCATGCTGTCTTTTCCATTACAATCATACATGAAAGCCAGTAATAAATCCTTCCCAAAAGTATGATAAAAAAAAAAGAAAACAGCAAAAAATCTAAAAGAAAAAAATCAAAGAGCTAATTTTTTTTTTTTCAAATCATCCGCTCCTTAAGTTAACAAAGAAAGCCCCAAGTTGGCAAGAAAAGAAAACTGCAACAGGGAGAATAGACCTTGTAGAAGAGTAACATTAAAGCAGAAAAATATCAAGAGGACCATATTGCCTCCCTCAAAAGAATAAAGTAGAAATAGTTTTCATAACAGATGTAGTAGGAAACTTCATCTTTTTTCCTCTACAAACATACATGCTGATGTGACAGTTACCTACCAGTCTGGCACTGCATGCCAGTCCGTGAATATTCCACCTGTACATTGAGCACCACATTCAATGAGATGACCTGCAAGGCTGGGAAAATGGCATTCGAATAACTAAATATTCTGTGAAATCAAGTTTCACAAATCAAGCTTTAAAATATAATAGTACAATGGAAATAAAGCTAAATAACAGAATATGCTAATTTTCCTCCACAGGCATCTAATACATTTATAAACTACACATTAAACATAACAATGGATTCTGAAAGATGAATATAAGAAGAGTTGAAAGGAGTAACTTTTACATGAAGAATCAAATTAATTTCCTGAAAAAAATGAACACCTAAAAGATTATTTGACACCAAAAAGAAAGTTTCATTGGTCATTTCAAGAAGTCTTGATCTAAATGCAGTATCTTAGCACTCTGCATTGCGTGTAACTAAACATGCAAAGCTCACTTTTAAATCAAAGAGATATAGGATCTCACTTCCTATGTGAAGGAAAGTCGGTATTATGATTATGTATTATGTATTTTCAAATCTTTCATTGTGATAGTCCATAAACACTCAACAGAATTATGGGGGAAGTTTGGAGTTTCTGGAGTTTCTCCAGAAATGAGAGTATTAAGTGAGCCTTAAAAAAGAATCCAAAACCTAACAAAAACATTCAAAATTTATTTCTGTTAGGTTTTGCCTTTTTTTTTTTAATTCAATAATAATATGCAAAATCACAAAGTGCTCCAAAAGTTGTATCATGTCACGACAACAGAAATTTACCCATTGTTTCCTATATCATTTACCTTCCTGCAGCTAGCAAGTCGAATTCATCTCTATTCCAGCCAAACTAGAAGAAAAATACAAATGTTATATACGTAACAGTTTCATATAGTACAGAAAACTGCATGTAGTACATTCACTGCTTTGAGTAACAATGCACTGGATATACTTTTACTTAACTGCAGAAACCTAAAGAACAGTAGGTGCTGTATGTGGATTCCAGTTGCTATACAGTTAATTAGTAAAAGAGCTCTGCTATATTTCAGGTTTTTTCTTATTAATACACCCAAACAAATATAAATTCTCAAAAACCCAAAGTACAATATTTGTATTATTCAAAATTTGCATAACCCAGAGGTTTAACAGTCTAACACCTATTTTGCGGCATGTAAACAATCCACTATGTTTTTTCAACTTCTGAAAATTGTCAGTTCCTGCAGTACTACCAGTCATCCTTAAAAACTGGAGGCATGTTTTCTGTTTAACTAGGAATTATTTTTCCCAAGTTCAACACAGTGCATTATGTGCAATATATTAATTGTTTCTTATTCAGAACTGGGTGGAAATCTCCCTAAAACCTTTCAATAAGTTAGATACAGAGGCTTCTCTGGAGTAGATCATACACACTGACAACTACTGTGAAAATGTAAACAGCAAGGAATAAACTCATGAGTCATAATGGCAATTATAAATGGGAAAGTTTAATTCTAGATTAGAATCATAGAACAGTTTGGGTTGGAGGGGACCTTTAAAAGTCATCTAGTCCAATCCCCCAGCAATAAGCAGGAACATCTTCAACTAGATCCAGTTGCTCAAAGCCTCATCCAACTTGACCTCAAACGTTTTCAGGGATGGGACATTTACCACCTCTCTGGGCAACCTGTTCCAGTGTCTCACCTCCCTCACGGTAGAGAATTTCTTCCTTATATCTAGTCTAGATATACCCTCTTTTAGTTTAAAAGCCCTGTCCTATCGCAACAGGCCCTGCTAAAATGTTTGTCTCCATCTTCCTTATAAGTCCCTTCAAGTACTTCATACTCTTCAAGTCAGAAGAGTATGACGTTTTAGAAAGGATCTTTGTAACCAGACACTAACACGTACCCTCATATTTTATTTTATTTCTTAAATATTCACCAAAGGAAAGATTCTGTATTTCACATTGTGTGGTCACTCACAAAAATGTACAACCTATTCAAAATACTTCAGAAACCCACATATTCTGCTTGTATAATTTGTTGAAATTCAAGGAATTTGAGAAACGTTGCATTGAAACCGAACTACTTAAAATAAAACTGCTTACCCATTGAGAACCACCAGTGTTTTAGACCACCTCCCATGTCTGCATCCCCCCAACCCAGAATTCTACTATCGCCACCTTGTGGTAGAGAAAAATATACTCGTTTCTTTACACACCAAACTTTAAAGCAGGAGGGGGAAAGTAAGAGCGAAATACTGGTGACACATGGTAAGACTTCCTTAACTTCATCGAAATGCTTTCCAGCTTCATGATACACAACTTCATGAATAACCCCGCTATAGGTCTAGAAGATGTGAACACTCATAACTTTTCATGCACGTAAGGAAAAAAAAATGAAAATTAAGGTGCTCATTATTTTTAATTTAGTATCTATATTTTCATAAGGAGCAAGTCTGAAAATTATTCATTTCATTATGTTCATTATCATACGGGAATTAACTTGTACTTACAGAATGAATGAGTGGTCCTAATACAATGCCACTGTCAACGCATCTACCCGTCACAACAATATCGGCTCCAAGGTCAAGAGCCCTGCTTATTGGTCTTGCCCTGAAGATGACAAAACACAACAGTAAGTACTTCTACTTTTTAAAGCATCATTTAAAGAAATCAGTTCCCTGCCACACAAAGGATAGAAATCACTTAAAAATCCTGTAGGAAATCAATAAAATCAAATTTAACAACCAATTTGTCATTTTGTACCTACAACAAGAATATTTTAAAAAGCAATAATCACAGCAGCCTATCAAACTCAGGTACCTAAATGACATGATGCTCATCGAAACTGTTTCAATTCAAGTGTCTCAAACATAGCGCATAGAGGGTTACTTCTATCATCAATAACAGAAAATAGTGTTTTTCAGAGATTCATTACTCATTTCATTTGTAAGTGAGCATATAAAGACCAATATTCTTCACAGAGAAAGCCTGGTGACTTTGCCTTCCAATTTTAAACCTTTTAGGTCAATTTCCGTAAACATTTTTAGAATTTGCAATATCAACCAACTTCAGGAAGAGAAACTCAGGCAACAGATTCTCCAGATTGATCAGGTAAGAGTCAGCCCAGTCAAAATTAGTCAGGCTTGAACGTATTCACCCAGCTGAACTGCTCGAGTTTATACACTTTAGTAAGCAAGCTTTGCGCAGAGTGCGTGGCTCCTGGCTTCTAAACCCGAGCTATCTGCTGGTTCCTTCTATTCTTCCTGAAATTGGCAGCTTGAAAACACAAACCACATATACCATAAGCCCTGAAGAACAAAACCAAGGAGCAGTGTTTTTCTACAGTTTCTATAGACTTAGCCCTGTTTTTGTTAGGAGACACACAAGTTTTCTAGTGATGTAAACATAAAATGCAAGTATGTGTTTTTGTTTCCCAATGCTACACGAGCCAAGGGATACTAGCTAGAACAACAAGCAAATATACAGCATACAGAAACAATTTACATCTCTAGGCATAGTGTTAAGTAACAGCCACTGGTAAAAAGCACAAATGGGGCTTCTGCATCACACATACAGTATACTGACAGAAAAACTGTGTAACTACCTTTGAAAGGCAATAAACAAAGCCAACTAGGTCTTACTGTTAAAAATGCTCTTGAACACAGTCCACAGAACTCCTAACAACCCAATTCAGAAGAGACAGAAGAGACACTTCAGGATTGATATCCCAATGTAAATTTTTCAGATGGAGTTTACACACTTGGATCAAGAATCAAACTGTAAACATCATCAGATTTAGGAAATTAAATGTGAATTATCTACAGATTTTACCCAATACACTCTGATGTTGACTTGTTTTACAGGCACCTATAAATTTATCATTTGCTTTATGAATAAGCTTCCACTGCTGATGCTATCAAAGAAAAATGCAACTTATGAAATAACTAATTACAGAAGCTGGCAATAGCTTTACATTTCAATGCAACTGAGATTAAGGGTCCCATAAAGAAATAGCACTTTTATTAGAAAATGAAGAGGAAGAGTCTACTGTTCTAGCATCTGTTAATGAAGCAGAGACAGAAGTAATAAATTTTTAAAATGCCTCATCCTCATACTAGCCTGCTTTTGTCCTCTCTGCTTTGATTTGCATTACTTTTTAAATTCATGAATAAATCATGAATCACCAGAATTGGAATGAACACTTTGTCACAATTACAAATCTTTAACACTGTTTCTTAGATTACATTTACAGTTACTCATGATCTGCAAATGTTGCAAGTCAAACTTTTAACAAATAGAAAATCCAGCAACAACAGAAAATACTAAAGATGAATTTAAAAATAATAATCTATTAAATGGCTCTTATTTTACAGAGAAAAACACATGCTGTTGTTTGTTTTTTTTTTTACAGCCACACCCTGCTATCTGCCAGTGATGCATTTTTGGAAAGTGCAATGATAATGATAAAATAGAAAGAAAAGCAGTTTTTCAATAAAGATTAATGCAAAAGGTGGGGGGGGAGGGAGGAGGGACTGTGTGCACAGACTTTAGAAAAACACTGCACAGAAATTCAGGAGGGATGATATATATAAAATGGAGGACTGAAAAGCAAAAACAGGATCACCGACTGGAAGATATGCTGGCCCTTGGGAACATGTGACCATTGCCCTACTTCTCAGTCTTTCCCCTTTGATAGACTTAATTGACATTGATTAACCTGAAGAAGTTGATGGTGACAACAAAAATGCAGCTGTTCACAAACACGTAGCTAGAACAACTGCATCTAGAGATTTATGGGATGCCTTTAGTACCATAAAGGAGATCTTTCAAAACAATGATCTGTCCTGGAAAGCCAGCTTCAAAAATTTCAGTGGTACAAAGCCTGACACACAATTCAGCACAGCCTAACAGAACCTCCTACAGCACTCAGAGCACATCCCAGTACTTTAACTCCTCGGTTGCGCTTCTCTAGCGACAACATTTTAAACAACTGCTCCATGCAGCGATAGGATATTCTGCATATGAAAAATGATTTTTGCGACTCTTGTAATTAAACTATTTTGTCTTGAACTAAAACCTGAAGATTCATAGAAGATGTAACGCTAAGGAGTTGCAATTGGCAAGGTTCTAAATTAAAAGTTTATTTAGAAGTAAAAACTTTTTTTTTTTTTCTGGTTGCCTGAATAACACAAAGGTGGACCTCACATACTAGGTAGTTTAATTTGCAAAACAAAATAAAGCTCATGTAGTCAATGTGTTCTTTTTCCATAATAAAAACAAGTTGTTGAAATAACTCACCCAAGATACACATTCATGCTATGAACAGTCTGTGGAAATGGCTTGCCACTCTCTAAATCAGTGATACCAGCTCCTTTCAAGTTCTCTTTCTGTTAGAAAACAAACAAAACACCAAATTTGAGTATTTTGTAGCACTTACTGTAAGCCAATTTTTAGTATCAGACAATAGATCCACTTTGCAGCAACTCTAAGCAAAGTATAATCATTAAAATTAGCAACAATACAGATCAGTTGAATGGCTAAAAGCTGTAGACACACTTTTAACCACAGTTTTCCAGTACACAGAAAAGTAAGTCAATCTTTAAAGAATACTAACTCATTCACAGATGATCCACTACAATGAACTAGTATATTCCCTTGGCTTTTAAACTCGGCTTTTAATTGCTGAAGTACTGAATAAATCAAACCCTGCAAACAGAAATGTGTCTGTCATAATGGCAATGGTGGCATGGCCAGATATCAAGCTTAATTCTGCAGCTCTAAGTAATATTTAGAATACATCATATTTCCAGAGAGGTACAGGGGCAGGTGTTTTTACCAAGCATTAGACAGCTTGGGAAACCAGTGGATCAAGGGGCATAGATGCAATGTCTAATGCTAGTTACAGGGGGATCTATAGCATGAAAAAACCCCTTTCATTTTGAATTAATTTGGTATTCTATCTTAAGGACTGACATCCTCCAAACCACAAATAACATTTCCTAGTGTAATTTATGATGCTTGGTATCAACAGTAAAAGTTGTCTGTAGACAGTAAAAGCTTTCTCTTTTTTTGTTCCTATAAATTACATACTGACACCAGCATAGAAAATAATCTGAGATTAGAAACCTCCACACCAAGCTCAAATAATGACCATTTCACTGTCGTACCAGTAATGAAAATCTGGACCACTGATGCTAAAGTAATTTCAGTAGGGCAGAAGCTTCTTGAAAGGAAGTCCAAGCACTGCACATAATTTGCAAATAAAGAATCTTATTTGACCATCTTCCACATTCAATGTCATGCAAGGAGTAACAGAGCCTATACAGATAAATAATTTTCCAAGTTACAGGCAGAGATTTAACCACAATGCAAACCTATCCCCTCTTAACCACTGTCAATACATAAACTGTTTCCACAGTATCTTTTCAGGTATGGCCACTGGTTTTTGTGCAACCAGACTTCATACATAAAGCATCATCCTTTAAGTTAAAAAAGCCATACATTTCATCTCTAGATTTCAAGGCTTTTTAAAAATATTAAAACTTCAATCCTTCAACTTAACATTACCTTACTGACCATAAACCAATTACTTAAACAGAAAAACAGCTACGTGTAAACAAACTAACAAGAGGAAATGCCTGTAAACAACTAAAAACAGTTAGGAGGGATGAACGTTTCAACACATGGTAACTAAAAGACGTTTAAGAGATTTAACATTCAGGATTATTTAGTTGAGACAGAAACAATAAGTAACAGCACATGCTAGGTCCTCCTGAAGAGCAAACATACCTTAGATCAGATTCACAGTTTGCTTCAAAAAGATCCACAGTCATAAAATACACTCTCATCACGCACCAAACAAGATGTGTCAAGAATTGTTTTCATGCATAAAAAGAATAAAGATAACGAAGCAGCCATTTTTAGATGCTTTAACAGTAGAAGGCTACTGCACAAAGATACACAAAATAAGTTCCTATAGGACAGCAAATACCACCTTCATGCTACATAGGACTACAACAATTTCCACAATACCACTACACCTTAAGACAAAGTAAAATACCTCACTCATTAGGTCATCTCCAGCAACAACAGCTATTTTCAAATCAACATCTGCTTTCTTTGCCACCTCCTGAAGGGCAGCTGCACAAGCAAGTGGATTAATTCCACCAGCATTGCTGATGACACGAACACCTAAACAAAAAAGACAGTCAGCAGTGTCAACAATCACTTGTATTTTAAAAACTTAAAGCGTGCTGAAACACAAGCAAGATACCTTTGATAGGTGTCAGATATCTAATCAAGTAAAATATTAAAATCACTTTAAAATATGAACCCCATTTAATCTGTGAAAGGACAGGAATATGCCAATGCAAAATTGTTTACAGAAAAAGAATTGTTATAGACACTTCTAATCCTTCCTTTACATATGGGAAGAGAGAAACTGACCAAAAACACATACAGGATGAGGCAGGAAAACAGTATCAAAACAACTCCTACAGGAACAGTATTTGACACCAGTCATTCAAGTGTCCATGCTCCAAACAACTGCATTTTAGCAGAAATATGCATCTATGTCTATAAATTACAGACTGTTAAAAAGGTACTGGGTACTTAAAAGTAATTTCCTTTCTCCTCTCAAGCTCAGCAAACTGTGAAGATATACTAATGTAAACAGGAAAAAAAACAAGTGATCATAAAATAAGTGATATTCTAGAACTACATGGGAATGAAAAACTTCTAGGTTGCATTGGAAATGTCCAGATCTCACATTTTAACAAAGATCTGTAAAGCGATCTTCCATTCACAAATTAAGGCTTCAATAACATATACATGGATATCTATGTATTTATTTATAATTATAACAAACATTTCAGATTAACCTAATTTAAATGTCACCATCAGACCTGCACTTCCTATATATTATGCCAGCATTTTTGCTTATGTTTAAAAGATTAGTGCTACACGGCAGCAAAACGCTGAGGTAAAACCCAATGTTCATAGTAATAGAAGCCACACAAAACTCATCTAAGCAAGTGAACTTAATTAACGTACAAACTCACGCAAGGAACAGCATACCTTTCCTGTGAATATCTTTTATATAGGGAGCCATGGCAGTGGAGACAAAATCTGGAGTGTAACCTAAAACCTGAAATAAGGAAAAGCTGTAACGGCCCGTTATGGCTAAGGCAACCCAGTCCCTTTTCCTGGGTAACAGAAGACACAGGGAAGAACAACGAGCTCTCAAAATGTTTGGATATAGAAAAGGACGTGAATGCTTTTACTAGAGGAAACTGAATACGTGAAAGTGGATAAACACAAGCAAGGAATAAGTATACAGGAGTAAACGTGACCCCAAGACCTGGCATGTCTTAATCAGACTCGGAGGGTGCTCTGGGCCGGAGGAGAGCCGGGGATGCCCCGGCGCCCACCCGCCCCACCGCGGGGCTACACCCGCCCAGCACCACTCTCGCCCGGGCCCAGCCGGGGCTGGACAGCGGCTACTTACGGGAGACCGTGCTTTGGCGGCCGTCAGCAGCGACATGGTGATCTCCGAGAGATAATCGAAGACGAGGAAATCCAGCTTCCCCCCGTACAGCAGCTGCGGCACTGGCGGGGCAGGGGAGAACCCGCCGTTAACACCGCACCGCCCCTGCTCGCCCCGGCCCGCCCGCGGGGCAGGCCTGAGGCCCGCCGGGCCCTCCCGCCCCTGCCCTCACTGACGGCCTTGCGGGCGGCC
>JAHREE010000245.1:19173455-19214315 GCA_033628505.1 Tringa tobata
CCCTTCAGGGCTGTGGTTAACAGCAAAATCATAGAACCATAGAATCATTGAGGTTGGAAAAGACATTTAAGATGAAGTTTAACCATTAACGTATCACTATCAAGGTTAGGTTACCCTAACCTGTCGAGTCCACCGCTAAACCATGTCCCTCAGCACCACGTCTACACCTTCCAGGGATGGCGAACTGGCGACTCAACCACTTCCCTGTGCAGCCTGTGCCAACGCTTGACAGCCCTTTCTGTCAAGCATTATTTCCTAATATCGCATTTAAACCTCCTCTGGTGTAACGAGGCCATTTCCTCTTCTTCTATCACTTCTTACTTGGGACAAGAGACTGACCCCTACCTCTCTACAACCTCCTTTCAGGTAGAGAGCAATAAGGTGAGCCTAATACCTACTGCAGCCTGCTTTTCTCCAGGCTGAACCACCCCAGTTCCCTCTCAGCTGCTCCTCGTAAGAAGACTTGTTCTCCAGACCCCTCACCAGCTTCGTTGCCCTTCTCTGGACACGCTCCAGCACCTCAATGTTCCTCCTGTAGTGAGGGGCCCAAAACTGAACACAGTATTCAAGATGCAGCCTCAACAGTGCCCAGTACAGAGGGACAATCACTTCCCTAGTCCTGCTGGCCGTACTATTCCCGATACAGGCCAGGATGCTGTTGGCCACCTTGGCCACTTGGGCACACTGCTGGCTCATGTTCAGACGGCTGTTGACCAACACCCCCAGGTCCTTTTCTGCATGTCAGCTAGTCTGGCTACGAAATTTTTATGAAAGCTTTTCCTCCTCCCCTAAATAAAGAATATATTTATAAAAAAATAAGGCTTTCTGTGGGAGTACGTCTCAGTTTTGACAGGAAGGGTTTCTGAGGTCGCAGGCTGAATTTCTAGTCAGTGGACATGAGGTGAATGTCACCAAACCAGCAAATTCCCCAGTACACGTGGAGGAACGATTTCCCAGCCCTGAGGTCTGGATGGCAGGGCTGTCGTTGAACGTCTCCACAGAGGGCTGATCGTGTAGAGGTTCTTCGGGTGGTGACTTCAGAGTGACTCCCTGTCTAGAGAAAATCCACATCGTTCACCTGATACAACAAGGATTGTGACTGAGTCAAGAGTCTTGCGTGCTGATCCGATGCAATAATGGCTAGGTCTGCTTTAACAGCTACGCTTTGATTCTAGGTGCTTTCACATAATCTCTTGAAAGTGAAGCATTTGAAAAATTCGGGGTGTTTGCAGGAATACTGAAAAATACGACATTCTGTGTGACACTGACAATGATAAGTATATGGCGATGAAACATGGCTTTACTGATGTAAAAAGTAGCCATGTTGAAAATATTTGAATAAATACTTTTGAAAATTGTTGATAAAGTGTCCAATTGTACTAATTTCTAATTGCAGTTAGAAATTATATCATTGGGAGAAAATAGAAAATAGCCATACTGTGATCTTAGAATTTGGTACTTTATGTAGGAAGGTGCAATGTTTTCCTATTGCAAAAAGGCCCCTAAAGCACCATCTTCTAACCTTTCAAATGCCTAAGAAAATATGAACAATTACTGTACTAAGTTATTAAATAGGCAGAACCAAGGAGGTCACAACAAAAGAAAAGATGGGTTCCCTACACATAGAGAGGACCTAACTTTTGATTATTAAATTACTAAATTATTATGTTGAAAGCTTGCGGGTTTTGGGTCCCCATAAACTAGTAAACATCCAAATAATCACAATGGGGAAAAAAACATGTTATGTGTCCATAGCTTTCTCCAGACAGCTTTGTCCTAAATATACTGATGTCTATTTATTGTAGCTCCTTAAAGTAAACTTTGAAGCAAGAACCAGAAGGAGCACTGTCTGGTACAGCCATAAAGACCAACGCTTTCTGTAGCTAAATTTTAAAGTGTCTTCCATGCGCGTTTCAGTATGGAATACATCGCAGTAAGACTCCAACATCCTGTAACGTAGCAGGAAGCTTGGCTAATCCTCAGCAAGTCTTGCAATGGGCTTAAATCCTGTGGTGAAATTCAAATGCAATTTACCTTGGCCGTGACTCCATAATCAACGTGCTGCAGTCCTCACTCGATTCTGTGAATATGTATAAACATATTCAAAATAAATACCAATCACTAAAAATCCATTATCGTTTACAACCCATGAACGTAAGTAAAACTCCTGCTGAAGTGGGTTGGGCCAGGATTTCATGCTGCAAAACTGCGTTTCTGGAAGTAAGACACAGCTGCTCCAGCAAAGCAGATGAGAGGCCAGTAGATGGCCATGTTTCACCAGCGCCCGCGTCCACCTCACGAGCAAAACGATCCCTGGACCCGAAAAGTGTCATCTGCTCCCGCCAGCATCCCCTGTGCTGTCTGTGCTGCGCAGAAAGGCAAAGGTGTGCATTTCGCCCCTCACAAACGAGTGCATTTTATCCATATTAAGATGTAAATGTTCACACGCACACGTGTACATTGGTGGAAAAGTCTTGGAATCTAGAAGGTGCTTCATTCTTTTGGCTTCTTTCAAATGTTTTTGTAGCGTGGATTTTGACAGCAACTGCTCACACTTCTGTGATGGGCTGGATCTTGCTTTGTCAGAAACCACGATAAAGCCCTTATGGAACATGAATACAATTTTAGCAAATTTGCATATGGATGTTTACACATGCGTGACAGAATTAATATCCAACACGTACAAGATACTAAGCCAGAGCTGCAGTAATGATTAGTTCAGAGCCCATCGTTTCACAGGCGAGGTTACGATTGTTTTGATGAAAACAGAGGCAAGTTATTTAGAGGCTCTTTTCCAAGCAGGCTTAGGAAGCAACGTTCTGTGACGGTCAAGTTGTAATTTTGAGATTTTGGCCCTTTATGTGATTTTACAGATTTTAGAAACAGTGTATTGCTCTTTGAGGACATCAGATGGCACTGTCTGTTTGTCAGTGAAGCCCAGACGAAGCTACAGTCAGTAACAAGCATATGTGAAATTCATACACAGGGGAGCTAGTTAAAAACTTGACCGTACTTGTGGCCTATATAGGGGATAAGGGTAAACAATAATAGACACCATAACTCTGTCGCATGGTAGGAATCCACATCCACTGGCTCTTAAGAGTAAGCCAGATTTTGAATTCCCCTCATAAATTGTAAGAAGGAAGGGAAAAATATCTTCTGCCTTTAATTTTTATGCTGGAGAAAGAAAAAGGTTACAGAGTAAAAAAATAAAGATTATAATTTTTTATTTAGTGATGGTTCAGATATAGGTCAGTCTAAGATTCGGTTTCCTTCAGTGACCCCAAGTATTTAGATTTACTTTTATTATGCTTGTGCCATTAATGTATCAAATGTAGCCGTATGCTTCCCAACCTGTAAACAGATTTTTGCACTGGCATGGAGCACAGGTGATGTGTAAAGGAAATGTGAAATTCATTCTTCTACTACCATCATCCTGAATTAATAGTGTTCAGAGATAATCCTGAAAGTCAGGGAGGACAACATGGAGTACATTTTTCCGAAGCAAATACACTTCCCATTATTTTTCTAGGATTTTTCTGACAGTTAGGGTTTTTATGATTGTTTAAAAGAGTACAAGCAAAATATTTCACAGACCAGGGGTTTCTTGTGAAATATATTACATTTTGCTGTGTTTCCTTTAATGTCACTGTAAATAAGTTCCTGTCCAAATCTATAATATCAGCAGATACCGACAAATATTTTAGTTTATTGAGTAGGCTCTGTTTAGTTTATTGAGGCTCTGTCCTCTCAACTAATTACAAAATATTCAGCAAATATTTGAATGTATTACTTATCTCATTCCCACAAATTAGGGCATCACTTTGTTTAACAAATGGAGTTCACTGCTCTTGCCCTGAAGGTAAAGCATACATTGCAATCTCTCTTTTGCAGACAGTCTAAAAAACAACCGTTTTTAAGTGAATCAACAGCTGAAAATTATCTCTGTAAATCAGTAAGGGGAGAGAATTTGCAATGTTGCATCTAATACCCCTATATATGGCACAAACAACTCAAAGCTCAATAATGATGTTTAAATAGTCCCAACACATGGTTTTGGCGTTTGTAGTATGTTGAGTAGATTTTTAGCATGTTGAAGTATAACATCCTAAACTCTGGGACTCAGAAAAACCTCAGCTGAGACAAAGCAACAAAATGTGTAATCTTCTGCACTATCTTGATTTTGTTCCTTTATATCACATTTCTGGTGTTTTAAAAGCTAAGTTCTCTTTGAATTCCTTAAGATTTGAATGATGTTTAAATAAAATCTTTAACGTATAAAAGTAATTAAGCACTAAACAGAAACACTATAGGATTTTTTAAAAATGAGATAATAGCTCATTCAAACCATCAAATATTTGGCTTATCGACATGGGATATTTTCAGAAGTACTTTA
Organism: Tringa tobata; assembly: GCA_033628505.1. NCBI lineage: Eukaryota > Metazoa > Chordata > Aves > Charadriiformes > Scolopacidae > Tringa > Tringa tobata. The sequence continues at coordinate 19,177,852 of JAHREE010000245.1, forward strand.
ATGATGAGATACCTTGATTTTGGCCTTTTAAATTGTTAAATATTATTGAAAAATTTTCTGTAATAATATTTAAAGTAAAAATAAGAACTACGTGTTAAAGCAATGATGCATTAGCTACATTAAAAAACGCTTGACTATTCTTTGCAGAAATCAAAGTGTCTTTTATGTTGCTATATTATGCACAAAATGTGCTGGAAAAAATGGCCACAAGAACATGAGTAACAAACCAAATTATTTTTAGCAGCCATGCATCAGTGTAATTTCCATGCTTAGTTTTAAGAAAATATAATATCCCATAAGTATTTAAGAATACACTCTAAAGTGAGTGAAAGTATCTCTTCTGTATTCACAGTATGCATGCAGCAAAATATCCCATGAATTCTTTCCGAAATGGAAAGCCCTGGCTGACATGAAATACGTACATTTCTTACTTCTCCTCGCTCCATTATCAAAGAAACAGCTATTTCTAGCCTGTATTTGAACTGAAGCATACTGAATATCTGTACTGGCGTCATAAGAGAAAAGAAATTAAAGCCTCTCCCATGCAGAGCAACTGAGAGCTGATTTTTGCTGACTCACAAATCCTCCAGGCATTTCTTTTCAGGAAGGGTGAGGAAGGAATCTGTTGCGCAGAGTGGACTATCAGGTTGGCAAAAATGTTGCTGTTTACCTTTTGCCCAAGTCTTGAATATTGAAAGAGAAAGAGAAAGATGAGTTACAAACCTTTTTTTTTTTTTCATTTTCACTTTTCTGCAGTTGGTTTTGTCGCACACCAGCAGCATAACCTCGATACTACTCAACTATTTAGTCATCTCTATTTCTCATCCTATTTATCACTCACTCACTCATTGATTGACCTAGCAAAGGGGAGTTTGCCCACTAAGCTGTATAGCTTATTAGTAGTACAAGCAGGGTAATGCATATTGGTGATGCATTGCAAAGCAAAATGGCAATTTAAAAAATATTTTTGGTGTTTATTTTTACATAAGAAAATTAACTTCTGGAACATCTGAAAAAAATGCAAGTTCAAGTTAAGTCCACCAAACACTCTCAGTTAAAACAATAATAAAACCCCATTGGAAATGTTAAAATGGATCACAAAAGCATTTCTGAAATGTTGTAGACTGATTTTTCAAGTTAGATTCTTAAGGCATGCAAGTATGAGTCATAAGCTGTAAGAATACTATGATCTTCAGTAAGTAATTTACAAACACAAGCGTATTTATTCTGATTTGTATTTCTGTGGAAGATTTACTAGGAATAATGGGAACGTGCTGGATAGCTTCCCAGTGGTTGTTTGACAAAAGTACTAATCAAAATTGAGTTGAAGCAGGCTCTTTTAAACAAATAATGATTTACCTTTACTATCTACTCAGAAATAAACTGTAAGAAAAAGGTAAACTGACTTTAAGAACACTTCCTTCTGCCTGTGCTACACGAATCGTTCCTCATTTGTTACCAAATCAGAAAACAGATTTACTGGAAAGAAAAAACTGGCCAGAAAATCCACACAGTCAACTTATGTTGGACACGTCTCAGGGTACAACTAGGTCACATTTAGTAAATGGGTCAGGTGTTTTGCAGCCAGGACCAACCAAGACAAAAGAGTATGTAAGGCAGGAAAACTTACAACATAGCCATCCCACTGAGAATACAAGCTGTTTTTCACCTCAATGAGAAGCAGGAATAAGTTATTTCTAAGTCATGCTACATGAAACCACAGGAGAAAAAAAGAGAAGGAAGCAAGGATATAAAAGGATTGATTATTCAAGGCTAAATCGTGACCGTGTAATAAGTAAAGCAAACCAAAAAACCCTGACCTTTAAATATTTATGTCTTCTGCTAAGAAGTACAAGAGGTTGCAACCAGAAATACAACTAGGCAACACTTTTAAACGCAGTATACAGATATTTGGTAATCATCAAAGCAATGTTTAATATTGATTCCTTCATGAATGTAAATCTATGCAGTGATAATTTTGTGTTATTGCTGTTAACTCTGCAAGAATTTCAAACCTATATGTACTACTATTAGTGATAAAAGGGAGCAAGGAAGCAAGGGGGGGGCTGTTCTTTACTCTTAAAGGTTGAGGGATACCTGAATTGTGCTACGTGGTTCACCTATGGTGTCGTGAACATTACATGCCCAACTGCACTCTTGAGTGTACATCTGTGGTTGAAGCTGGGCCAGTTATTTTACAAAGCTGATCCCAGCAACCTGATCACGCTATGTAATTGTATCTAAGGGAATCCCAGAGGTGCACAGCCACTGAAGTTGTACCTCCAGGATCCTCTGGACCCCGTGACATCACCTGCAGCCAATGAAGCAGTGGCAAAGCAGGCTCAAGCAATGTGTGAGCAGCAGTGGCAAGGAGATTCACTGGTAGTTTCCTGAGTCCATGTTAACAGCACTAATGAAGCAACAATAGAAAACACAAGATCAGGTAGACTTTTGCCCAGTTTTACTTACTTAATTTTCACTCTTTAGGAAACAGAATTAACCATGTGAAAGGTGGATCCATGTCCTATTTGTATCAGCAAGGACAACAGAAGCACATTCAGCACGTGACTCTTGGAGGTAATTAGTGCCAGAATTGGAAGGGTAAACACCTAGCATTGGTTATCCTTTGGAAAGGACTTTTGGCAGCCTGGCAGCTAACACACTGTCATCAGTATGGTTAATGGAAAGCTGACTCTCCCGTGAACAGTGGTTCAGCTTCACGTAAGTGTCCCATAAAATTGATTTTTAGCATCATATATGCTCAGATTTCCTTCTGGGAATATGTGGCTGAATCCTTGAACGTGATGGGAACCTTTTGATTGACCAGATGTGACCACATAAAAAGAGAATATACAGGTCAGGAACACTCCATATTTCAGGGCATAATCATATCTAATTTTGTAATAACATCTAGCTTCTATAGTGGTCTTTTGTCCATGGATTTGAAATATCGGTTAAGTAAAGTTGAAACATGCTGAACAGAGGTGAAGTCATTTGCCTGAAATCACAAAGCCATCCCCAACAGATCTAGAAGTGAGCTCCAGTCCCACCATTCTTTTCATCATTTGGTCAAATGTATTGACATCAAAAACCTCATTGAATGTTGTCCCATCACACGGGTTGCTGTACAGACAGAAAAGCAGGCTTTCTCTGGAGAAGCCACACATAAACATCAGATGTAGAGCATAAGTAGAATGCTATTAAAGCTATTTATACAGATAGTAAGCAGGAGAACATACATAAAATAATCTGGTTGGGATAAAGCCTGCAGCAGAAGAGGGAGCCTGTCACCAGTCTTTTAGGTGCATTGAAAAAGGCAGATACTGACAACCTTAGTTCCCCAGCAACGAAGATTCGATCAAAGTAGTTCAAACAGACTCCTTGAATTGAAGGCTAGGAAAGATTCATGCTTTCATTGCCACTGCCCAACGTGACTTCATACCTTTCTCTGCCTAAGTTTTTTTCATGTGCAGAAGAGGGAGGATGAGGTTGATTCTCTTTGCAAAGCTGCAAATATTTGTTGTGGGAAAGTGCTACATAACCACAGACCAGTATTTATTGTTAGGTGATCGGTAGTTACACATAATTCAGATAGCTACTATGGCTTTTCCTTGTGCTATTTGAGTGAAACTTTTGCCAGCCCCCATCCCAAAACCATGTGTGGGTTTTCTTAACGCTCGCGTTACTAGAAGTAGCCTCTTCATGCCCTGTCTCACCTTCCCATTTCCCCTGAGACCTCCCAGCTGGAGCAGACATCAAGCAGGCAAGTGGGAAACAGGTTCTGAAAATGGGAGGAGGAAGGGATGTGTTCAAATTCTGGGAATTCACCTCAACCCCCCTACCCCACCTCTTCCCGCCACCTCCCAGTGCCCGCCCCCAGCTTCAGCCTGCTCTCTTAAACCGCCGTCGCCCGGCCTGGGTTGAGCATTTTCGGCTGCTGGCTGCCTGACTGCAGGGAGCAGCAGGTGGGACAGACATGATGGTGCTGAGGTTAGGCAGCTGGGCTCCCCTGGGGCCTCTCCTCTCCCTGCTCTTTTCTACCAGCGTGGCGGTAAGTGAAGAGAGGGTGTTAGAAAACACCTCAGCGCGGAAAGCGCTGCCGGAGAAAATTCACTGAAAATGGTCTTCTTTCTTCTCTGCAGTACATTGCTACCAGAGAAAACTGCTGCATATTAGATGAACGATTTGTAAGTACCTGAACAACTTTTTTTTATCATCAGAGTCTAATTAAAGCTTTCCTATCCTGATTGTTAACTACCGCTATCACTTGATCCTCCTTGCTGCTTTTGATACTTATTAAATGTGCTGTGCTTAAACCCATGATTTATTAATAGCGGTATACGCTTGGTGAAAATATCACTGCTGATGAAAGCATATATCCAGAAGATGCTACAAGTAATAGTGTGCAGCGTTTTCTTGCTATGCGTGCACACAGTGTGAAAGTAAGCTGCCTCTGTAAATTCAAATACAGCAAAGTGGCAAATGCCAGCCCTTTTTTATCCACAATCGCTTGCATAAGCGGCGCCTGAAAAATATCTGCTCTCCTTTTTTTGCTGCTGAAACATTGCCAATTATTATTCTTTTGTCTTTAGGGTAGCTACTGCCCAACAACCTGTGGCATTGCAGATTTCTTTAATAAATACCATCTCACTATGGATAATGAACTGCAGGAAATGGAGAGAATTTTGCGGCAAATTACTAACTCCACAACAACAGTAGAACATTTGATTCAACACATCCAAGGCATCTATCCTCCAGAGAAGCAGAAACTACCAAGTGAGAATATAAAAATAACTACACAACTGAAAAATAGAATTTATGTAGTTTTTGTGGTTTTCAGTTTGCCAAATTGCAAAATTTTATACCTTTGTCTGTTTCACAGATACAATTGATGATTATACTCAAAAGTCCAAGAAAATAATTGAAGAAATTATCAGATATGAAAACACTATTTTGTCTCATGAAAGTACTATACAGTAGGTATCCTCCACCTTTTGTATCACTTGACAATCCAAATAATTTTCTTCTGTTCTTTTATCAAGTGCAGCTAAGGCTCCCTCAGAAAGGTTTTTTGTGCTCATGTGGGCTGTTGTGCCCGCACTGTCATCAGTAGCTGCGTAGCAAGACATGGAAGGATCATGAGGATCTGATATTGCATTCTGTGCTCATCTGCATAAGCCATTAATTGTGCAAAAAGTGCAAGCTAAGAATGTCAGGAAGCACAGCAATATTTTCATTTATGTTTCTTTTGCTGTGCCAGCTACTCCTAAAATTTTTTTCAAGACCTTTGGAGGTTTTATTAATATAAGTTAGTGCTGTAATGCAGAGTGTGTGGAATATCTGTACAACCATTCACCCTGGCTAACTTTACTGTATATATCCATGTAAATCAGCTTAGTTACATTGATATAAATCACAAGTAACTATAAACTTAGTGGTAGTCTTTTGTAAATTGACATTGAAAATAAAATTGAAAACATTGTTAACTTTTCTAGATCTTAAGGATATGTTTTTTGACCTGAATGTAGAAAAATCTCCACTTCTCTAATGTTATATCAAAGACAATTTAGGCATTCTGACACTTGCAGCAGTTTATTTACAGCATTTATGTTTTACAAATGCATCCATAATTAAAGAGGAATAATTTACCATTTACTTCAGGAGAACAAAGAAAACCTTTCATAGACTTATATTCATATATTAGCCACTGGTTTGGGTTTTGCTGACTAGATTCAAGTCAAGTTTTGCATAAGATTAAGTGCCTGCTTTCTCATTTTGTCTAGTTTCCGTATCTTTAAATATCAGTGCTAATAGAGGCACCTCCTTTTACAGGGGTGTATGTAGCAGCATGCTACATTGGTGAGGCATGAGTGCAGGGAAATGTGTATTACATATTCAGAAACAGCGGAAACAACAAGCCATTTTTATGTCTCTCTGTCCAGACAGTTGACAGATACATATATAATGAACAGCAACAGGATCGCCCAGCTGAAACAGAAGATCGCCCAGCTTGAGGCACACTGTCAGGAGCCATGCAGAGACACAACTGAAATACAGGAGACAACTGGAAGAGGTGCACAAAATGCTTCTTGTAGGGTGGAGGGTTAATTCAGTTACGAGTATCACCGGTTGGCATCACGGCGATGAGTTATTTGTAATGTTAGGGACCATAGATTTCTGCAAAGGTATATAAGATTACAAGCTATGAAATCCATGCTTGCATAAATGTAGGCACTAGGTAGATGCTCTGCAAGCAGAGCATTCAGATGGAACAGAGGTCTCGTTGGGTCGTTTGGCCTTTTTGGCCAAAATATATTTATCCCAAAATATATGCTAAACATGAGGGACAGGAAGAGAGTTTCTGTGGACTTAAGACAAACAGAAGGTAATTAAATATCACATTTCTACTGCGTCACCTGAAAAAAACTAATGATTTTTCCGTTAGCTCCAAAAATGCCATTTTTGTTGCTGTAGAAATTAATGCAATGACTGTATTTCATATATAAGTTGCTTAAGCTGTATGTGAGACTAAATTCTTCCTCATATTATACAAGTCCTGTGAACTTTGGTAGGGTTTTATACAAATGACCTTAAAGTATGTGGATTAAATAGCTAATGTTGCAACAATGACATTTAGATGAATTGTATTTCCTGCATGAAGAAAGTTACAATATCAAACAAATGTGAATGTAGAACTGTAGCTAGATTAATAACAATCCTCTGAATATCTTTACTTCAGATTGTCAAGATGTTGCAAATAAAGGTGCCAGAAAAAGTGGCCTTTACTTTATCAAGCCGCAAAAAGCCAAGCAGTCATTCCTAGTCTACTGTGAGATTGACTCATATGGCAACGGCTGGACAGTATTACAGAGGGTAAGCCACTTGTGTATTACTACCATGTGCAAGCTTATTCCATCACCACTGTTTTTATTTACCTACATAAGATACATAACTTTTTTGATTGAGGGTTTTGGTTTTGGTTTGGGTTGTTTTCCCCAGAGACTGGACGGGAGTGAGGACTTCAGGAAGAGCTGGATTCATTATAAGGAAGGATTTGGACATCTGTCTCCAGATGACACCACCGAGTACTGGCTGGGCAATGAAAAGATTCATTTAATAACTACACAGTCTGCTCTGCCATACACCTTACGAATAGAACTGGAGGACTGGAATGGCAAAAAAAGGTACTTGCTCATGATGCTTATGAAAATGACAGCTTAAAACCTACTGCTCCCACTGCTGCATCAGTTTGTACAGCTCTCTGAAAAACCGATGAGCCCTTAGACCTGCTCACGTGCATAGGACACTGCCTTGGCACCATGTGTGACCTGCCGCCAGGCACACGTACGTGTCTGAAGGCATGCGCTGGCAACCCTAGCTTATTTGGCAGAAGGAATCTGTTTATTCTCTTCACGTTTCCTCTCATCTGATGCATCTTGTGAATTGTCGTAGGTCCCTTCCAACTGAACTATTCTATTCTATTCTATTCTATTCTATTCTATTCTATTCTATTCTATTCTATTCTATTCATTCCATTCTCCAGGAGGGCTTCCTATCCTTGCTATTTCTTCAGACATACACTCCTTCCTCCCACCAAGAGTTTCCTCATGACCTAAGTAACCGTAAGCACTATGAACCTGGGAGATATATATGTATGTGTTTATATAATGTAGATCTTTCATAAGACTAAGTAATCAGGAAACTTGTCTGATGCTGGAGCACAAAAGTTGGTTGGATGTATATCATTGAACTGAACCACACAATCATGCAAAAGCAATTCCTTTTCAAATACTAGGATGCCATAAATGACTTCTCTGCACTACTAACACCCACATATTTTGCATTTGTGCATGTACTGGGAATGCAGCATGCTCATATTCACTGTTATCCTTCATTAACAGCACTGCTGACTATGCTGTATTCAAAGTGGGAAGTGAACAAGACAAGTATCGACTGACATATGCCTACTTTATTGGTGGTGAAGCTGGGGATGCCTTTGATGGCTTTGATTTTGGAGACGATCCCAGTGACAAATCCTTCACCTCTCACAACGGCATGCGGTTCAGTACTTACGACAACGACAATGATAATTTTGCTGGTAACTGTGCTGAGCAAGATGGATCTGGATGGTGGATGAATAGATGCCATGCTGGCCACCTCAATGGCAAATATTATATAGGTAAAGTGTCTTCTAAATACCTGTAGCCCAAGTCACCACAGTTCTTTGTCACACTTCAGTGACAAAGAAAAATAGGTCACTTTCATTGAGTATGTTTTGCTGTCTGGATTTCCCAAAGCTGGCGTAGCCCATTCTTTGCAATAACTGCTAACATGAGCAGTAGGAACTTATGGCTGCTCTCCAGCCCAAAGTGGGAGAATCAGTCTTGAGAGAAGCAAACCAGGGGGAGAAGGGTGGTGAGTGAGGGTGGCATCCCTGGGCATGTTAGTACCAGAAAAATGTATGGCCCCATTAACTATTTTAGAAAGCAACTAACTGTTTTGCTCCAACTGGTATTTTTTAGGTGGTGTGTACACATCAGCAGGTGCTGGTCCAACTGGGTATGACAATGGCATTATCTGGGCAACCTGGCGTGACCGGTGGTACTCCATGAAGAAAACTGCAATGAAAATCATCCCGTTCAACAGACTGTCAGTAGACGGACAGCAGCACAACTTAGGCAGCGCCAAACAGGTTCGACGACAGGGCCAAGGAGATATTTAAAATGACAACAGAACATAGTTATAATTTCAAACACTAAGCATAGACAGCGGAAGCGTTAAGCCCACTGCATCTTAGAGAAGTTAGCTTTAATTGCTATTTTGTCAGACAAATACTTGTACTTTGATTTTAGTATACCTTCCACATTACTGTTTCTTTTAACAGATAGATAAGTGGATAGTCTTATGATCAGAAATATTCCCTTGCCTTCATGTATTTTAAATGTTAAATTTTTAATTTCCAGCTAGTATAACTATGTATGAACACTATCAACATGTCATCATAGCCTTATGTACTTCTTTTTAGATAAATATTAAAATGCTCTCTTTTTTTCTGTTGTAGGTTGGAGACTCGTAAAGGGACAATCTCACAAAAACTGGTCTGAACATGGAAAACAAATCTTTTATATCTTAGACACTGAACTTACCTAACACTCTACAGTTCAGTTTTGACTATAAAACACCGTTGACTGTAAAACACCCAAGACTCTTCCCTGAGCAGTGCTTACTTCTGTACATGGGCTTTTTTCTGTACAAATTCTCAATAAATTTTTGATTATTACAGAAAATCTGAACTTGTTATCTGTGCTCTACTGCTGGCCAAAAGAATCAAAGTAAACATTATGATGGTTGAAAGGTTACTCTAATCAAACTTTTTTCAGTCGTTCCTGAATTGCATGCCAGTAGTTGCTGTTCTTTATTTAGAGGCAAGTGTTGGAGGTATTTCTCCATAAAATGTGGCTTGTTTCCAGAAGTTTTCATTCTGTTTTCTGATGAAATTGATTTGTGACATAGATCAAAGTACATCACAACTTGAAAGAAATCTAGTTTACTGCTGCAGGCTACTTGATGGAGCTTACTGTGAAGTAATGAATACATTTTGAATCAGGATGTGTTAGGAAATATACTATCAATGACCAAGAACAGATATTTTACTCCAGACCATACATAGTAACAATTTTCTCAAATATTGCTCAGAATAAAAGTTTCATTTGCTATATAGCACATGAAGCCGTAGAATGGTTAGAGTTGGAAGGGACCTTGAAGATCATGAAGTTCCAACCATGGGCTGGGACACCTCCCACTACACCAGGTTGCTCAAAGCCCCATCCAGCCTCGTCTTGAACACTTCCAGGGACAGGGCATCCACAACTTCACTGTGCAACCTGTTCCAGTGTCTCACCACCCGCACAGTAAAGAATTTCTTCCTGTTATCTAATCTAAATCTCCCCTCTTTCAGTTTAAACTCATTATCCCTCATCCTAATAGTACGCTCCCTGATAAAGAGTCCCTCCCCATCTCTCCTGTATGTCCCCTTTAGGTATTGGAAGGCTGCTGTAAGGTCTCCCTAGAGCCTTCTCTTTTCCAAACTGAACAACCCCAGCTCTCTCAGCCTGTCTTCATAGGAAAGGTGCTCCAGCCCTGTGATCATCTTCATGGCCCTCATGGACCCATTCCAACAGGTCCATGTCTTTCTTATGTTGAGGGCCCCAGATCTAGACACAGTACTCCAGGTGAGGTCTCACCAGAGCAGAGTAGAGGGGCAGGATCACCTCCCTCAACCAGCTGGCCACACTTTGCATGCAACCAAGGATGTGGTTGGCTTTCTGGGTAGTATAACATATTAATCACTATTCCTGAATACTGCCATTTTATTCATAAATATTTAAAATTTAATCTAACATATCTAATGCCATTATGTGGCAAAAAAAAAAAAAAAGTTGAAATTTGCAGCAGAAATTAATGGTATTTTACTTGCATTTTCTTTTTCTAGATCTGATAATAATTTATTATTATTGTTTATATATTTGCAACATGGCATTAAAAATGTTTCTTTCCCCTCTGTCACTTTGACTTCTGTATCCATGCTCTGCTATGTCTGAACTGTGATTTGCCTCTCCAAAAGTTTAGCTTTTGGCCACAATGGTATATTTGATGACAATGTGCTGTAACTACACACATTTCCCTGGTGTGAGCTGGCATTTTATGGGTTGCTCACCAGAACTAAGATTGGCTTATTCTTCCAGTTGATTTGTTGATTGACATCCTAAGTTTTCACAAACCGCTTTAACCCTCTTTGGAGAGGACCATCTGCTCCAGTGGTCAGGAAGGGCAGAGCTATTGAATCCAAGAAGCCTGGTCTTTCAAAGAAGTCCTGTGCCAGAGTTCATCAGGGAGTCCGCAGTTAGATTCTCTGGGCCCTGAAAGAAGACTGGCAAGACTCACAACTTTTGGGGCTCCCTTCTACTGTTTCCAACCTTCTAGCTATCAGAAAGGGGCCTGGACAAATCTCCTATATGTTCTGACACTTAGAGAGAGAATACTACTCTCAGGATTGTTTTTTTTTGTAAGCAAATACATTGCAATTTGACATAATGCCCCTATTTTGTATACCGAGAGGTCATATTTCTCTTTTCTAAATCAGTCTTTATCATACATGACCCTCAGACCATAGACTGTAGCAAAAGTCATCCGTATTTAGACAAGCCATCCCCTTCCGATTTTATAAAAGTTCATTATAGGACTTGGTGGCTACAATGAGTTTGCTTCTTTTTCATACGTTGTGCTTGCAGTCACTCTTCCAAAGACCACTGTAGCACAAAACAGAGGAATTGGCAACTGACATACTTTCTTTTTTGAATGCTCCCTCCAAAGCAAAAAAAAAAAAAATAAAAAGTGGGAAAGGAAGGGATAGAGGCAGAAGGTGAAGGACTTGCTGGGTCCCTCAGTCCCTGGGACATTTCTTGGGGAAAATGTGGGGCCAGATGCTGGGACTGGCTAGTAACAAATTGAAAAGAGTTAAGTAGTCCAAGGGGCACATGAAGAGAAGGTGGAGTAGAGAGCTGGGGCTAAAGGAGAATGGAGTGTCAGACAAGGTATCCAGAGGATGGACATGAATGAGCAGGTTAGAGGAGAAGAAGGCACCACTTACAAACTGGTGGCAGGTACCTGTGGTAGGACAGGAGACAGGGGCGGTGCTGGGCGAACACGGACTGCCTCATGTCTAGGGCACACAAAACAGAGTTAAACCCCAGACTCCTCAACTATTATTGTGGCAACCTGCCAAGAGCAGGGCAGCTGAAGTAGTGAACTGCACTTCTGTCCTTTGATAATGAATTAAAGTTAAATCCAAAGTTTATCTAGCTCTTGGCCTTTAGCCTTTCAGACAAACACAGAGAGAAGTGACTGGATGATTGCAACATGAAAGCAAAGGTACGGACTAAAGGTCAGGCCCAGTACAACCCTCAACTGGAAAGCCTCAGGAGCTCTTCCTTCACCACAGCTTTACCCAGCAATTCCCTTCGCACGAAGCAGGAAACCCCTTGTAGCTTACCAAATGTTTATGATCCGCTATCGGCTTTTTTCAGTCCCTCTAGCCTTGGTGGCTGAGCTTAAATTTTCTGTATTTGAAAGTCACCAGAGATCTGCACCCTCCATCAGGGTCAGAGAAGGCCTGGCACAAGCTACTGCTGTGTTTAGTGTTACACTGGTAGCCAGTTCCCGGAACACCACCTAGCAAGTTGTCACATCCTCTGTCAGCATGGCTGAAAAGGCAGAAATTCTACTGCTTGATGTGCTCTGACCACTCTTGATTCTTAAGGCCTATTAAATTACAAAAATAACATTCAGATATTATTGGAGATCAGAAAATCAACCTCTTAAAAAGTGGGAAAAGCCAGAACTAAGGTGACATGTCACATCATGTTTGAATCATGAAGGATGCTTTAGTTGTCGCATAGGTTGTAATGCACATAGTAAGTAAGACCAGGAGGGGCACAGCTGGATCTTACTTACAGCCAATACCCTGAAGAATTAGGTGCTATTCCAGCTCTCATCCCCTGGTTCCTCTGGGACTAGAGTCAAGACACTCAGATGTCTCAGAGCTGGCTGCTGGATGTTCCTCCTCAGTGCAGCTCAGTGCAGGGACAGAGCTACAGCTGCCCATATGGTGTGCTCTGAAGACTCAGACTATCAAAATGTATCCCAAAAATTAATAACTGCTTTTTGACTTAACCTTCTCAGCTGGCTTCTGCAGCTGTGAAAAGGGGAAAGCTGTGCCCAGGGAATGAATGTTTGTAAAGCACCGGGGCAGCTGAGTGATGAGCACCACAGGAAAATCCTTGGAGCTTTAAACAGTCTGCAGAGCACTATCATCACACAATTAAAAGAGTGTGCAGCGCTGGGCAGGTGCTTGCCTGTGGAGCACCACCCATGCTCAATGTGAGGAGGAAGGGGTTCAGTGGAAGAGACATCACAATCCACAAGTGTACGCACAAGGAGAGCACATGAAGGTTGTAATAGCAATTCCTGTGTACCTGAGCACAGAGGTCCCAGGCTGTGATCTTTGAGCAGAGTTTTGTATCCCTTGTGGAGGCTAAATTAGAGCTTGTTGGTTGAAGTGGGCGACTCCATGGACTCCCGTACATTTTGGATGAAGATTTACTCTGTTCTGTAAAATAATTAATCCTAATCCTGCAAGACTTCCTCTCACTGTGGTCTTTCCCCGCCTTAGGCATTTTATTGTCCTTTGAGGCTTTTATAGTTCTTTCAAAGAACTGCTGCAACAGCGTCAACAAAATTATGTAGGACTTGGAGTGTGGAAGCATCACCAATCTTACCCCTGCCGATGCTAGCAGCTGAGCATTTTGGCGAATAATTATGTTTATTATCTGCTTTGAGTTCAGGAGCTGCCTTATGGACAGTTATCAACTGAACACCACAGCCGTGGCGGGCTGATCTTCAAACTGAGCAAAGTAATATGTGGTCTGTTTGGACATTTGTTGCTGAAGTCAGTTGGGCTGTCTTCTTGCTGAAATCAGAAGAGGTTTGTAGCATGGGATTTGAGATTCAACAGGAGCCTTCACAGAGCATGTAACAGGGAAATAAAATAAACAGAACATCTTGTTTCAGAATATGCACAGTTAAGATACAATTAAGCCTTAAATATAATAGAAATCCTTTGTCATGCAAAACCAGATACTGGTGGTGTAGGTGTTAATCAATGTAGCACCATCTTACTGAGCTCTTCTGCTACCTGAGGATATAACTCTCTATTAGTGATACTGGTATGAGTTAAGTTAGGCTTACGAGGGGTTTCCTAGATAAGAGAAGCATGAAATTCAAGACCAGAAATGGAAGGAAACAAAGGGTCCCGTTCAACTGCAGTGAGCTTTACATGGAAAGGGTTCAAGCCCCCTGAGGGCAGAAAACAGGAGGAAAAGCAGAGGAAAGGAGAATAAGACAAAATCTAGAATGGCTGCTGGAATGGATCCAAAGCTAAAATCATCTATTTTGAATTAAATATGTTGTAAAATACCAGATTCAAGCTTAAACATGTCCCACTAAAGCAGAATATACAACCTGTAGATGATGGAGACTTTTGTGAATGTCACGCAGTTTTGAAAAGCCAAGAGAGAGTTTTGTTCTTTCAACTGATTTGGCCCACATTTGCTCAAGTAAGGGTTTTCTTGCTCATTCCTGCTCACTGCAGTGGCAATTTTTGAGATGGGCAGCATCTGTCAAGTGTCTGACAGCCATGTACAAACCTGCCCAGTAACAGTTAGACTTGTTATAAAGCTCACAGCAGCAGCAGCGCATTATCATCTATTGCCACATAGAAACTGTACCCGTTATACAAAAATTTAAGGAGATATGATTCCTTAGGAAGATTTAATCATGCTTAACATCTGTGGGGGGACATTTTCAAGTACCACCCTACTGTGATTTTCATAAATATGTGTTCATTTCAAACAAATCTTGCTTGATAAAAAATTATAATATTCCATTTGTGTAAGAGACAGCATAATGTTAAACACACCATGCATTACACAAATGCCAGTAAAGTCTAGCTGTAAGAACTGATGTCACATGGGCTCTGCACTCCTCAGGAATTAATTTTGGTTGATGACCACACAAACAGACAGACTGTATCAACCTTTCTTAGACTACTGCCTTTGGAAAGGCCAGTGGATTTCACGGCAGTGGAACAGTCACACAGAAAAGGCAAACCAATTACTTCCTTTTCCAAATATCAACTCTTTGATTATGCTGGATGAATGCCCATCACACAGAGTGTGTGATTTCCAGCAGGTAAGCATTGCTGAATCCTGCTAGATCCTGCATACATCTAGTTGAACATCCAGTTACGAGAAACTAAGCTTTAGACAGATTTTTTTTCCTGGAATACATGGTGTTTTCTGCATGTTGGTGTTGTACAAACTTATCTGGAGCAAATAACATCAGAAACTTGTGCAAGAGGCCTTAAGTAATCACCTAAGGGGGAGGGGAGCATTTGGCATGTTTTATCTCCAAACAGAAGGGAGCATAATGATTAATCTCAGCTTTGCATTAAGGTTTAAATTGCACCAAAAGACCAGTGAAGAGCATCCTTTCAGTCAGAGTTCTGCTCGCTCTTCTCCTGAAGATGATATCAGTGAGGATCCTCTGTGTGTTGCTGTGCCTCAACTTAGCCTGGGTATGAGTTTGCTTACTTAATTGTTTTCATCTCTTTCTGTTTTGAAGAGTAAGCATTTATTTAATGTTGATTCATTAGATAGATACCTTTTGGCTGTCACCTAGCTCGTAAAATTCAATGCACACACATATGCACAAACTTACTGTAACCACTTCACTGCTGGATTTTCATCAGTAGTTCTTGAGTATCCAGTGCTACAGTTTTGCTTTATTCAGTTTTGCTAAATCTGCCTGGCTTCAGGAGCAGCAAATTAACATGAATTCATAGATTCATAGGTGATGCTGTAAGTCTTAAACCTAACTGACTGGGTGGATGCTGGTGGCTCCAGACAGTCAGTAACTGTCATGTTTATTAGGGTGAATTCTACTCTCCTTTGGATGGTACTTCAGTGGGGTTTTCCACCTACAAATGACACACAATATCTTTATTATAAAATACACATTAAAAAAAAAGGATTCCTGTGGCAGCAACGTCAGGTTAAACTAGAGCTAAGTAATAATCAATTTTTAGATAAGGAAAGAGATAGACTTGATTTTCAAGTATGCTAATATAGCCTTGCTCTTCTCTCATTGATATGTCAAGCCATAATCTTACATTAGATTCTTTATGTTTCTCTTTGTGACTGTTTTTTGAAGAATATGCATGTTTTAACAAATGGCAGAAATTACAAAAAGCAGATGGGGCAAAACAGAAGTAATTGCATTGGAGCTGTCAATGCTGAAAGGGCACAGACCACCTAAAAGGAAAGTTTTTATTTGTTACTTTTAAGAAGCGCTTGGGCCAGATCATCAGGATGGATCAAGCCAGCATGATTCTGCTGATTTTAGTAACCACATTGCACTTCTCCAGGGCTGAAGTTCTGGCCCTGGAGGCTAGAATTAGGAAAACTGTCTCTGCCTCAGAATTCAACATTAATTGTAATAATAAGTAATCTTTCATATTTTCAATAATTAATTATGCTGCTTGAAAAGAACATATGGTATGCAGAGGAATCCAGTCAGACCTAATTACATCCCAAGACCTAAAACGGGGCTTTCTTTTATGAAAAAGAATTCTTTCCCAAGTGATATTCTGTCACTAAGTGATAACACAGTAGGGATCCTTACAGTATTTTGGCTTAGAATTAGTTCATATATATGTACATATTTTTCTGAGGTTTGAAGAAAATCTCAGTATATTTATTTATCTTCTTTCCATTAGCACAGTGGAATCCATCCATCACTGTTATTATTATTTTTATTATGATGTTATTAGCTCTCTTGTTCTTTATGGCAGGCAAAATACAAGCTTACAGTTTGCACTGTGATTAAAATCAGAAGCGCTAACTGGAAATCTCCCTTCATATACATCTTTAAGCCACTTTTGTGTAGACTGAAGGTGGTAGAATGACAGTAGAAATGTAGAAATATTGCAGCAAATGGAAATAGAACATAGGATTTTTTAAGTATTTGCTTTAACGTAACCAGTTTCAATCTAATTTTGAGTTAATTTTATATTAACATGCAGAACAAAAGATTCATCACCTTCACCAGCTCCCTATGTAGCAGCATTGATTTTAAGAGACGAAAAGCTTTATTCTGACAAAACAAACACAATCATATTTTACAAGAAGTGCCAGGAATAAAATCCTTGCACTGTTCAGTGTGATGCTTTCCAGGTGGCTGTAATTGCCGCACACCAGCTATGCCGCTGAGTGTTCGAGGACAGCAGCGTTATATTTCTGTTGTCTTGGCAGCTGTCTGGCTAATCTCAGTTTTACTTTTCCCCTTTTTCCTCCTGGCAGGCACAAGGTGGAGGGACTACGTTTGAAATGGAGGGCGCAGGAGTGCGTGGTCCCAGGATTGTGGAGCACATGTCCCAGACCACCTGCCAGTATGAGAAGAACTGGCCCATCTGTGCGGACGATGACTGGGTGAGCAACCAGCTCTGGGGGCGAAAGCGGGGCCCGTCTGTAGGATGCTCAGCCACGATGGGTGCCATGCAGCCAGCACACAGTGGGGCTTCAGGTCTGAGGGAGGACAGGTAACACGTCGTATCAGGACAGCCTGGAGAGATTTCCCGTGGGGAAGAGGAGAAAGAAAGAAAGAGGGAGTAGTTTGCAGGGGTGCAGAACCAGAAGAGAAAGTAAGTCTGGAAAAGAAAGATGGAATAAAAGGTGGCTATTCCTAGAAAATAAATAAGAAAGATTTCTTTTCAGAATTTTGATATTGTCACTTTTGGAGTTGGTAAAAGAAAGGCAATGGAAAGAAAGGTGTGCAAGAAAGAAAAGAAGTAGCTAGAAATAACTTACAATTCACTAGTTACTTTTTAGGAAGTCAGATGACAAAATGTTCAGGAAAAGATTCATAATGATTGACTGGATATCTTTGTGTATAAACTGTTAATTTGTTTTTCTCTTGCTTTTTGCATCTCAGTCCATCTCTATGCTACATTTATTTGACATCTAATGGCCTCTATTATCCTTGCTCAAACTGGACAACAGGCTTCTCCTTACAGCAGCACTTTGGGAGATATATACACATGTATGTCTTATTTCACCCCTAAGGAACAGAGAGAAAAAATTAAGGGTTTACTTGTTCCTCACGCCCTCCTAACAGCAGGTTTCTGAGGACACACTTCACTGATTCCATCTCACTAATGCCAGAGGTGTCGGAGGTAAAGGATCAGCCCCCAGGTCACTTGTTCTAAATCACACAAGTCCTTGGTGAAGTCGTTGGATGAATAGGACAGGACATCTGAGGAGAACTTGCAGAATCTTGCCCTAATTTTTTTTTTTTAATGTGTTTTAAGTGTTAGCCAGAGTGTCCAAACATAATGTTAAAAACAGGTTTACTCATGAAGATTTTAAGACAATCACTTCCCTCTTCCAATTTTAGGGTACAAAATGTCCATCAGGCTGCAGAATGCAAGGACTGATCGATGAAACAGACCAAGATTATAAACACAGAATTGACAAAATCAAGAAGTTGCTTGCAGAAAATCAAAACAACTATAAGAAATCCAATCGGATAATTGTGGAAACCATAAATGTACTAAAACCAAACCTGGATAGTGCTCAGCGTGAGTATCTCACACCCAGTTTTATTATCCATTGCTGAATTTATTTTTTTGTTTTGTGCATAAGCACAAAATTTTCACATTGTGAAAATATATGCTGCACTGGACCTTATTATCAAAAGCCAGAATAAACATAATAATACAAAACTCTTAACTGCTAGCTAGTAAAACGTAATGAAATTTTTACCTGCTCAGTACTATGAGAAAAAGGTTCTTAATTACATGTTTTAATTACATATTTTGAACTACATTATTCCTTTAGGAAAGGAAATCGTGTGTGCACAGGTGAATGTGATGCATTTCTGTTTCAGAGACTGATGAGACGTATGGTCACGTGTCAGGAGAACTGAGGCGGAGAATTGTGACACTGAAGCAGAGAGTTATCACTCAAGTAAACAGAATTAAAGCTCTGCAGAGCAGCATCCAGGAACAGGTGGTGGAGATGAAACGCTTGGAGGTAGGTGGCTGCTATGTAATTTCCATTCTTTCCAGGGCTTAGCTACAGAAAGAGGGTCTATCCATTACACCGTTCGTGGTGAGCATTGCTCCCTCTGGAAGAAGACATGATGCAACATCCACAGGACCCGACTTGCTGAGGAAAATCAGCAAGTGAGATGTTCTCTGTGCAGCTTGGTTTTCTTTTCCTGCTCAGGAGGACTCCTGGTCCCATCTGCCCTTTCAGACAGGCAGCACGGATGTTATATCTGCTGATAATTTGCTCTGTGAGGTGTTTCTGCTCCTGTAAGGAGTTGCTGAGCCGCTAGGATGAGGGGGATGTGCCCTGTCCTTCCCCGGTGCTGCCACTGCTGCCCACAGGCAGTGGTGGCATTACAGCCCGTGTCCCCAGGCTGCAGCCAGTTCTGCTGATGGTCATGCAAGGAAAAGTCCTGGCAGAAGCAGTGGTTTTACCCAAAAGCCCATTTTGATCCCTGGATCAGAGATACAGCTTTTGGATCATTTGGGAAAGCTATGGTAGCCCCCAGATGGCAGGCCTCACAGCAGGGCCACAACAGGCTCTGGGACATGTCCAGTGTCTTCCCCTCTCCTTGGAGGACCCATTTCTGCCCCAGTTCCCCGGGAGTGTGCCCAGCTCTGCAGCACTTCCTCCAAACCCAGGAAGACACCCCTATGCCCTGAGAATAAAGGGCGCAGGATTGGGAACATACTACAGCATACTTCTCCATGGAGCTCATGTGCACTGTGCTATTGCACATCTCATTTACAGTGGAAATAAACCCAGGAATAACTTCAAAAGTGAGCTTTGGAAAAGCTCAGCTGTAGGTGGGAGGTACCAGTGCAGGTCCCACCTTTCCTCAGTCCAGTTAAAGGATACACTTGCTTGAGAAAGTCAGGAAAGCTCCCTAAGCAAATTCTTTGTCTCTGTTTATATAGGTGGACATTGATATTAAGATCCGAGCTTGCAAAGGAACCTGTGCTAAAAGCTTTGATTACCAGCTGGACAAAGAAAGCTACGACAACATCCAGAAGCAGCTTACCCAAGTGAACTCCATCAACTTGCACCCAGAGCTTCAAACAACCACCTTGAGCACACTGAAAATGAGGCCGCTTAAGGACTCAAATGTTCCTGAGCATTTTAAGCATAAGCCTCTGCCTGAAATGCAGGCCCTGAACATAGTTAATAACATCAGGCAGATGCAAGCAGTCTTAGAAAGATCAGAAACAGACACGAATCCCTCCCGAGGCGACAGCTTCTATCCCGTGTCAGAATCGAGGGGGGATGCACCTTCACACACCAGCAGATTAGTTACTCCTACTCATGGGAGAGAACATGGGAGAGAAACCCATAGTCTGGGAGACAAAACCTCCTCTAGTGTTCGTAGGTGCACCAAAACTATCACCAAAAAAATGGTCACTGGCCCCGATGGCCCTAGAGAAGAAATAGTTGAAAAAACAGTTTCTTCTGATGGCTCAGACTGCTCCCACTTACAAGGAGCAGGAAATATTGGAGAGGAAGAGAGCAGGTACCACGTTGGTGGGACAGATATCTTCCACAAGCTAGAGGGTTCATTCCCTGGCATAGAAGCATTTTTTACCCCTGACTCTCCGTCCACTGCTAGCAAGCACTTTGGTGCATCTAGCAGCATTTCAACTACCAGCCACATGACTGGCACAGGCAGCAGTCACTTAGGTACCGGAGTATCCAGTCATTCAGGGGCTTATGGGGGAAAAGGCAAATTTACAGACTTAGGAGAGGAGGAAGAAGATGACTTTGGAGGACTTCACCTTCAGCCATCCGGATTCCCGTCTGGCAGTGCAAGTCACTCCAAGGCTGTAGTGACCAGCTCCTCTTCTAGTTTCAACAAGGGAGGCTCCACTTTCGAAACCAAATCACTAAAGACCCGTGAAATAACTGAGGAGCTAGGTGGGGTGCAACATGAGCAGAGTGCAGAGGATACCCCAGACTTTCAGGCACGCAGCTTCAGACCGACAAGAGGGAAGCAAAGGACAGCCAACACTGGGAAAGGTACACGGGCATCACACAAGTAGTTATTGAGGTAGTGGAGCAAAACTCCATCCATAACCAAACTGACACATTGGTTTTAGATACCGCAGTACAACAGTGTAATGATAAAACGCAAGCACTGTGTCCGTTTGTTGCCACCTCAGAAACAAAAAAGGAAATATTTCATTAATTCTTGGGTATTACATAGACAATTCACAATTTAAGAAGTATGTAAAGTTTTCTTAATTCTTTTTAATGTTGCCTGTCACTATACCTAGGGTAGTCAAGACATGTTTAACAATTTTCCTCAGAGCTATTGGTACTTGGATTCCTCTGAACCTTTTATTAAATTTTTCTGATAACTCCTGTCAAACCAGATCAACTTTTTTTTTTAGACTGTGATGATATCCGCCAGAAACACACTTTTGGTGCCAAAAGTGGCATTTTCAAAATCAAGCCAGCGGGATCCAGTAAGGTTTTGTCAGTTTATTGCGACCAAGAGACCACTTTGGGAGGATGGCTATTGGTCCAACAGAGAATGGATGGATCAGTGAATTTTAACCGGACCTGGCAAGACTACAAGAGAGGTTTCGGCAGCGTGGATGGCAGAGGGCGAGGAGAGTTCTGGCTGGGCAATGAAAACATACACTTGCTGACTCAGAATGACACTCTCCTTCGGGTAGAGTTGGAGGACTGGGATGGAAATGCTGCCTACGCAGAGTATATCATACAGGTAGGGTCTGAAGCAGAGGGGTATGCCCTTGCCGTGTCCTCCTACGAGGGCTCCGCCGGGGATGCGCTGATCGCCGGCTGGCTGGAGGAGGGCACCGAATACACCTCCCATGCCCAGATGCGGTTCAGCACCTTCGACCGGGACCAGGACCGCTGGGAGGAGAGCTGCGCCGAGATGTACGGGGGGGGCTGGTGGTACAACAGCTGCCAGGCGGCCAACCTCAACGGCATTTATTACCTGGGGGGCCACTATGACCCCAGGTACAACATTCCTTATGAGATCGAAAACGGTGTGGTCTGGCTGCCGTTTAGAGCCTCTGACTATTCCCTTAAAATTGTTAGAATGAAAATCAGGCCCATAGAAACGCTGTAGAAAGACAGACTTTTAATATATATGTGACAACTACAAGTTTAAAAGATTTTTTTATATGTATATGTGTGTGATGTATCTTTACCCTGTGAATTTAAAAGCAACTGGACACATCTGTGGCTTAAAAAATAAACACTGATTAATCATTAACAAAACAGTTCTTTCATTTTATTTATAACTGACAAGCCTTTTCAAGGAAATATTGATTTTAAACCCCTTTTTATATAAACTTTGTCTATGTCTTTGACTATGTGTTTGTCTATGTCTACGGCAGCTCGCACCTTGACTGGAGATAAAATTATTTATAATTTGAATTAGTAACTTTGTTTAAGCATGTTAAAGAAGTAAAAGAATTTAGAAGTATGTTCACCATGAACTCCTGCCTTCACTAACGTGAAGTGCAAAAGTCTGATGGAGTTTGACAGTCACACTTCCAGGCCATCTCCTCTCAGTTCCCTTTCAGGCGGAGCACAATAGCAGCTGGAGTCAGTTCTCAGGCAGAGACGTGAGACACACCTGACATGGAGTACACTTTGATAAATGATGCGTGCACATTAGTAGTGACTTTTCAGGATATCCTAAGCTTGGATTTTACAAATATGGAGGTAGACCTTCTGTCCCATTGATGAATTCTAGGTAGTTTACTCTGCATACTGTAGCTTTTCAAATAAGACAGTTCATGGTAACTCATCAAAATACAACTCCCAAAACAGACTACTATTTTCTAGTGATCACTAAAAGGTTATGACTATTACCAGTACAAGCAAGATGAGGAGCACCTGGATGGCTACAGTATATATTTCTTCAGTTTAGAATGTTTCTCAGCACACATGCGAAGCAAGGATTCTTCTACAGATATGAGGTTTAAATCAGCAACATGCTGACAGCGTGTGGTAAGGATTTTTTAGGAAAAATCTGGAAGCAGGAAAACTTCTTGACTTTGAGGCTGCACGAGTGCTGAGGCTGCCCAGAGAGGCTGTGGAGTCTCCTTCTCTGGAGATATCCAAAACCTGCCTGGATGCCTTCCTGTCCAGCCTGCTCTAGGTGAACCTGGTTTGGCAAGGGGGTTGGACTAGATGATCTCCAAAGGTCCTTTCCAACCTCTACCATTCTGTGATTCTGTCCATGGAAAAACATATTGATTATACGATTACACAAGAACATGCTGTATTTACCTTTATACCTCATGACATAAAATTACACAAGTATTTACTCTCTTTAATATGTCTGTGCTTCTATTGAGAAACAAGCACGAGCACACTTTCCTTGCCTCCAACCTCACTGTCCAGCATGTTTCATACCATTTAACAATATCATCAAATACTGGCAAAGCAGCTCACTTTTAGCCTTTTTTCAGTGCTTCTCAAACAGAGCCACTATCTAACCTTTTTGGAGAGTCTGCTGAAGAGCCAAGACATCTTTACAGCCATGCGCAGCAAAGTGCCTGTGCTTTTGGAAAAGGGGCTTCTGCTTTATGCCTTGTAGTTTTGTTCCCTAGCCTCAGTGGAAGCCTGACTGTGGGGATGCTAAATGTTTGCACTCATGTAGTGAGGTGCTGCCATGGTGTCTCCTCCTTATCCTCCTAGGCTCCATGGGTTAAATCAATAGGAGAGCTTTCAGATAGGATCCATCTGTCGCTAGCGATCTGGGTCCCTTCCTTTGTGGTGGAAGGCAGTCCCCTCTGAGGGATGTTTGAGCCTGCCTACCAAGGTTGGAAAGTCCTGTCTTTGGGACAACCTCTGCTCCTGGCTACAGAGGGAGCCTAGACCACTAGCTTTGATGAAATACACAACCTCCATCTACCCTGTGACTGGAGTCACTAATTGCTCTGATCCAACAATAGTAATTGTGTGAAAGACATACTGGCCAGGTCTTCTAACGCTGTATTTTATTCTATGATAAGAGGATGTGGGATGGTGGAAGGGATATTAAGAGGCACAGGACGTAAGCCAGGTCCCAGGAAAAGGCATATTTTATCCAGGATTTGAAGTAAGTGACTGGTGAGCTACCCATTTGTTAGATACTATATTTTCACTCTATTCCTTCTCAACATGTTACAGAGGTAGTTACCATTACCTTCATAATATAAAAGAAAATTACTGTCCCTTTTTTAGTGGAATGTGTTTGCTTCTCCAAACATAACGCATAAATACTTAGGAATCATGTGAAGAAAACTTTACTTTAAAGGCTTTATTTAATTTTTAGGAAACTTTTAAAAATAATCCTTTCCCTCTTCAAATGTGGCAGAAAAGTCCTTTGTAAAAGAGTGAAACAAGTTGGGTTGTTGGGAGTTTTTTTGTTGTGTGTTTTTTTTTTTAAATCACAATTATTCCATAATAGTTACTTCTGTCTTGTGAACAAATTAAAAAATGGAACAAAATACATTTGTAAGTTATTTTCATTGGTCAGATTTTGATTTACAGTTGACATAGCTTTTCACTTTATGTCCCAATATGCTCGTACATACGTATTTGGTTCTCATATGTAAAGACAAGCCTGAATACTGTGGCTAAAAAGATAACCATGTACAAATATTAAAAGAAAATCCCTGATTCTGTACATTTTGATAATGGTTAATGTGGAAAGTATGGCCTGATTTTCATGCTCATCTTCTTCATTGAATACCATGACCCCTTCCAGTTCATCCATACAACACCATCATCTGTACCATGTTTGGTCATATCCCAGCTGTAGGTCCCTCCCCAGTAGTATCTGCCATTGGGGTTGGCTGAGTGGCAGCGGTTGTACCACCATCCACCACCATCTTCTTTGGAGCACTGTTTTCTTGGATCTGAGGTTAACCTGATGAGGGAAAAGCAAGCGTTAAGAGTGACAGAGGAACTGTAAGCAAACATATCAACAGAGTATATACACCTGCCACTGTACTGAAATTTTTAAGCCATAATACATATTTAAAATCCTCTCTGAATTTTCTGTAAAAGATTGACCATCAAATGTGTGCTACACATTGAACTTGGAAGCTGAAGCAGCTCAGAAAAACAGGTCAAATTTTAGCTGCATCTCTTTGGGAGTGTCATTTTAGTTTACCGATTGATAACTACAAATACCTGCAGTTCAAAATGATAATTGCAATATCAATGCAATATAGATAGATTATGAAAGATAATATGAAAGATACCGAAACAATTCCTTTATTCATGAATATGTAATCAGGTATTAAGATACAGTGCTAAATTATGTACTTTACAACTGAGCTCCTGTCTTCTGAGCAGGCAGAGCTTTGGTTTTTAAGCAGGTCACACTACCTGTCTCTTTCCTCAGGACTCATTATGTGTTACTGGACTAACTACCAGTATTCCTACTTAAGCAAGACAGTGTCCTCAGCACTGCCACCATCAGTCTCTGAAAATGAACCTATTGCATCCAGATTTCCTAATTTGTTTATGGTAACATCATTCATGGAATCAATAAAATCCAGTGTGCTTGACTCTTAATTGGTTGTTGAGCAGCACTAACCTAATATATAGTTTTACCTGCCCTTGGCTAAGCCAAGAGAACTGCATGGACATTTGGCTGGTAACTTGCAGGGAATATATTTTAAGATACTATGAAATTCTCTGAAAACTAACAGCAAATTAGAGAAATATTCTACATTCAGCTCTATTTTAAGCTCTATTTTTATTTTAAATGTCTAATGCAAGTACATACCATCCATCATTGTCTCTGTCATAAGTACTGAAGAACATGCCATTGTGAATTGTCATTGTCCTGTTTTCTCCATGCAGCTGTGAAGCTCCATCCATGAGTGCGTTGCCTGCATTGCCTTTGTAGTTACTAACGGAAAGTTGATACTTGTTTCCTTCATTCTGTATGGTGAAACCTCCGTAATGAGCTGATACTTTATCACCATTCCAGTCCTCCATCTCAATTAAAACTTCCGTGGGCCCTATTTTGGTAAGCTGGCTGATCTTGTCATTTCCAAGCCAGTATTCACCTGAGAAGCAACCATGAGAGCTCTGTGAAATAGACTTGACAATATACTTCATGGCAACTTTATGATTTGCCTATAGGTCTGCCGAAGTGCATTAGTTAATTTAAGAAAAAATAATCAAAGAACTTTGAGAAATATAAGAAAACTGTTTCAGTAAGAAGAGCTCTTTGTGTTTCATGCTCAGTGTTTTACCTGGTGTATCACAGTAGTTCTTCCCTCCACTCTTTGCAACATTTCCAAATCCTTTTTTGTATTGATCCCATACTCTTCCAAAATCAACACTGCCATCCTGGCGGTTCTGAATCAAAGTCCAGCCTGCAGGATTTAGATTAAAATTCAGTATTTAGATTAAATTGCCATTAAGAAACGATCATGAAACATTAAGATACAGCTCTTTCATCTTCATCTCAAGATAAGCAGAGCATATCCTGCTCCTCTTGGATTCCTTGCAGCAGGTCTGAGTTTTCACTGCTTACAAGCTCAGCCTTGCCATTTTTACTGACACTCAAGTAGTGCTTTGCTTCATAAGGAAAGGTGGAAAAAGCAGAACTTGAAGGACTGCCCCAATCTTTTGTCTGGCACATAGTAGCAGGGTAAGAAATAAGCCAGTTCATCCTTGTCTGCCCACCCGTACATTGTCCATTCTAGTCATAGTAAGATACATTTTTAATTACCAACCCTATCCCAGCAATTTATTTCCAGTTTCATTATAGAAGTATCCTCCTGTGCACCTGAAGATGTCCAACAAGACTTGTCTGAATGAATCAATCAGACTTAATTCTCAAGTAATTACAAAAGTCACAACTCCATATTAGTTTGTATAAAATGCAAATTACTAATATTATTTTTTGTAGCATCCACATAAATCAATATTTTAACAACACATTCTTTTTCACACTAACCTCCATTCTCTGTTTCCATATCACAGTATACTCTGTATGGTTTGACGAAAGGATCTGGCTGGATGAGGTACATTTCGGATACCTCACCTCCCTTTCTGATAATATCCTCACATTCTGCAAGAACAAACCAGAGACTCTGTTACTGAAAGAGCTGTGAACTTCATCAGTATTCTTATCCTTCAGCTTGCTGATTATAAGGCAACAATTTAAAAAAAAAAAAAAAAATGTAATTCTACCTCCATTTTGATTTCTGTGATACATCGTGTGAAAGAATCAGGGAACAAAGAACAGTGCACCTACATTGTTCTGCTTTTCCAAATAGGAATTTCTAGAAGTTCAAACTGAGTGATGGAAGACTATACTTTCCAATGACTTTTTGAATTAGACAGGCTTGTGAAAGAATAACCTTCCTTGACTGAAAAAATGACAGGTACAACTATGATAGTCACAAATGTATCACTTCCGCCTTACAAAGACCCTGAAGTACATATTTCTTTAAAACGCTACTGGCCACTAATGAAGACTGATATTGGGTAAGAGGGTCTTTGGTCTGACTAGTATAGGCGTCCATAAAATATTTTTTTCATTTAGGATCACTTTTCTACTTTTCTCCTATCCTAATCAATGACACAAGCTTCAGAGGCATGTTTAAAACAATTGAATGGTGCATCTGTCAATTGCACAGTGATATAAATGAGAAAAGAAATGTCATTAAAGTTGAATGAGTACCTTTGCCTGAAACCACCGGAATATTGCAAGAAACAACACATGGGGAACGGCAGTAGTCCACCTGGGTTGCAATGGCATTTTCCAGTTTTTGTATCTTTTTGTGTAAAGAATCCACAACTGCACGAAGGACTCTGAGGCTAGACGGGATATTGTTGTCCAGATTATCCTTTATATAACTATAATGCAATTCCACTTCTGTGTTGTACTGAGAAAGTATATCATCATTGTCTAGAAAAGCAAAGAGATGAAAAGCAGATTTCAACATGTTTTCCAATTATGAAAAAATGAAGAGCAATCTGTAAGCATAATTTGAGAAGCCACTTCTTTCCTTAGCAGGGAGGAAGTACAGGGATTTTTTTTTGCTTACTTTTTCACAATGTGCAAAAACTTTGCAGAGATTCTCAGGGAAGTGGTATATGTGTATTGTTATTTCTTTGCTAGCTAGTAGATTTATCAGTGGTGCTTTATTCTGCTGAAGAACTATAATTAGCTTCTTTCCAGGAAGCCATGGTGCCAAGCTAGGAGCTGGGCATAAAGGGATTGGATTGACATAGGAAAGCAGGTAAGGGGGGAACACATCACCCTTCCATTTAGGGGCCTCATATGAATCTTGCCTTAGGATGAGATCCGTTCCTCTGCCTCTCTCCAAGGACTTTTTTAAGATTTATGATGACATGGTCACGGAACCCTACTTTGCTAGATATACCACTATATTTTTAATTATTTTTTTTTTAAGAAGTCCAATTAACAAGTAACAGTAGCAATGCCAATAGAATTGTGACACCATTTACTCTAGTAATTCATAGAAATAGCATACCTTTTCTTTGTTTTTGCGTCTTTGCCAATTTATCGTCTAAAACAGTCACGTATTCATAGAAAGTTGTAGAGCTTTCAGAGAGTTTGCTCACTTTGTCCTTTAGATCACGAACAACTGCTTTCACATTTTTTTCCTGTTTTAACAGTGTAGTTTGCAGCTCACATCCAGTTGGACACAGCACTCCCTTTAAAAAAACCCAAAAAGGATGGTGAATAAAAGTCAAGATAAAAAGTTTCTAATCCCATCAGTGAATGACCATGCTTTTGAACACACTAAACAGTTAGAAATGTGAGATCAGATATTTAAACATCTAGATAAGGACTCAAGACATGCAACTTCTGTAAAGAAGATGCAGACTGAAGGTCAGGAAGGAGCCCCGAGTCCCCCAGGAGGGGTCTTTTGTTGAAAATCTTGGGAAAAGCCCTCTCTCTTCAAAAATTTTTTTGGTCTACTATCTACTTTTCACTTTTCTGCACTTCTAAATGTTCATGGTCTTCAGCTACCTGAACTATGATTAAAGTCTGTCAGCAACTACCTGGTCTCTGTGAATGCTTATATCTACCTCTTTTTCACTAGCCTCAGAGAATCAACTGTGTTCTCTGTACCTTGTTATATGTTTCTCTCATTAAATGGCCATATGATTAATTTAAAAATTATCATCTCAAGAAGCTGAATGCCATTGCTTCTGCAATGAGCACTGCACCCTCAAGGACAGCAGTGTTTTGACAAGGGGAGGGAAATTCTGAAGTCCTGTGAAAACCAAAATACTCAGGCAGCGGTGGGACTCTACCACAACCATGTATTCATTAAGCTTTAACAGACTTAATTTGTTGGAAACCTTCACACTCAAATTTGCTCTCAGAGATGCCTCTCAGCACCACCGCAGCTTGCATTTTCCAGCAGAGAGCGGAGCAGGGACAGTGTGAGAGACTACTCCAAGGCAGCGAGGAGTATGCTGGGTCTCAGCGTGCTTGAACACTCTTCTGTAAGAGCTGGGGCAGGGATGAGGGTAGACCATAATTACAGTTTGAAACCAATTTTAAAAAAGACATGTGAGGTGATTTTTTTTTTGGTCCCTAGGGTTCCTTGAGATTATCTGAAATTCAAGCCCGTGCTTCTGTGGAGCTTTTTTCTGTCCTTCTTAATAGCTGCCTATTGGAAAGCACAGGCTAACCCACTTCATTTCCTCATTTACGGTTCGAATCTCATCTCCCCACCTTCACTGTCTGGCTCTGCGACTAATCCCATGGACTCTGGGGCGTTACCCTTCTGAATGAAGTCCTACCAAACTCAAGCAAAATGAAACACAGGTGGCCTGCTTTAAACCAACGACCATCCCTTCTTTGGCGACAACAACTCCGTGTTGGGTGCACCGTAAGAAAAGCACAGTCTGTTACCAGCTGCATTGACAGGCAGACACCCACCAGCTCCTCTAGAGGATGTTTGCAGCCACCAGCGTCGGGGTAGATGATCCGTTCCTTCTTGTCGCTCGGCTTCCCCCGCTTTGGGGGCCGGGGCTGGTACCCACTTCCACTGATGGGAGGTGCCACGGGTCGCAGCGTGGGGGCCAGTTCCCGCCTTTTGTCCAGGGGTCGGTGGCCTCGAACCCCGGGCTGAGGGCTGTCGTCCTGCAAAGCCAGGAGGAGAGGAAACTCTCTGAATCCGGAATTGCTATCGTAAAATGCTAGGCACAGGGCCGAGGCATCTGCTCAGCACCCTTTAGTGTTTTAAACAGCAAGGGAAAGCGTGGAATGGAATGGAAAAAGCAAGAATGGAAACATTATGCTGACATTACGTAAAAGTCATTGCTATGCCCTCCCTTGTAAGACTAGTCACACTCCCTCCACCTAGATATAGACAAACTAAAACGCCTTCAAACTAAAGCAGAACAATATTTCATTATCTCATTCTAACCAAGGAATAAGATTTATACAGTTCAGAGCCACTAAGCACCAAGAAATTTGAAATAGTAGGATTTAAAAAAAAAAAAAAAGATAATTAGACATTCCTAGGGCTAAGAAGAATATTCAGCATCCCGTTATCAGTGTCACAGTTTTTCACTGGGCTACAGGAAAATTTGTACGGTCTCAGAAAATCAGTCAAACACACATCAGGTCTACAGGCCACATGCCAGCTATGAACTGATGGAATTAGGAAAAGCATTCAAGAACATCTCCCAGGCTAGGTTTTTAGAGCTCCTCTGATGCTTAAATTTACCACCTCTGCCAGAAATGGAAAACTCTAAGAGGCCAAACAAGGAAAACAGGCCTGATCCCTAAACACTTCTTTAAACTAAACCATTTGAATTAGTACTTGTTTGAACGACTGGATCAAGATCTTTGACCATCTCCAATCCTACTCAAACTTAGCTACAAATAACAACAATTTTGAAGGATCAGAGGCTTCAAGTAGTTTCAAAAGTAAGCAGCATACAAATCACAAAATTGCTGAAAATTATTTGGCATAGTAGGGATGTCAATAGTCAATGTACAAATGCTTAGATTGCATAACAGAAAATAATCTCACTTCTGATTACCCTGACCTATTTCATTTTTGCAGGGATTTTCAAAATATAAAAAATGTAATGATTCTAAATTGTATTTCCCATTAAAATATTTTGCTTAAATAAACTAAATATAGATTAAACTGTTATTTTAGATTGATCCTCACTGCTTGCCTTTTTGTTTAACACTTGTTACCTCTCCATTTCCAATGTGAAACTATATGAATGGGCAGTTCATTTTTTTTCAACGTCTACTGAATCTGTAAAAATGTTTTTACTGTCTTTGAGACAGTAAGGGTTAATTACACATTTCTACTCCTCTGCACCTGATATTATTTGGCTGTAACATCATATGTCAACATTGTTAAATTAATATCCTTAAATAAATTCAGCTAAATAACTAATCTTACCATCAGACATTCTTCATTCCATACAGAAAAAGAAGAAATAGGAAGAAAATATATCCAAACTCAGAAAATAACTATTGTTCAGTTACAGATACATGATGCAATAATAAAAAGGTTATTTCTTTGAACACTTCAAGCAGAAAAAAAACACGCACTGGATCATTTTTTTCCCACAGCTTCTAACTTAGCTAACCCACATAAGCTGAATAAGTCATGCATGCAACTAAATGAAATTAATAATTTTTACTATTACTATTATTAATTATGATCAGTATTACAACCTCGTCGTCATAGTCAGTAGAGGCCTGGGATTTAACTGAGGAAACACAGAGCAGGAACAGCAGGAGCAGTTTCATGGCGCTGGCTTGCTTGAGCGCCTCAGTGACCTTGTCCCACCAGCAGCTCTGACAGGGACAGGTCCCCTCTCTTCCTATATATATAGGCAGCAACCCTAATTTCCCAGCTTGACAGTGATAGGACCGACCTTTCTGAACAATCACTATATCTCTGTTAATATTCAACCTTTCTCTTCACTGTGTGCCTGAATACATTTGTTGTTGAGCAATTTCTCTGGACAGCTCTTATCTACATGTCCCAGAGACCTCTGTTGATGCTGGCATCACATAGATGTTTAAATCCTTAAAAATATCTCCTGCTCAGATTACACAAGGTTACCATTTTCTCAAAAATTACAAGTCTTTTAAAACAGCTGAAAAGGTGAACATCCAAAGAAAATAAACATCATCAGATGTCACACTGTGATGTCTCCTTTATTTTCTCTCTGCTGAAAATTTGAATGTTTCAGAAATATAATATTAAATTTGAATTAAATTCACATCATTCAGATTGCTACATTCTTCTAAATAGTTCTGATGGTGCCTGGATAGGTAAGCAAGTCTTTGGGTCTCTTTAAGTACAAGAGCAACAAAGAGCATATTATGTACATTACATTAATAATTTTGAATGAAAACACTGTTTTGATCTAATTAAAGATCAGATGAATATTGTAAGCACAAAATAATGCTATTCCATTATTTCAGCAAGACGACATTATAAATTAAGTAAAATAATTAAATTTTAAACATTAATTTGCTGGTTCCCTTTTTTAATACAAAAGGGATATGTCATACATTATTTAAATATTTTAAATAATCTTTTAAAAGAATACAACATGAAGTTATTTGTAATCATTGTGGAATACTCAGACATGTTTTCTGACCCTTGATAATAGTATGGCATATCACTGCTTTCATATTAGAAGAGTTTTAACGCTTCAGTGTCTTTATATACTGTGATTTTCTTATTATTTTCATAATATATTGAATTAAACAAAATGGGCTGAGTGAGGACCAGCACTGGGCCAGTTTTCTACAATCCATGGGCTGAGGTTCCGTTTCAAAGACCAACTTGATGGAATGAGAGATTTTATGGTAAAAAAGATGAGAACAGCTAAAATTGCTTGGTTTAGGCCTTTTTCCCATATTTGTGCTGTTGTCAAAATTCTTGTAAAATATGGAGATTCCCGAAATGTTAAAGCTGTTTAACCTGACTGGTTTAATTATTAAACAGCTTGGACCAAAATCAGCCATGGCTCAAGGAGCTCTAACTCCACTGAATTTGATCCCTCACATGAGAACATCCCCAACACTATTAGATTTGAAAGAACACAAACTTCTCCCTACGGGCACTGAAAAAATCTGCCTGAGGCAAAAACTGACATCATTAACATGTTATTTCCACTTAAAGATGCTAGCCAAGATATTATCACTGATTCTGGTCATCTCCCAACCTTCAATGCAGTTTCCCCGTTGTGTACCTCTGAGGGAAGTTCAGTCACCTTAGGTATAAGGAAGGAACATAGTGATGCTGAACCTTTGCCCAGGGCTTACAGGTAGCTCGTGGTACAGTGAAACTAAAACAAGGTCTCACTAGTCCTGAGCTAGAAGCTAAGTCTTAAATTATCCTGGCTCAGTCTAAACAAATCTTAATTAAATGTACGATCTTTGTCCTAAATCAATTCTGAAATCATCACCGTGCTCTGCAGTAACTACGGTGTGCTTCTTCCAGCATTAAGTACTTTCCACCTCCCTGTGAAGAAGGGTGGCTGTGCAGAGGGTGTTTGGGACCTGATGATGGGGGTTGGCGCGCAGCCCCCAGGCCTGCCCCACAGTCCCAGCACGGGGAAACCCCAGGCTTCATCTGCCTTCAGATGGGACTTCCTCTTTGAAACTCAGCCTTTGACCCTCCCAGCTCCAGTAAGTTTCATTGGCTTCCCCAAGAGCAGTTGTGTCTCCCTGGGGATTTACCATGGACAACACACGTACGTCAGACCACAGCAGGTTTAAGGCTTTGTGTCAAATTAGCAGATGCTCCAGGATGGGGATGGTGCGATAGCTCACCTGGTAAGCGGAGGCCCTGTCTAAGCTGCAAAGGTTTTTGCTGAAGAGTTTTAACAGAAAAAAAAAAAAAAAGTCCAAATCTGGAATAGAGTAATTTATACTGACAGACAAACACATATATAGAAAAACATTTTGGCAGCAGAATATAACTGACTTTAGTTAACATGCTGGTTATGAGATGTGATTTTCTCTCGTGCTTGCAATCATTACAGTTAGGCTGACACTTTCTAAGATTTGAATAAAGCCTTATGAATGCCAAACCCCATGGCTTAAATTTCTACTAAAAAAATATATCAAAGTAGCTTTTTCTTCAAAACAGAACACCTACTCTTTTTTCCATCATGTTGCCTCTTCCAACTCATATGGTTAATGAGAAGATGTTCCCGGAGTTACCGTGGTAGCGATACCACAACACACCTGCTATTAGAACCTGTAAATAATACAACACGAACCTGCTGGTGTTCCAGGACATCCCTTTGTACAGTATTTTTGTACTGAAAAGGCACTTACTGGCAGAGGCGTATGTGTGTGTTTTGAGGAATGACTATTTGCTTGCTGCCCCTCGTGTTTGCTGTGCCGCCCTGCCCATCAGTGGTGCAACCCTCTTTACACAAACCCCCTTCGGGCAAGTCATGGTCACTGGATCACGGCTCTTTGGAGCTGAATGTGCCCCCGAGGTGGTCTTGGGGAACAGAACCTTCTTGGGCCACGATGAGCTGAATGTTCACTAAATTAAATTGAAAAATAGCAGTTGGTTTAGAAATGTCCTTTTTAAACAACTAGTGTTGTAATAGTGTCATACTATGAAAAGAATACTGTAAACTTAAATGTTCATCTCTGCTGAGATTAACATCCTCGTTTCTCGCTTTTACCAGTAACAAATATTACTTCAAAGGTTTCTCGTAAAGGACAATTAATGCTATCTTCATGTTCTGGGAGCAATCAAGTTCTTAAACATTAAAGATTGGGGTGGTTCACTTTGGCCTTAATACTGTACTACAAGTACATGGAACTTACTAGTCACCTTCCTCCAAGTAGGGATTTATAAAAAAATATCACAGTTTGTTATTTCCAGAATTGCAGCTGCAGCTGACATGCAAGAAGGCAACAAGTAGTTTCATATAATAAAGAAAATTAATAAAGTGGATATTTTAATTAATATTGCTGACATGACTTATTGAAGTTCTGGGACTAAATTTCACCTTAGA
Organism: Tringa tobata; assembly: GCA_033628505.1. Classification (NCBI taxonomy): domain Eukaryota; kingdom Metazoa; phylum Chordata; class Aves; order Charadriiformes; family Scolopacidae; genus Tringa; species Tringa tobata. The sequence continues at coordinate 19,212,585 of JAHREE010000245.1, forward strand.
CTACATCTTTTAGAAAAAAAAATATATATTAAGAGATTAATTTGTCCTCTGATTTTCTAAAGCATTAAAAGAAAGGAAATAAGATGAGATTATAAATTTCTAAGGGTAATGTTTACTTGTAACAAAAGGAGAACAACTACAGGGCCATTGTGAGCACTAATAATAATAGTAATAAACAGCATATATGAGTGAAGTTTTCTTGCAAAATATAAATGGAGATTTTTTTTCTTCGACTGCTACAAGAGTCTGTATTTCAAATTTGGTTTCCTTTAAAAAGGCAGTAAAAATAAGCCTGATTTCTTTCAATAGACAATAGAAAGGAAACAAATGTATTGAGACACTGCATGTTGCCAGAGATTAGCCCTTAAACCATTTCCACACATCGAATCCACCAATCAGCCAACTGACCAATCAACGGGCACACACCACTCTGTGTGTCAACTTTTTTTAAAAAAACAACTATTGGAAATCCCTTCCCCGCAAATCTCCTTTTAAACCTTGTGTATCTTCAGTCTAACCCCACCAGCCCCGGAGGACACAACAGACTTGCCCCATTTTGCCACACTGCCCCATGGAGTTTGCACCCTAGGTTGCACTTTAAGCAAGGACAGACAATGCTTCCCCTCCTCCGGGTGCCATGCTGACCTTCACCAGAGGCTCTGAAACCCAACAGGGACTACAGAAATATGTCCTCATGTTAAACATGAAACCTGACTACTTTGGCTTGAAACTGAGCTGGCAATGCTCCTCCACTGTTAGTGGCACGGAGCAATGGACACCTCACCCCCACCTCACCCCCAGACCAGGCACTGGGTGTCAAAGCCACTTGGAGCACAATTCTAGCTACCACCGTATCTCAAATACCTAAATACAAACCACCAGTGCAGCCACCAGGAACAGTCCCTCAAGCTGCAGAAGACAAAAGAGATGGTCATTCTGTCAAGCAGGCAATTCGCGTGCCAGAAATAATCCCTGGCTAATGCCATCCTATGGCTAATAAAGAGGAGAGGTTTGAACCAACGGGTGTTGCACTGGATTGCTTTTAGCCCAAAACAATTCGCAAACTGCTCACAGCTCAGGCACCAAGACAGACGTAGTAAGTGGCTGCTTTAGTGGTAAAGAAGAGCAACATGATGGTGGAGCTGCAAAAGATGTGCTTGTCAAACCCCAGCTTCGGCGAGGGAGGACAAGACTTCCCGACCTCAGGAGCCGATGAGCGTGTGTGAAGAAAGTAGGTGCCTATTTGCACAGATGCACTTGGTCATTCTGCTTATGAAGGCAAGACAAAGATCTGCTGGGGTATCAGGATACATTTTGAAAAGAACTCCAACCTCTGCCCTTTCCCAACCTTCCCATCTGGCCAGGAAGCGCAGGGGCTCCCAGCTCGTCCAGGCACAACTCCAGTCTCCATCGAAAGGACGTCCTGCAGAACCTGAACTAAAGATACTTTTTCCAGAAGGCAGTTACTCGGTATAGCGGCCAGCATCCCATACCACGCTGTTTTCTTTTGTTTAGAGGTTGCGTTTCAGCCCTGGGGCTATTTTTCCACACCCCCCTCACTTTGTGTGAGCAGGCTTTACCCTTGAGAACTCAGGAAGAAAACAACACTTAAAAGCTGTAGCAGCACGACACAAAACAATTGCAAAGGCCACAGATTTCGATAAAATCAGGCTGACCAGAGCGTCTTCAAATCCCCAGCGTGGGGAACCGTTGCCCAGATGTCACCCACAC
>JAHREE010000245.1:19214704-19255780 GCA_033628505.1 Tringa tobata
GGCCTAGCGGGGCCGGGCGGGCGGGCCGTGGCCCACCGAGGCATGCACCGCACCTCCTGAGCATCTCTTCCCCCTTACTACAAAAGCGCCTCTGTAGAAACAGATCACGACGGTTCCTCCGCCTTCCCAACCCCTGCCCAGTCTGCCCTGGGGGACAGCGTGGTGCCCGCAGGAGGCGAGAGGGGTGTTTCTCGCCGGTCTGAGGGCCGCGGCCTCAGCCTGGCGGGGGCCGTGGTGTGGGGCTGTGGGCTCTGTGGGTCTGGGGCAGGAGTAAGCAGTGGGCGGTAGCTTTACTTTGCCAGACCTAGCTTTGCCGGGTACGGAATTGGCCCTGGGGAGGAGATATTGTGATGAGCAGCCGCAGGTGACTTATTGGCTTTGTCAGCTAGTCAAGAAAATGGTAGGATTTTTGGGGGGCTTGGAAGTAAAGCTGGGGAGAAGGCCACTGATTGTATAGGCCGTGGGATAGTTACTGCGAGGTGAATATCATGCATCTCTAAAAGCAAGTCTTTTTACAAGGAGCATGGAAGAAGATGTAAAGACAGCTGCTCCATGTAACACTGCTAGCATTTTTTTACAGAGTGGTGTCTCTGTCAAAACATGGTTGTAGATGCTTCTTCCCTAGTGGGGAGGCTTTGTGTTATCTATAAATTGTGGTGATTTTGATGGCTGCTGTTGTTGAATAGTAACTAGCTACTGTAATTCTTATTTCTTTCTCCAGTTGTATGAAATTCCTAACCCAATTCCACATGCTGGTTTGTTTTGGTTTTTTCTTTCACTTAATACCTGGAACTTGCAGGAGCTCACTGAGCCAGAGCAAAAGCTTTGTGTGTAGGTACTACTGAGTTAGGAGGGTAACAGCCACCCCAAAATGGGTTGATGAGTGGACTGTTTCCTGGGCAGGAAAACAGAACCTACAATTTGCTTAACAGGGAAAACATCTGTGTAATGCATCTTGGAGCCTGGGCAGCTGAGTGATACCCAATGCCAAACGTTATTAATGTAGCTTCCAGTTTATTTTCATTATTTGTGTAATGTACAGAACAAATACAGGCATGCAGAGAGTTTGGTTCTCTACCTAAGTAAGCAGGCTGAGATTTCTCATGATTTTTTTTGGCCATTGGGAGGAAAATATTGTTAAACTGAATTGTGCTGTTGATAAGCAAATATTCTATATAAGTTAATAGCTTTTTGATGCTTCTTGTTAGTTCCTGAATTAGATTTTAGATATGTTTTGGTTTTAGTAACAAATAACAGTTATAAAAGGAAAACAGGTTTTGTCAGGTTTGATCGCGAGTTTTATCAAACTGTGCTGCACTTATGTAAAGTGACACTGTGCACAGAAACTGGTGATTCCCCTTGTTCTTTTTGTGGTGGTAGTGAAATAAAATATACAGGAATGTTTTCAGAATCTGTTACTTTATTGCCTACATATGGAAACAGGACTGGAAAGCATGAGGAAAGAAGCTTGTATGCTCATGGATTTGTCATGTAGATGCCAGTATGGAAAGTTTGATCACAGTTTTTGGCCTGCTTTTCAAAGTCTTGACAGTTTTCAGGAAAAGGAGTATTATTTTGGGCTGAATACTGAATTAAAACAGTTAACAAACAAACTTAATTTTTTAGTTTCCAATAAGAGCAGTGTTTTACTGTGTGAACTAAATAGTGCTCTATTATCTAACAGTACTCAAGTATGAAATTGCTACTCAGTTCAGTTTGTTTCCATTTTGAATTTTTCTTTTAGTTATGTCCAAATTTATTTAAATATTCTTTTCTTTATTTTAGGAAGTCCAAAAGCATTCTGTGCACACACTTGTGTTCAGATCTTTGAAGAGAACCCATGATATGTTTGTAGCTGATAATGCCAAGCCTATCCCTTTAGATGAAGAAAGGTAAGTACTGCAATCAGTGAATTACTGGTATGCCTCAGAGTTTTAAATTATGTTAGTGATTGCTCCAGCCAAGTCAGAAGTTGAGATGTTTCTGTAGAGTTAAGAGTGTAGTCTTGAAGGAAGACAAAATATTAGAATTGTAAAGCAAGTTGTATAAAACTTTCTTTAAAGTATTTAAAAACTTAATAACAGTTCCAGACCCAGGGTTTAATTGGGATTATGGTTTACTCTCCCAACAGTCACAAAGTAAAGATGGCAGTCAAGCTGCGTACTGAGTACGGCTCAGTGTTACACATGCCTACTCTTAAAGAAAACTTGAGAGAGAAGGGAGGCCCAAACACCGGGGATCCTTATGGACACAAACAGTATTCTGGAAATCAAGGTTAGTTTGCTCTTCGTGCTGTATTTGTCCTTTCCTTTGTGACAGTCTGACTGATGTAAAATCTGAAGTCCAGTGTTAATTCATCAGAGGTAAAGATGGAAATCAAAATACCATGTTTTTCATTGTTAGGTATTTTTCTTGCTAGGGTCCACAGGAAGTGATTCAGAACAAGGAGGAAGTTTCTTTTAACAGAAGAGTAATAGAGTACTGTGAAATTTTTTTGCAGTAACTCATTAGTGAAATGGGTAATTTTTATGGTAACATTAGTGTGTGCTGTACTTAAATACATTATTGATCTTTCTCTTCCTAGCACTTCTTTTTACAAGTTCATGATGGTCAAGGATATGCTCTTTTATTGTTGGGGGTTTTTTTAAATTTTGTTTCATGGATTTTTTTCAGACATTTTTTGGGGGTGCGGCTATTAAACTAGGAAAATCTTTATTTTAAATCTGGGGTTTTTACAGCCTATGTTTGGTTATATGTACAACATGTATGTATTAGGTAGATCCCATACAAAAACTTCTTTTCTAAAGAGTGCCAAATGCTGCCTTATTTTACATGATTTTTTTAGCTTAGGTTTCAGTCACCCATGCTCTTTGAGTACTTCAGTCCTTTTCTGTGTTATCTACTTAAAAAGTTGTCTTTGGCAGTATGATGATTTTTCTCAAGAGTGAATCACTCTTGATAACAAGTGGCATCACCATTTTAATAATGTTATTTTACTCCTGAGTTTTTGAAAACTGAGGTGACGAGAACAAGTTAAATGAATGTAAATAAGAAATATCAAAGTATAGTTCATTAGAAGTGATTGCTGGTTTCTCCTGCTGTATATGACCTGCTCTGTTTTCCTGTATTTCCTATTTGAGTGCATAATTTGAAATGCAAAAATTAATTATTAATATGAAATTTTGTTGTTCTTTAGGACAAGAACTTGAGTATATGATAACTGGTACACATCCATACCCACCTGGTCCTGGTAAGTAAAATTCTGTGAGTGTTTGCCTGGGATTTTTGCCTTCCTGTCAGAACTAGGCATCCGCCATCCTAGCAAGGGCGTGCTTCCTGTAGCTGTGAATCCATAGCTGATAGTAGTGGGAAGTGCCATTGAAGTCTTTCATGGTATTGATGCAGGGATTTTTATGGTTGATAAAAGTTCTTGGATAGGAGGTAGGAGAAAGATTTAGGTACAGATGCAGTGTCTTCTCAGTAAGCCTCAGTGGACGTGAGCTTGCTGTGAGATGGTCATTCATTTCTATGAGATTTCACCTCTCCTGGTAACATCATCAAAAAAATATTCTAGGAATTGCCTCTCTGATATTTTGGTCCACTTTGTCTTGGAGAGCTTGCCAAGGCCCTCAGACCCCTTGTGCTCCCACTCTTGTGGTAGAGCTGCTCTTACAATTTTGTTGTGGACAAGGAGGGGGAGAAGGACATTGAATGACAAGAGGGAATGTATCCTGCTTTTCCTCACTAGAACAGAAAGGTATCACCACCTTACTCTGAGAGATATTAGGTTCTAATAATTTTAGTGTCATTTGGGTTTTGTCTATGGTTTGAAGAGTTATGTTTCTGTCTTGAGATATTGGCCGTTGCTAGTTGTCACTGTACTCATCAATCCTGCTCTCTCCTTGTAGCAGTTTAGTTTTAGCTGTTGTTCTTTTACTGTTAGTGCTTCAGTTTATTTCAAGTATGGTGCAAAATGTGTTGTGGCTTGATTTGTAAGTTAACAAATGTTGAGTGTTCAGTGGACTCTCAGCCATTAAAAAAACATGCATAGTTGACTGTAACTGTGGAAAGAAGACTTGCCCACAGATGTTTCTGCAAGTTCAGTGTTCTTTTAATAGAATCAGATATATGATGGTTAAAAATTAGATTCCTTTTGTTGTTATTTATTATTTTAATCTGGGTATCTCACCCAAATATTGTCTTTGTCAATTGCTTTGGTTAGGGAAAGAAATACAGAAACAAGAGTGGAATAATTTGACCAGTCTGCACCAAAACTACACTTTGGCGAAGAGGTTTTTAGATTTTTAAAAAGTGATCTGTGGTTTTTAGGATGAGGTTATAAATTATAAGTTGGAGTCTGAAATTCTCAGTTCAGTAGGGACTAAGCCTTTTCTAGTTCTGGCGCTACTGCATAATACCAACCACCACATAGGGATGGCATAATAAACTGCACTAAAGGACCTAGTTTAGCAAATACTTAAGAACATGGTTTTTTTCCTGTGATATTTGGGCTTTCATAGTAGTTGAAGCTGGCTGAAAAGATGGACACTACTCCTACTTAAGCTTTTTTTTGTTTGTTTCCAATGATAAATCATGCCATTTCCTACTCTAGAAATCATGTATCTGCTTATGTAGTAGAATCAAGATGGAAAGAATTTGGGCCAAAACAAAAATTTCAGCAGATTTGACTTGCATGTGAAAAATGTCATTGAATGATGGGATTTAATATTACAGGGGTGTGAGAAGCCCTTGTTCACAGGTATACTTGTATATATGTGTTTGTGTAATATTCTTTTCTGGATTTTTTTTTTAATAGAGTTGTCTTTGCTTTTGCTGTGTTTTTGGTTTTTTTTTTCAAGGTGTGGCTCTGACAGCAGATACTAAGGTCCAGAGGATGCCTAGTGAATCTGCAGCACAGTCCTTAGCCGTAGCACTTCCTGCTTCTCAGTCCAGGTACTGCTGGGTTATGCCTTTAATGCTTTTGTTATCTATGGGGAATTTCAAGGCAAACCATACAAGTCAGAATAAGAGCTACTTTGAGTATTTTGAATGCTCTAATTCATAAAATGTTTAAAGAAATTACTTTTAGTGTTGCCAGACATTACTTTTCTGTACCTTTTTTTTTCTTGGGATGTCATAAGAGGCAATGGGCAGAAGCTGGAGCAAAGGAAATTCTGTTTAGATACAAGAGAGAAAGGTGGGTTTTTGTTTGTGGGTGCCTTTTACCTTGAGGTGGTGAGGCACTGGAACAGGTTGCCTGGAGAGTTTGTGGAGCCTCCATCCTTGGAGATGTACAGCACTGGACTGGATGAACTCCTGTGGTACCTTAGCACTTCCTTAGTGAAAGATAAAGTTGATTTCGATCCATTAACTGTTTTCATTCAACCTAGGTTGGATGCAAATCGCACAGCTGCTGGTGTGGGTGAAATTTACAGGCATGCTGGAATCTCTGAGCGCTCGCAGCCTCCTGGAATGTCTGTGGTGAGTTTGTTGCACATCTAATGTGAAAAGTATATAGTGTTCACCAGATAGCTTTTGGATTTCTTTGTTTTGTGGAGATCTTCTGACTGACTAAATTTAATCGGTGTTGAGATGTCAGAACGAGAAGGCTTTAGGTTTTAGGCAATGCGGTAAGTTGTAAAGCATAAAGAGTAATCTTTATTTTAACTTACAGGCAATGGTGGAAGCTGGTGGAAACAAAAATTCTGCGTTAATGGCAAAGAAGGCTCCAACCATGCCCAAACCTCAGTGGCATCCACCTTGGAAACTGTACAGAGTAAGTTACAAATGTATGACATAAACACTCACTTTTATATGCATGTTCTATAGAGACCTCAAAGCATAATTTTTCTTCTCATTCACAAAAATGAAATCAAATGAAATGTGATCACAGCTGAGTTGTACATGCACACTCTCTCCTTAAATAACAAAGAGATTAGATTACAAGCATTTTTCATTCTATTTAGTAAACTATTTTTTGAATATTATAAATTTTACCCTTTCGTTTACATAGGTTTAGCTGTATTATAAATTCATTACAGAGTTTGTTTTTTTCTAGTTAGATTCTTTGGTAGATGAACTCAAAGACAAGATGCAAAATTTGAAATTAATAACATGCTAAAGAAATATGCCAACAATGTTAACATAATGAAATTGTCTCCAAAAGTGCTTAAAGGCAGTCGGTGTCTGAGTCAGCCAGACTTCTCTTATTTGCTGTGAAAATGGGGAAAAAAAACTGACTTCTTTAATCACAAATTATCTCTGCAATTTAGACTGCTTGACTTCTGGTCTTGTTTTTGGATTAGTCTAATTTTCCTTTCAATTTTCTTAGGGTGTAATAGCCATTGCTCCAAAGTCTTCTATTATCTTTAAACATATTGGTGATGAGTATGGCAGGGTAGCTGAGTTGAAGGGAAAAATCTTGAAGCATACATATTGATTCAAATCTTTTTGACTTCTCAGGTGCATCTGTTTGAATATGTACATTTTTTTCTGAGGGGCTGATTATTACTATGAAATTTAAGCAATTTCATATTTTGTGAACATTCCTAAAATAATATTCACCCTGATATTTAAAAATCTCATATTCTAGTATCAGTACTGTATTGCTTATCTAAATAGAGCAACATTTGTAGGTGTTTTAGATCTTTAGAAGAGTCCTGAATGCTTTGTCATAAACCGTAAGGTTAATCTCTCTTAAGTTTTTTTTTTAAAAACTCTTAAGTTCAGATTAATATATATAGGTTTTCTAAATACAGTCATATTAGAACATGCTCTATATAAAAATTAAGGCAAATGCCATTTGAAAAAAATGGCACCAAAGTAAACTCATGAGAAACTTATGATAGACAAATTAGAAACATCTACTTGTTAGGAGCACTTACTTTTGAGAGACAGTACTAATACAGTTCAAGTCACTGTACTAATTCTACGTGTCAACAGTTTTAGTGGAGGTCTGTCAAAATGCTTGCTGAACGAGACAAAAGCTTGTTCAAGCAACTCAGAAACATAACTGTAACACCAAATGTAAGTTCCATCTTATTTGTTGATTAGGAAGACCAGCTAAAATGTAGGTCTTAAGCTTGGTTTGAAGTCATTTGTGAAAGATGGTGACTTAAAATAGGTAAGATGAATTATTTCTTAGATTTTGTTCCTTGGAAATACCAGTTTCTATTCCTAGACTGTGAAGAATCTAGACAGCTATCTCAAGTGTATGTGGCGTGGTCTCATCTGGTCAGAAGAATCCACTTTAGCTTTCCAAAGTATTTCTGCCTAAGAACTTTTGTTGTGTTTTAGATCTTTTGAAATGAGCTGTACATGAAATATGACATCCAATGAAACCAAATATGTATTTTGATTTTAGCTGTCTGATGTCAAGAGAAATTAGAGAAACAGGCTGCTATAAGTAAGCCATCTATTTGTAGAGCTTTTCTTGTGAGGTCTGCCTCCAGTGTTTTGTTACCAGAAAGTTTCCAACATACTCATATTATCCCTTATTTGGGGAAAAGGAGGTGGTGATGTGCTTTAAGAGGTAGCTATTCTATGGCAATGTGATTTAATAGGCAAGATCTTATGTAATTGTTCTGTAACTATTATTGTATAAACATTATACAGCAGCGTACAGAACTTGTGCTTAAATACAGTCTTTCTCTGCAAAGCCTCAAGTGTTGAACCACAGTGTTACGGACTCTCAAAGCATTTGGAAAAGCTGCTTACAGGAGCAGGGTCTTTCTGTACTGCAAGTTCCCCAACTCTGGTGTATAACATGAATTTCTAGTAGTCTCTTCATTTAACTGAAGTAGAAATCAAGTTCTCTTCCTATCTAATTTGATGTTTGACTTTTTGGGGAGCATGTGTTTCTTGGTGAATACTAACAAATTCCATTGTTGGAGAACAAAAATTATATTGACAGATGTATGTGTATTTCTGATTTAGAAAAAAAATTTGATTTTTTCTAAAGGTTATCAGTGGTCACCTGGGCTGGGTGAGATGTATTGCAGTAGAACCAGGAAATCAGTGGTTTGTTACCGGCTCTGCTGACAGAACTATAAAGGTAAGAGGCTGGAAGAAATCACTGACAACCTGGGGTTTGCTGGGGGTGGGGTTTTTTACTTCTGTAAAAAAAAAAGTCTTCAGCCCTTGGAAACAATTTCTTGGTTACTGCTTGCAGAATTTCTTACCGTAGTCATAAAGGATTGGTGGAGTATTACTTCTACTTCAGATTTCATTTATTACGTGTTAGTAGCTGGAGAGCAAAGGTTTATGCTATTATAACTTTGAATTTAAAATGCAGCAGGATCAGTGACATCTGGGCTGTTTACCCAGATGTGTAATGTGTAGCTTTTCCCTATTTACCTCACAATACCTATTTTGATACAGATTTGGGACCTTGCTAGTGGCAAATTGAAATTGTCTTTGACGGGACACATCAGTACTGTACGAGGGGTGATAGTAAGCGCAAGAAGTCCATACCTCTTTTCTTGTGGAGAAGACAAACAAGTGAAATGCTGGGATCTTGAATACAATAAGGTAAGCTGTAGTTTCTTTAATTGGAATTACTTGATGGTGGCAAATATAAAAATCAAAGCATTTAGAATATTCTTTCAAACATCTACTTAGTGTGTGTGCATTTTTTTTATTCATCTAGGTTATCAGACATTACCATGGTCATCTAAGTGCTGTCTATGGTTTAGACTTGCATCCAACAATCGATGTACTGGTAACATGTAGCAGAGATTCAACAGCACGAGTAAGTATGGCATTGTTACATTTCAACATCTATTTGTAAGAGTGAATACTTACCAAAAGTTAATATGAATCAAGATCAAAATATTAAGATCACTTATGTTAACTTTATCTTGTTGTTGATAAAAACTGAAGCCCAAATACACAGAAATGTGGTGTTAATTCAGGAGAATGTTTTATTTCTTAACTTGGTAGCTAGACTACATAGTGTATACATAGGATTGCTTTGTTGTATTTAGAAGTTAGTATGGTTTTATGTTGACTTTAATCGTATGTCTAGAAATCCAGTGGCAGGTTCCCTTTTCTTTCCCCTTGAAATTTGCCACCTGAGGCAGTTGTATCATTGTTGGATAAAAAAAACTATCTAAAAACAATTGCTAAATCTGTAGAACTGTGGCAAGGAATTAATGTAATCAATGCCACTGCCTGAAAATATATTGAATATGCACCTGTTATTGACCTCTGTGATTTATTTACTGTGAATTCATAGATTTGGGATGTGAGGACGAAAGCCAGTGTGCACACACTCTCAGGACACACAAATGCAGTAGCGACAGTGAAATGCCAAGCTGCAGAACCACAAATTATTACAGGTATAATGGGCATGGTTTCATCAGCAACATGATTGTAAAACATAATCATGAATGCAATTATTCAGTAATTATGTGAGGTTCATGATGTCATCTTTGTTATTACATTCAATTTCTCTTACTAGTTTTCTGTTGAAAATGGGCCATGCAGTGGTTATTTCATACTGCTAGTGGTATGTTTAAGAAAATATAGCTATGCATTTCTTGAATGTATTTCTGCACTTTGTTTCAGGTGTTCACTTTTTTCGTTGTAATACGTATTGAGACTTGCATTTTCTGCGTTCTGACTATATGCATTTTCTGCACATTATAATCCAACATTTTTCTTGTCTGAGGTGGCATTAGTATCATATTTTTGTAACAAGTATTAACTATTTTTGTCTCTTTCATATACAAATTTTTGGCTGCCTTACCAAAATAGTAACTATGATAGAATCAATATGATGGTTTCTACAATTTTATTTTCTTTTTATTGCAGGCAGTCATGATACTACCATACGGCTCTGGGATTTAGTGGCAGGAAAAACTCGTGTTACTTTAACAAATCACAAGAAGTCTGTAAGAGCAGTAGTGCTACATCCAAGACAGTAAGCTTTCCTCATTCTTTTACACTTTCACAGTTTATAACATTGAGTGGTGATGGAAAGCCAATGTGACTGATGATTTGGAATGCTAGGGCATAATAATGTGAAAAGCTAATGAGCTGAGAATGCTGTAAAAATGTACATATTAGTTCTTAAATACCTTTACTACACTGATTGTGCTCCCCAAGTGTTGGTACTGGTGTACATTAGCAATCCTGAGAATCTCTTATATTCCACAGATTTTGTTATGTATGTACATTTAATGCAGTCATTGAGAAACCAGTGACATGGGGCTTGTAAGGCTAATAATAAATATGTAACTGAAGATGGTGAGCAGAAAGTGAAGTAGTTTTGTAAAATAACGTGTGTGACTAAAGCTGAGACAGTGATTAATACAGAATGGGTTTTTCTTGAATCTGTTGTTCAGTCAACAAGACATTTCAATTTAACTGACCTTAAAATGAAACTTCCTGTAGTTAATCTTTGAAGCAGGTATTGTTGGAAGTACTCTGAATTTAGATACTATATTTTGATGCATCAACAGTTGCCTGTTCAGATAAATCCCCATTAAATCAATGAAGAAAAGGAATTCATGTAGAACTGCAGTCCTTCTGCACCTTCAATATTTTAAGCTGAAATTCTATCAGTGCAGAAATTCAGAATCTTTGATATCAATTGATTCTGATCCAATCTGTGTCTGAAACTATAAAAAAATCTTATAGCTATGCCTGTTAGCTGTAGCAGAGAAAAAACCTATCTTTACTTAAATTCTGACAAAAAACAAGCCTGTTTCAGACTCATCAGTCATACCTCCTTGAAAAAGAACTTGAAGTGTTTTTATCAAGCAGTAGCAACTGTCAGCCTAGTATTTTTATATTTTAGTATTTCTATATTTTTTAAATATTCCAGTATTTTTCCTAATAATCTGTTCTGTTATTGAAGAATCTATTAAATAGACAGCGAATGGCTTAGAAGCGGCAACTGAAAATATTCCTACAGGCTTCTATATGTGCTACCTGAATAACTTGCTTAACTGCCTCCACATGTTAAAATGAGGGAATTGATTATTTTAGGGTAACTCAGTAAAACAAATCATCTTTCATAGTTCACTTTTTTGCAGTGCTTTATCCTTGGTTGTATAGTTTTAGAGGACTAGTCGATACTGGGGGTTTGTTTCATTTTTTTCCTGATACCTTTGCTGATGATGCCCTTATACGTGAAAATTTGCTGGAATAGCAACTGACTTAATGTACTTAATGTGCATTTTTAATGTTTGTTCGCCTAATAATACTGTGTGGCATAGGATTCATAAAGTTTAGGTGGCGTATGGAACAGAAAGGAAACAGGTAATTCATGACTTCATAAAATTGTTTCATTTTAAGCAAATTAAAAATGTCAGAAGAGCAGTTTCAATATTAAGTAACTTTGCAACTACTATTTCAGGGTAGCTTCAATGAAGGATATTTTCTGTCTCTACAGCTATTTTGAACTTTAATATACTGTGCTTATTTTCTTTCAGTTACACATTTGCTTCTGGTTCTCCAGATAATATTAAACAGTGGAAATTCCCAGATGGAAATTTCATTCAGAACCTCTCTGGTCACAATGCTATTATCAACACGCTGGCTGTTAATTCCGATGGTGTTCTGGTCTCAGGAGGTAAAACGAGATACATGTTCCTATTTCCTTTCTTCTCTCCCCCACATAGATGTGGATGAAGGTCCTTAGACAAAGATGCTTGCTGAGGTCTCCTTTATTTGGGCCTGTAAGCTTGCTACAGCATACAACTTCATTTTATAGTGAGTGGGGCCACTTCTGTTTTCTTGGGCGTTGCCAAGCTGGGTGCACAGAAATGTACTTGAAAAGACTTTGAATCTGCAGCAGTGAAGAGGTTTCCTTCCTGCTGCTAAAAGGCTCCAGAGTCCATCCTCTGTGATCTCTTGAGTCTGAATCAGTGTCCCCTCAGGAGTGGTGTGAAAATTAGAAGCTGCCTGGGATTCATCTGGCTCTCTGTTAGTAACACACTGGTGCAGTGAGAATGGATGCAGGACATAGAAACATCTTGTTAAAGCTTGCTGTACCATTCAAATCTGAAATCTTCCCCGTTTTTTTTATGCAGCACCAATACATTGGTTCTGTTGTCTCGAAGTTACTTGCACACATTTTCTGATGTTTTATTTGTGTTGTTCAAAAGATTGATAGCTAACCTCCAAATTTTATTTGGCTCTGTGAATCAAAATGGTGTTTACTCAGGAATACTATATGTTCAAGTGTTTTGAAACTAAGAAACCAGCCACTTGGCTCCAGTGCCTGTAGGAAGATTTTGTGTCTGTGACACATAGATTTAATTCTGTCACTCAAAAGCTTCAATAATTTAATAATCATCTGATACATTAGAATATTGTTAGAGGCCTGTGAGCTCCCAAAGTCTGGGAACTACTAGTTTGTGTTCATGTATATATGTTAGGGGAATACGAAGAGAATTCTGAATACTTACTGTATCTGATCATGAATAATGTCATGTAGGAACATTTCTCTCTTATTGCAGGTAGCATGTTTTTATATATTAGTTACCCAAGCACTGTAATAAAAATATTTTGCTGGAACTATGTGTTACTAAAACATAATCTGTGATGTTTCTGTGAGTTTCATGTTTGTACAAGACAAAGTATGTAGACTTTTTTTTTTAAAAGAAGCTTCTAGAAATCCCAGCTGAAATCAGATCTTTTGATTAAGGCATTGTCTTAGTAGGGAGATGGTAAGTGTGTTTCTAAGGTGGATCCTGTTATAAACAGGAAATGAGTACATAATGTGGAAAAAGGAAGTACTAACTTTGAGCTGAGCTCTAGAGAAAACTGTGCAAGATTGCATTAGAAGACAGAAATAAAGCATGAGGTTAAACCCAAATCTTTGAGGTCTTAGACCAGTTGGTTAGTTATGAGGTTGTCCTGGGAGAGCTCTAGCAGTCAGAGGAAAGTGAGTTAAGAGGCTAGACTGTATTGCTCCACATGACTTGCAGAGCCTGCGTTTTCACATCTTGATTTTGTTTGTCTAATCTTTTGGATAGCTGTAAAGAAGGCCAGCACTCAGTTCACTGTATTACAGGTGATGAAACAGTTTAAGATGGGTTCTGTGAGTTTGCAGAAGCAGATACTTAAGAAAAGCATTTCTGTACTTGTAACCAGTCCATAACCAAAAAAAAAAAAATCAAAAGTAAGAGTTAAGTTGCATTTTGAAATACTGAAATCTGTTTGGTCCCATTTCATCCCATGTGCTCTTGGTCCTGTTTGATACAGTATGTTATGAAGGCCAGGGATGTGGAGTAGAATGGAAATGGGGTAAGCAAGAGTTGGAAGATAGCTCATTATATTGTCAGCTTTACTTGACTGTTTTTAAGTATATAGGTGGCCCCATTTGGATATCCAAATAGGGCCACCTATATACTTAAAATCTTACAATTTGGATAAAGCTGTATTTGACGGTTCATTTGACAATTGGTGCATTCATAGTGAGAACAAGAACTTTACAAAATACTAGACTGGGCTAATATTTAATTCTGTATTATTTTGAAGACTCTTCTGGAATATCTTTTTAGGTCATTTTTGTGTTAATAGTAGTTGAGGCTTTAGAAAAACTTGTTCCTTCTCCACATAAGAAAAGAACCCTATCATTTCAGTACTATTATTTGTGAGGTTTGGGTTTTTTTAAATTAAAATCTGGATGTTGATTCCCACCCACCCCTTTACATCCTCATGCTATCTACAGCAACTTCAGAGAAGTTGATGGTAATTTTAAATAAGTTGAGGTTACTTCAGAGTATTTTACTGTAAAAACACCCTTCTTGAAATATGTGGATTTCTTGTCTAGCTGGCAGCTGTGGAGGAATTTTTAGATCTGCTTTTTGGCTAAATAGTGCTTTGGGAGGGGGTTGGTTTTTGTTACTGAAAAATTGCTTTCAGAGCATCCTTCTGAATACAGAGTTCAGATTGCTGTGAATGCCTTGTAGCTGATGCTAGTAGCAGTAATACTGGCAGTGGTTTAAACTGTATTTGAAATAGAACCTCTGCAAACGTTAAGCCTAGGTCCCATTACCGAATCCTTAATGTCTGACATCTGTTTGACAGGAAGATACCTCTTTGTTCAGTATCTCCACTAAAATTGAACAGGCAGCTTGAAATTCAGAATGCCAGTCATTACTTTGCTTCCAGAGTTACTTGCTGCAATTGCCTTGTGATGTAGTATATCTTCTCTCTGGGTTATCTGATGCAAAACTAGATTAAATTGAGGAAGCTGCCTTTAGCCTTTCTTAACTAAGAAGAAAACCAGTAGAAAATGGGAAACCTTGTAAGGTGTATTGAACTATTCTACATGAACGTCATAGCTGATGTATTTAGTTGTTCATGGTACCATTTTTAGAAAACCAATACAAATTAAGTGGTTAAAATACTAAATATGTTTGTCTGTCTGTTTTAGCTGATAATGGTACTATGCATCTTTGGGACTGGAGAACTGGATACAATTTCCAGAGAGTACATGCAGCTGTACAACCAGGCTCTTTGGACAGTGAATCAGGAATATTTGCTTGTGTTTTTGACCAGTCAGAAAGCAGATTGCTAACTGCTGAAGCTGATAAAACCATAAAAGTATACAAAGAAGATGATACTGCGGTATGTCGAAGTGTCTTTTATTGTATTTTCATGAAATCAATATATTTCAAACAAATGTTACACATATCAATAAGCAATATGCACAGACTTGTGTCATCCATTTTATTAACATTTGAAAGCAATGTGTATGTAATAATGTTAAGAGGACAACAGCTGCTTTCTGCACTCCTAATTTCTTATATGCTATAGTACAAATAAGTCTCAGGTCCATCAATTCTTCTGCAAAAGTCCTTTATGATACAGTTTGGAGAAATCTTAATACAATAATGTACATCGTGTTTTGAAGCCAGTAGAGGATTGTGTGTGGTTGTATACATTAAAAACACGAGGATTAGCGAAAAGATTAAATGTGAAAGATTTATTGTACTATTTTGTATGGTCTAAATTAGTTATTTGCCATGAAAAATTTTAGAATTCAGTGTAAATACCTTATTTTCAAACTGTTATTCTTAAATCTGAATCTAGTGGAGAAGACAGTAGATAATTGTATAGTTTATTGGAATATGTCTTCAATATAAAGAACATACAGATTTTAATTAAACCTTGAGTTTTTTACATTGAATTATATGCAAAAGTTGCTCCAAGTCTAAAGGAATAAGGAATGCTTTATCCATTTTGCAACTGGGCAAACTGTAGACTCTGGTATCTGCCAGTACTGATGTAGATATCAGTGGAAGGACTGTCTCTAGAATTCCTGTTCCTGTGCTTTGGTCACTACAATGTTGTGTCTGCAATGCCATTGGCAGCCTGATTTTTGTCCTTGTGCAAAAAAAAAAAATAATATAATCCAAACCAAGTCTTGTTATATACATATAAAATATATATAAATTTGCATTGGGGCTAATTAACTACCTCACAGATTAGGTAATTAATGTTACATATGAGATAGAGTATATATACTCTCTCTATATATATTTTAAACTAAACCCTAATTACAGATGAATTTCACGTTAAACATAATCCTTATGAGATTTTTCTTTGTTTCCTTTTAGACTGAAGAAACTCATCCTGTCAGCTGGAAACCAGAAATTATCAAGAGAAAGCGATTTTAGTGCAGCAACACATCTATGCTGTAGTTTTCTTTTGGCTTTCCTGAAAGCATTCAGTCACATTTTGTTCTGCCTAGAACAGCAGAGCAGGAAGTCAGCTAAGTCATTGCTATTTCAACATGTTTTATAATAAATTTTATTTCTCTTTCCTTTTGTCTTTTTTTGGTGTGATCCCAGCAAACCAGATGCAGCTGTTAAATTTCTCTTTGTGGAGCATGTATAGTTCATGAGAAGGATAGATGTGCAGGTGGTTACTTTTTTTATATGGATCTATTGAGTGTAAATCTAAAAATATTTTGAGCCAGGTTTTCTGAAAGACCTTTGCTTGACTCCAAAAGTTAATTGCAAATTTATGCATAGAAGCCATCTACTGGAAATTTCTTGTGACACTTCTAGATTTTAGAACAGTATTGATTACTGTATATATGTTAAGTATATACTGTAATGGAACAGTATATATCCTAAAGTACAGAGTAGTAAAGTAATCAAGAAAGCAGGACAGTATAATAATAATGTAGTTTGCTTTATAAACACAGCCATTGAGCGTTGCCAGTGCTGTGTTATTGAATGTAATGGATCTTCAAGGTGTCTCTTTCCTTGGGAAAGCTTTCATAAGCAACTACTCATCTTTACTGAGTTCACTTCAGAGTGGACCTTCTATACCCAGGACCACTGTCAGATCACATTGTTCACAGGGTTATGACCAGTTGATATTCTTTGTAAATCCCTTGTTTGTTTTTTCCTGTTATCCAAAGCATATATGACACCAGAGTACAGCAAAGTTCTAAAACTGGGCTCTAAGAGTAAAAGCTCTTAAATCATACCAGCCTTAATTTTACATGTTGCTGTCTTCCCATGATCTTATGAAGGAATTTGAAATCAATAAAAAAGATTACTGAAAGACAATTTGTACTCCTGAAGGGACAAATCTTTCATTACAGTCACATGCACGAAAAACATGTAAGCCTCCTTTCTACAGCTTGTCTGTGATGTCTGCTGCTGTAAAGCACTTTCTCTTCACTGGGAGGAGAAAAGCATTAAGTTGTCAGACCATTCAGTTACTGGCAACTTTGCTAGCAGTGTTAATAGCTGCAGTGGCAAATTTCATAGTGGGAAGATGCTGAAAATTTTTCTATGGCCATGGCATTGATAGGAAGCAGTTCACAATAATTACTTGTATTCTGTGCCAGTCTGACTTCTTTCAAATCTGAGATTTATGTTAGAGAAATGACAGTTGCTTGCAATGTATCTTACAAAAATCTGGTCAAACTAAGTGTTTATATTATGAGAATTTTTGTCTTGTCTTTTACGATGCACAGGTCTTGTATTTATAATTTGAATGCTTGACAATGTAATTTTAAGGGACTCCATGCTGCATAAATAACTGAATTTTGGTTGACAGCTATTGTCTGAAGCATCTTCAGAAAAAAGGGAGGGGAGTATTTGGTATTTACAAGTTGGATTGAACATCTTTTATTTGGATGATAGTTTGACTTTTTCTACATCCTTATTACATCTGTTTTCATTTTAACTAACATGACAGGGAAAAACACAGGTTGTAGCTTATGTGTATTTTATACTGCTGCTAATGCTTCATGCCAGAAAGCGATGAAGCATCAGTGTTACACAGAATTTTCCTGCTTATAGTGGAATCCTCTGTAGGAAACCAGAGTGGAGAAGAGTAACTTATTTGAAAAAAAGGGGGTGGTTTTTGTTGTGTTTTTTCTCATTTGTGTTTATTGCAAAAGTGTCCATTTCTTCTCATAATTTGGAATCAGGAAGGGGAAATTAGAGGTTTTGGCTCACAGTTCTAGCACATCTTCTCTCTGCGGGCACTTCCTTTAAAAACTGCATTTATTCCACTGTTTATTGCTTTGAGAGATTACAAAGTCTCCTGCAGAACCTGTGTTTCTTCCCTGGACTTCTGCAGCAATCTGGCAGCATGGGGCAGTGCTTGCAAGGGCATTCTTTGTGCCCTGGGTAAAAAATTTGGTTTGCAATTTAAAGGCTACGCAATATTAGTTGGAATAATACTTCTTCCTTATGGCTGTATTATATGCTGTCCCAGTTCTAAGTGTGAGGTTTTTTTTAATTGTGTTCTTTAACATTTGATTTGCATGTTCATTTCCTTCCCAAGCAGTTTTTGCAGTTTTTTCTTCACTAGACAGTAATGTATCATCACATAGTTTTATAAATATTGTTTATGATACATTTAAGATTATCAGATTTCATTTAAGTGCTTCTCTAGTGCGAAGTAAGCCTAGATAGTGAGTTGTGATACACATGTATCTGATTGCATAGGACACATGGTGACATTAGATTTGTCCATGTAAGTCATAAGGTGAAGCAAAAGAGGAGGATTTGGTCCACGGGATGTATTTTTCGTGCTTCTGGAAAGTGCCACACTGCAATGTCAGTTAAAGTAGTCTTGAACAGGAGTCTAATTTCAGAAAACAATTCTTTTCATTTATTTCATAGAATTTGATGTTGTCTTCTGTATATGATCAAATTATACACGTTTCTACCATAAACCTTGGGTTTTGTTTTATACTGTACATAATTGCAAAGAAGTAAGAAAGGGGTTTTTGTTTGTAACATAATTCAGAAAAGTTACTGGTAAGTGATAAATTTTAAGATCACTGCTGTATACTATAATATACACGGCAAGCTATGCAGCTGGAATGCTGTCATTTGCTGACAGCATGAAAGTTGTGCAGAACGGTATGTCTTTGGCAATTTAAAGGCTTACAGAAGTAAATCTTTAATAGCCAGTTCCTTTTTAATCCTGTTCTAAGAAATAAAAGTGCTATGCCTGATTTAAGTGACAGCAATTTAACCATCAATAAAACCCTCAATACAACATGATTTCATGTCTTTCTTTCCATTTTGGGTTTTGTACTAAGAAGAACAAAAAGTAACTAAATACATATTGAAAGTAATTTAGGATTAAAATTGATGATTGTTTCCCATAGTACAGTAACAAATATTTTTTCAGATCAGCTGTAATGGAGGAAGTATATAGCTATTTTATGAAGAGCTTCCTATTTGGTGAAGGTATTAGCAAAATGAATGCAGAATTGTTCATTAATTTTATCTAACATGTTTAAAAAGCATTGAAACCTCTCTGAAGTTAAGTATGAGGTCCAGGACAGGTTCTGGATGGGAGCTGTGTGAGTGGAAAAAAGCTTACAGTTAAACTAAGTTTGGTATGTCTTACTGGGAGCAAATTAAAGGGCTATTTCTGTCCATGGCACAACTGAAAATTTGGTCACAGTGAAATCAATGGAAGGTTTTATCACTGATTTTTTATTTTTTTTTGAAGTCAAGATTTCACTCGGTGGGTGTACTGGGTCTGGCTGAGATGGAGTTCATTTCCCCGGCAGCATCCCTCAGTGCTGTGCTCTGTGCTGGTAGCTGAGAACACACCAGTGGTTTGGTGGCTGCTGAGCAGTGCTGTCTCTCCAACCTAGGGATGGTAGAGTGGGAGTGGGCAAGAGGTTGGCAGGGAGACACAGCCAGGAGAGTGGCTTGGTGGGCATGTGGTGTCCAGCCAGGGTCAACCCACCACAGTCCTTTTTGGTGCCCAAAGCTGGGGGATGAGGAATTTGAGATAAGGATAGTAATGGGCAAAATGTGGACTTAACACAGCTGGAGAGTGAAAAGTGGAATTATAGTGGGGAATTTCTGTTGTAATTGTGGTGAAGGGATGAGGAGTAGATCTTGTGTAAATTATCTACCTTTTTTGGTGATGTTATTTTGATTTTGGTGTGGGAAATTCTTTTTTGTTCATGTGAATGGAGTTTGTGAAGATTGTGTGATGATTGTGGATTTTAATGATAATTCTTAAATATGTGATTCACAGAGTCAAGGAGTGGAATGTATTGGGTTTGTGTGGCAAGGTTTTGGTAACGGGGGGGCTACAGGGGTGGCCTCTGTAAGAAGCTGCTAGAAGCTTACCCCATACCTGATACTTCCCTGCAGTTCATGGTGAAGCTCATGGTGAGGCAGGCTGTCCCCCTGCAGCCTATGGAGGTTAATGGTGGAGCAGATAGCCACCTGCAGCCCATGGAGGACCCCACACCAGAGTAGGAAGATACCTGAAGGAGGCTGTGACCCTGTAAGAAGCCTGTGCTGGAGCAGGATCTTGGCCAGATCTGTGAACCTGTGGAAAGAGAAGCCCGTGCTGGAGCAGGTTTTCTGGCAGGACTGGTGACTCTGTGGGGGAGCCATGCTGGAGTGGTCTGCTCTTGAAGGACTGCACCCCATGGAAGGGACCCACACTGGAGCAGTTCATGCAGAACTGCAGTCCATGGGAAGGACTCATGTTGGAGAAGTTCGTGGAGGACTGTCTCCCCTAGGAGGAACCTCACACTGGAGCAGGGGAAGAGTGTGAGGAGTCCTCCCCCTGAGGAAG
The DNA here is from genome assembly GCA_033628505.1 of Tringa tobata. NCBI lineage: Eukaryota > Metazoa > Chordata > Aves > Charadriiformes > Scolopacidae > Tringa > Tringa tobata. The sequence goes on from JAHREE010000245.1 coordinate 19,234,754, forward strand.
AAGGAGTGGCAGAGACAAGGTGTGAACTGGCCACAACCCCCATTCCCTGTCGCCCGGGCTGCTTGGGCAGGAGGAAGTAGGGAAATTTGGGAGTGAGGTTGAGTCTGGGAAGGAGAGAGGGGTGGGGGGAAAGTGGTGTAAGATTTGGTTTCATTTCTCATTATCCTACTCAATTGGCAAAAAAATTTCCCCAAGCTGAGTCTGTTTTGCCCATAGTAGCAATTGGTGAATCACCTCTCTGTTTATCTCAACCCACAGGCATTTTGTTGTATTTTCTCTCCCCTGGCCGGCTGAGGAGGGGAGTGATAGGGTGACTTTGGTGGGCACCCGGCATCTCAGCAGGGGCAACCCACCACAGTGGGGTGTTTTGGAGTGTTTTTTTTCTCGAGTGAGTTGGAAAAAACCATCTGTCTGGCACAGCACGTATGTAACCATCAACACAAGGTGCGTTATTTTCTGCACAAGGTGGATCATCCTTTTTTAGATGAGACTTCTAAGTTTTTATTAGTGCACTTAAGAAAATGGTGAGGATTTGGAAATTGAATGCTAGTAATCCTGATCAGCTGAAAAAGGTCAACCTGCAATTTTGTTCTATAAAATGTAACACTAGATTAGCATACGTATGACTTCCTATGAAAGTTGTTCCATCAGCAGAACATGCAGTTGGTGAATCACCTCATTCCTTTGAAAGCACGCCTTCAGCTGAAATGAGCTTGAAGGCTGCATGAAGAGAGAGAAGCTTTTTGACTTGGTTTTTGCCTGTATTTCAAAAACTTGGCAGATGGGGAACTGCAGATTTCACTGGTGGTCATTTATGTGGAGCATGTCACTTCCAGAGTGTCCACCTGATGCTTCTTTAATGGCAGCCACTAAGAACCAGTTTTGCTTAGCAGCTCAGAAGCTGGCTGAAAACTGGCAAGTTGAATGCAAAAGGAATGGCTATCCCTGTCTAAAGATGATGCACGGAGGGGAATCTGCATTTCTCGTCTCAATTTTCAGTAACCTTCTCTAACTAAGCTCTTGGTTGCAGGGTTAGCAAAATGTAATTGCTTATGTGAACACTTTTTCACATGCATGTTTCCTATGCTTATCTTAAAAAAAAAAAGTTCATCAGGAGTCATTGAGTATTGTAATTTCATCTGGGATGTGTCAGTAGCTTGAAAAATATCAGTGTAAGCATTGACAAATTTTGATGTTGGAAATGGCTTGTGAGGTTTTTCCAGCAAAATGACCAAACCTAACCAAGAGGATTTTCTCCTTAATTAGTATGTATTCTACTAATTGCTGTAAAGCAGCAGATATTTTTAAAGATGTATGATAAACTCGACAGGGTTTGCTTTGGATGGGAACTGTGGAGTTTCTAGATGTGGACTTTGGTTGGTTTGTTGGTTTTGTTCCCAAAATGTTCTTTTGAAAGCCTTTTTAAAGATTTAGACGTGGAGATACTTGATGGATCAACCCTTAGGTGTTACTCTTTTCCCGTGGCTGCTTGTATGGAGTCTCTGTAGCATTGGCTTTGTGATGTTTAGCTGTGAACCTTTAAGTCAGTAACATGTTAATTTCCTTCAGGTGGATGTTATCACCAGGCTTCTGTTAACCACCTTTGGGGTTTTTGAGTACACCAGTCCCAAATGTGTATCTAAAGCATGGTTTAATTGGGGCACTTGGCCTGCAAACTAGACCTCAATGGTATAAACAATAATTGAGCTAAACGTTTATCTCCGGGTAAGGAAGGTTGCAATCACTGACAAGAAAACTGCAGTTGAAAATAAGAAATCTTAAGTTTGCACAGACTTGGGAAAACTTCCCTCAAAGAAACCCCCCACTTTACACTTCTGTTTGAGAAGGGCAAGTAACGTGTGTGAAACACTTGTTTCTGCCAACATCTTTTGCTACCTTTCTGCTTTATTTTTAGGGAGAGCGTGTGTCCCTTCCAAGACACCTTAACTTTACCCTTTCTGCTGCAGCAAACAACTCTTGGATGCTGCAAATGTCTTTTGCTTTTTTTTTTTTTCCTTCTTTTTCCCTCCAGCTGATGTTTTGCTAAGAGGAGGGCTGAAGGGTTAAGTCCTCCGGAGCGAGGGAAAGCCAACGCGGCATCAGTATGAATTATGAATACCAAGGGCTACACCTAGAGGAGCGAGAGACTTCCTAGAGAGTAGACAAGAAAGAGCTGTAATTAACTGCAATCTCTCAGGGAGGTGAAAAGGACAGTAGAAAAACTAAAACTATAAAAGACCAGAGCTATGATATCTGAAGGGAAATATTTGAAAACATGCTACGTTTACCTGGCAAGCGGGAGGAGAGGAGATATTTCTGGATTAGATGAATGCTGAATGGGTATAAAAGAAGGAATGGGAGAAGATCATGTGCTAATGTGGGGGGCAGTCAATGCTGAAAATGAAACTGTGGGCATCCTAATGCAGCCTATAAATGCATTTCTGAGAAGCACTGGTGCTGTATGTATCTGCATGTTTTGGTACTCTCATGCTCTGAAGTATAACTCGAGATACTTTAGAAAATTCTTTGGCACATGAAGAATTGCAGAGCAACGTGGAGTGAGGAGTCTGGAGGGTTTTGCTGTTGCAGTGGGATTTTTACAGAGGAAGCGCTTGCAGTACAATTCTAAACAAGGCTTAAGAGTAAAGTGTGAAGAGTGAAGCCAAAATTTGCATTGTGGGTAGCTTAAGAAGATAGTGAAGCTGATTTCACAATCGATTGAGTGTGAGGATTACCTTACAGCACTGAGTTCACTTCGTTCTGACAGGTAAACGGTGAGCTGTAGAATGAGAGATGAGTTTATAGCCACAGAGCCTCCTGTTGGGAGGCTATCGTGATGAATAAGGGCGTAGATTGTGCAATCAAAAAAAAAAAACTTTTGTGCTGCATCCAACAGCTTTTTCTTTTTTCTTTCTCTAGGAAAAGACCACAGATCTTAACATGATTTAACTATTTCCAAGTAAATCCCCTTGACAAGCACGCTTCCTGCATTGACAGCTAGAGATCTGCTCTCAATAAAGCAGCAATATAGAGCATGAATAGAAAAATTCCATACAAAAATTTGAACATGGCTTCAGCTGCCAGATGAGTCAAATTTCATGTCCTGTAAGTATATTAATTCTTTCCTGCTCGTTCAATTTCTTTTCTTCCCATGCAACATGGTAATGAACATGCTTTTTTCAAAGAAAGCTTGGCGATGCAAACCCACCGGAATAGATCAATTCTGCTAATGACTTTGTTCTATTTTGGAACTGAAAATCACATTAAATGAGTTTTATTATTCCATGTTGCTCTAAATCAGTGGTTAACAGGAAATTCAAAAGTAGCTAGCGAGTAAAACTCATCATGGTAGCTAAATGAATTTTTACATAAAAATACCTGCTGCTAATTAAAACAAATTTAGTAAAATGCAGTGTATTTCACTTCCTGGGCCAACCTGGTTTTTTTTTTCAATTTGTGAGGTTGTAAATGTCCTTTAATTACCTAAGGGGAAGGGAAACTGCTTCTGGTGTTATCTGGTTTCTTAGTGGTGTTAGTATATGTGATTGCCAGGTCAATGATGCAGTTTTTCTCCAGCCGTTAAAACAGTGCTTAAAATGGCACAGTGTTTTTTGAACTTTCACACCCTGAAGAAAATGTCCGTGTGCTTTCCAGTAACATAGTCCTGTGGTCTATCGCTGCACATTTTTTAAAGTAGTATTCTCTCACACAGATTTCAGTTTCTCCTTGATTATTTCATTTATTTTTTTTAGGCAACTGTAGCCTTTAATGGGGAAAACACTACTAAGAAATTGGAAGCTATATCTGTCCTGATTAATTATGACATGGTAACTCCTTGCTTTTCTTCCTTTCCCCAAAACTTGTCCTGGCCTTCTTCCATCAACAGCATCCCCACGGAGCCTGTGAGATCCTCAGGTGTTCTGGAGAGCTTCATGTTGTCCAGGCGCAGTGTGCAGCGCTATGGATTGCTCTTCCAGGTTTCCCTCCATGGCTCTGCCTCACTGCATCAAACACAATGACTGAACTATGCAGTGGGAGCGTTTTTTGGTGAGAAGTTGTTCTTGGAGATAGGAAAATACTGACTGGATAAAATCTTATTTTCTCTTGTGATAGGTAACCTGATGTTGACAGATGACTGTTCTCCCTCCATCCTCCCAGTTCTTCTCACCCCACTTTGTTTTTCTTGAGTGATCCTTCTAGTGATACAGCATACTGTGTATAAAATGCAATTCAAGTCTTGAAGTTGTGGTCAGAACTCCTAACCCATCTTAAAATTGAGTCCTTGTAAATATCCAAGGACATTTAAGGCTTGCAATCACATGGTATCTCTTAATAAATCACAGACAAAAAGCCACTATCCGTAATGGTCACAATGAGGAAATGGGAGAACTTTCTGCTCGTCAGAATATCATGTCTCCACCCGTGAGTTCAAAAGAGACCAAAAAGCCTGAATGTTGTTGTTCTGTTCAAAGAGAAAACAGGAGGTGGTGGGGTGGGGGGGTGTGTAGAAAATGAATGGCCAGATCATAAATGTCCATGTGCTGTTCTGTAAATGTAAGCCTTACACCCTGTTTGTAGTGAGGCAGTTCATTTGAAATGACTATGATGATAACTGATAGCTACGGAGAGAGGCACGTGGGATGTGAAAAGTAAAACTGGTGGTTATCTGTGGGAGACACCTTACAATTAACCACCAGGAGCCAGCACGTTTTAAAACTACTTCTGTTGTCATTCATACCTCAGGGCAATACTGTGTTTTCACACTGTCCTAGTTTTAAGACATGTCAGTTCACACATTCTGTAACATGGTGTGTTTCTCTGGTGTAGACAGGGCCGGAGTAATATGTGGCGGAATTTAGAAATCTTCCCGTATGGACAACATGCCTTGCCAAGAACAGGAAACCTCATACTCTTTCATCTTCCCTCTCCCACGGTTTTTGTTGAAATGTTTTCCTGCACATTCTCACATGCAGTTCATGTAAAGTCACTTCTCTCCCCCAGTAGAAGGGGAACAAAATTAGCATTAAGAAAGAGAGGGTAAAAGTAATGTTCCCTGAAACTTTACCTAGGAAAGATGAAAAAGTATTAGCTTCACTTTTTGTTGGTAAGCAGACATAAAGTAGATATAATCAGATAAGCCCTTTGCAAAAATGCATTTGATGTCTCCGGCTTTTAAAATTCTTTTTCAATGCTTTCAGATTTCCTTGGGCTGCTGTAATTTCCCCCTATGCCAAAGCTGATTAGGACACCGGTGCAGCAGAGTGAAATTCTGCTTTCCTCCCTCCTGGGCATGCCGTGTCCTCTCCCATCCTCAGCCTGCCCCTTCCAGCGGTGTGGAAGGTGGTGGGCAGAAGTCTAGCCATGACCATCTCCTCCCAACCTAGAGCTTTGCCCCTTCCTTCTGTCGTCCCCAAAGCCTGTTTGTCTCCTGTTTGTTCATCAGCAGAATAAAAGGATAATTGTTTTTTTCCCTCCTGTGTACTGGAGACCGTCAGGGAGGTAAGAATATCACAGGGAAAGAAGGAATGGTTTTCTTTTTTTCCTTTGGTGCTTAGAGGGACCACCTGCTGGAAACACTGGAGCTGTGGTTATAGGGTCATATCTTCTAAAATTCACTGTGGAGTTCCTAGAAATGTGAATTTTAAAAGTGCCTTGATGACTCTTTCTCCTGTCTTAAAGCATTTCAATAATAAAAATAATGTTTGTGATCTATCATTTGCCCCAATGAGCATTGCGTGCGGAGTTGGCATTTTCATATGCTTTCCTACAAAGTGTTTGATGCAGTTTTCTGCCCTTGAAATGGGCCTGGGCAGCACTGCTGGTTCACTCCATTGGGTTTATAAATTTTGTTTGGCGAGATCAGCGGAGTTCAGGGAAAAGAAACACTATGGCTGAATATAAGTCGTAGGTGTCTTTGCTCGCTGCCTCCCTACAGCAGTCATTGTCCCAAGCAAACATACAGCCTGAGCAGTAACTACGCACAGCGCCAGGGGATCCTGCTCCTATAGCTATGACTACAGGACTGTATGACTATAGTTATCTGTAAAACTGGTTCCTTACAAATTGAGTGATCTCTGGTGATTACTAGGGTGGTTTTGCACCTAGGTTGCAGGTCCAAGATGCTAGTGTTGAAATATTTTTGCTGTTCAAAGAGTTGGTTTTTTTTTCCCCATAGGGCTGAGGGTGGTCTAACCCCATCAGCACTGGGGGCCGTGTTCCAGTTTGGAGGTTTCCTCAGCGGTACAGAGGTAGGGCCCACCTGTGTTACTCCATACGTGTCTCACCTCTTGTCTCGCTTTCCTAGGGACAAGTGGCAGCAACAACAACTTTAGCAGTGAAGTGTCAACTGTTTGGAAATGTGCCCAGCTGTTTGGGCTTTTTGCTTCCTGATCACCCGTTCCCTCTCCCCTCCGGGAAAGGGGCAGTAGGCCAAATGAAACGCATCAGATCCATCCAGGCCACCGCTTTGGCCTGCACCGCCAAACTTGTCTGGGGAACAGAGCTCCATCTGGGAGTGACAGTCTGTGGCCACCAAGTTCCAAAGTGCCACTGATGGGCACCATGTTGGAATTACTGCTTCTTCTGGAGCAGTGTACCTTCTGGACTCCAGGACTGAAATACTTCAAAATCTCACAGTGGAAGTGAAACCCCAAGACACAACTGGCCATGGCTAATGTCTGTAATAGTACAGTTTCCACTCAAAAATCCTAGCCCACTCTTCCTTTTCATTAAAGGCATGAGGTCTTTATACCAAAGCTAGTATGTTCCACAAGTTAATCAACTACTTTGAATGGTGGACATTGAGCTAGAAAAATAAAGCATATGCACATTCCTGAGGAAATAAATTTTGGGAAGCTGAGTTTGCAACTCCTATTTCACATTCTTTTTTTTTCTCATTTTAAATGAAGCATCAGGACAGAGTTGCAGTGTGTGTGTGGCGATCTGTGCCGCTGCATCCCGTAAAGGGAGGAGGAGAGGAAGTGTTGCTTGTATGTGCTCTGCTCTGAAGTCCTCTTTGTCTTGCCAAAATCTCTTCATTGGTATTTTCTCTATATCTGGCTCATTGGAGCCATGCATTTGTTTTCCATTAGTTGCCTCAGTTAATATGATGAGTTTCTTATTATTCTTAAATATTGCATTTTAAATGAAAAAATAACACTTCTTCAATGGTCTGATGAATTTTTGGAAGATTATTTAATCTCTTTGCTTCATGTTGTTCTTTTTTTTTTTTCTTTGTTTCTATTCCTTCATTTTGAGCCAGTCGTGCTCACCCGCACACCAAGTTTAATGTGTTTTCATGTTAAGTTGTGCTGCACACAACCTGTGAGAAAGAGGTGTGCTGTTTTCTCCCACCGTAAGCCCAAGTCTGCCATGTACTCTCACAGGGAGAGCCCAGCTGATGTGTGCTGGGCACAGGACACTGGAGGTTACCAGGGACAAGAGGGTAAAAAGAGCAAGTAGTGGTTAAGAAGCAGCATTACCATCTCTTAAGTATCTGTCTCGGCTGGTTGCCTCACTCAATTCCCATCTATCTCTACATTTTCCAGATCTGTTCTGGGGTTTTGCTCCTTTAGCAGAAGGAAGTAAAAAGCAAAATAATAATAATAATAGTAGTAAAATAATCAGTGGTCACAAGAGAATGAGTATTGAGAAATAATGTCAAAGTGAGATTTTTTCATGTGCTCTTTGTGTCCTGTAAACCCACCACAGAACTAGGACCATAGGATCAAGTGTTCCAAATTTCATACTGATAAACTTCCTCTATCAAGCCCTTTATTTTTGCTCTTTTCCCCTTTGCAAAGTTTTAAGCCAATAGATAAGTCTTGCCTCATAGCCTAAAGGTCAATAAATCCACCCGACATGCACCTGCAGGGAAATTAAAAAGTTACATTGTTCCCAGGGCTGCATTTTCTAAAATATCTTTTCTCTGCCAGTACTTTTGTTGATAAGCCCTTTGCAGCAAATTCTGCAGTCATATTTGTGCCTTGAAGCTGTACTAGTAATAACAGGGGAGTTGATTTCTACCATAATGAGCGGTTTCATTTTTCAAGGTATATTCAGTTACAATCAGTTAATATTAATTGAGGTGAGGCAGACAGAGAGGGTAAGCTGAGCGTGCTGGGACGGGATGTTTTCATTCCTTTTAAAATGTTCTAGCAGCATTAATGTACTGCTTTGTTCTTTCATGTCCTTCCCCAGCTCAGAAAGTGATAGACCGAGGGATCAATATTTGCTCTGTCTAAACACTTGTTTAAAACTCCAGTTTGAACCATTTTCTTATTTTTGTGCCCGAGCCTTTTCTCAGCATTTCTTCAAAGAGGGGAAAAATCCCCAGGCTGAGGTATTAGCCCAAGCATTTTGTCTTTCTAACAGAGAGGTCAAATCACATCAAGTGGCTTCTGAACTTAGGCATACAAAAACTCCCCGTATCATCAAATGGCTGCTTTAGATCTAGGTTTTGAAGAGGGAATTGCATCTCCCAGAGCTCTGGTGAGGCTTTTTAGTACCTGAATTGATGAGCAGGGGGAAAGCCAGGAACGAGTTCAGAGAAGAGTAATTTAGTAGGAAACCAAAGTCTCCCAGGAGAGAATTGTAGCACTCTTTCTTCTTCCCCAAAAGATAATTTTTTTTCCTAATGATCTCCCCCTCCTGGGGCGTTGCTCACCTGCTATCTGCAACAGTTTGATGTCCTTGGATATCCTACATTGCTGCCCCTGCCTTGTGTGTGTGGAGAATGGGCTGCAGTCCTTGGGTTGTCACCACTGTACCTGCCTGCCTGCAGTGCTCCAGCCAGAGGCAGATGCTGGCAGCAGCCCACCTACACCCCAGCCTATCTATTAGTGAAAATTCAAGTGCACAATGTTTACTCGTGGGAGCATGAACTGGAGCAGATGAAATGCTGGCCTGGGTCTCGTCCTGCAGCTGTGGGGCAGTGACCTGTGCAGAGGAGCTGCTGGGAGTGGGGAGAGGTAAGTCGCACACTGCCGCCCTGATGGCGAGGCATCCTCTTCGGACATTCTTCTCTGCCCCAACATACTCTCCCTGGTGCTCAGGTAATTGCCCTTCTACTCACTGAGGGAAATTTCAATACGCTTCCCTTTCCTTCACCTTTCCGCTGTACGGTTTGAAATTGGACATGGAGATGAGTACCAGTGGAAAACCAAAGGACAGGTCCCAAACTGTGCTGCTGCTCGCTATTAACGGCAGGGATAGCAGCCAGCGAGATCACTTGGTTATGCCAAACCCAGATTAGGCAGTACAAACCCTGACAACTTGGTATTATTTTCTGAAGAAACTATTCCAAGTCTATTTTCTAGTGGGGAGAGAAGACAGTGTTTTGGGGGAAAGGCGTAACTTTTTTTAGCTGTTGAGCAAACACAGAGCATCTGCCTAATATGTGCTATTGCATATCCAAGGAAATGTAGGCAAAAAAAGGTTTATTTTGGAACTTAGTGGATGAAATCCTGTCCCACTAGAGTAAATGGGACATTTGCCATTGACTTCAGTCAGGCCAGCGTTTCACCCAATACTTTTTACATATGTTTTTACATGTTATGGTAATTCATGAATGAACTAAAACAATCCCTGTAGAGAATATACAAGGATTGTTTGTCTCTACCTTGGAGGGAGTAATCTTCATTTGTTGCCTACTGTATTGGGGTTCTTGGAAAGAGATACAGGTGGGTGAGTCTTTATTACATTAAGGATACATACTTTATCTTATATCTCTCTTTTGTATAATCCGTCAATTACACAGAGTTTAGCTGAGAAAGGAGCACAGATGGGAAGAAAATGTCTGCAACCGGATCTGGAGGGGGCTGAGGTGATGTTGTCTGGATGGGGCTTGTAACCTGAGGAAAAACCAAAGAGAGTATCTTGCCCTTTGAGCATGTCTATCTTAGGTTGTTCCAAGTCTGCGATCCAAAGGCCTGGTTGGATTTCCAGTCTCATTCTGGCTGGATTTCTAAATGCTCAGGAAAGCATTAGTAGCCAGGACAACCTTTCTTTTTTTGTTGTTGTTATTTCTGCTTGTTGCCTGGCCAGGACATTCTGAGGAATCCTTATGGAGATGGATCCTATCACTTCATCCAGGCCTAAGCCTCCCAACAGCAGGTTCATTCAACATGTTCCTTACAAAGATGCATCTTCCATCTGATCAGAAACCGGTACCTGTGGAGATTATAAGCTGGTTTTATCCCTCTGTGAGGGTGTAGTGCCTGTACTCTGCAGTCTACTTTGGCTACCTCCTGTCTTGATTTGAACATGTTAGTTTTGGCCCAGCAAATTCCAGCAGTCTGAGGGAGCTTGTCCTTTCCTGGCCCAGCCACCAGTTAGTGCTGGCCCTCGGCCTAGAAGGCTGCTAACGTGAGAGAAAAAAGGGGTAGCTGGAGAGCCATTTTCTGTTTAAGATCTTTGACTTGGAAACTCACTTTTTTCTCTTGGTCAGAACGTCTCGGGTGGAGTGAATAAGTGTTTTGGAGCTTAGGCAAGGACAAAAAGAGTGCAGATATTCCCAAACCTTTGCTGACAACTCCCATTGCCCAGGTCAGGTGTGGAAGCACTAACGCTGTTTGTTGGGTGCTGCTGTGTGCAAGTAAATAAGCTTATTTTTTCAGAGCAACTTTGATGTCTTTCGTATCTGTGGTATGACTAATTCCCAGCCACCATAATTTACTTCCATGTAATTGAGAGCTGTCTATATTTCCAAATGGATCCTACAGTTATGATTATATGGCTGTTATTTATGCAATTAAAGAGGTGTGTTTTAAATTAATAAGATTTAATTGCTCTTTGCAAAAGACTTGCATCTCTTTAGCAGCCTAACAGTGTGCGATTCTGAGTGCTCCAGCTTTTTCATTTCCCTGGTCCACACTATCGAGTTCTGACTTCTAGTTGGTACTTCTGTTGTAGCTTTGTCAGGCAATTAATCTAGGTAATAATGGCATGAAATTGTTGCAGTAAATAAAGCGTTTCAGATAAGTGCTTTAGTGCTCAAGTAAAGAAGCCCATGGGGATATTTCAACTCATTCTGATTTCCTTTAAAGATTATCTTGGCCACAAAGTACTATTATTTATCCTTGCAATATGAATTTTTGCTGGAAAGCTTTAACACAAGTTCTCTTGTATCATATTGTCTTATAATAAATTATCATGGTTTGGCTGAAGTTCTGGTTTAATTCTGCTCTAAAACAGAAGGAAGGAAAGTAGCATAAAATAGCAATTAGAAGAGAGATTTGAGAGTCATGAATTATTTTCTATTTCTGTCACTAGTTTAGGTCTCAGCTCAGAGCGCCTTGAAGTTGCAGGAAATCCTTTTATTGATTTCGGTAGATTTTTGGATCAGGTGCATTCAGTCTGACCTTGGACAAGTCAGGTGCCTTCTGTGCTTGGGAATGAAATGTGCATGCTCTGCTTACCCCTCCAACAGGATAGTTATAAAGCTTCATTTATTCACATCTGTAGAGAGCTTTAGGACATGCAAACGAATGCCACTTTTTAAAGCACAAACTGTTATTTCAGTGTAGATTAATTCATTTTACCTTCCCGCTGGCTGCCAGCAATCTGTTTAGTGCAATGAAATCCTGACAGCCTGTGTCAACAACAGGGAGCAGCTCTTTCATGACAGAGGGAGAAAAGAAAAAGAGAAAACGCAGACCTGAACTCTTCCCCTTACAGAGAATTTCTTTGTGTATGAAAATAAAAATTGTGGCTGTCATTTAAAAAGACCCTCTCATAAAAGAAATGCACGTTAAATTAAAACTGCTGTTATTTTTTTCATTCCATTGCAATACGGACCCCTCCTGGTTCTTGATGAAGAGCGAGGTGAAATATCGCACGACTGAGCTACAGAGAAAATATCAGGCTGTTCCAAGCGCGTAAGCCAAAACGAGCATTCGGAGAGAGATCACTGTGTCATGAGCTCATGCTGGCAATATGGTTTTTTCTATGGGTGTAAACTGAGATTTGAGCCTGAGAGAGACCCTATATTGAGCCTCGCAGGAGCACTTTCATGCGTGTTGTTTTCTTTAGCATCGGTGAGGAAGTTGCGAACTGCTCCCAGACCTAGAAAAATACCTACAGCCCCCAGCAAGTCCCACTGCCCGATGGTCTCCTCCCCTTCCTTCTCCTTTCCTCCCCACCACGCAGCAATAAACTGAAGATGGAGCCAGAGGTAAAATCCAGATTTTACTGAGGGGACAATGACATTTTGCCCTAGGTAACCATTTGGGTTTGTGTGGTGGTCTGACAGTCCTGCCTGTTTTCATTCAAGAGGTGGTGGGCAGATGTAGGGATGTGGTGAGCCGGGGGAGGGACATGGTGGTCAAGGCTGGGAAGCTGAAAGGCAAAGTGAGGTGGGCACAGTGTGGAGCCTGGTGTCCCTGCCCCTGCGTGGCACTGAGGAGCCCATGCGTGTCGTCCCAGCAGCAGCTCTTCCCATGGAGAGCGGGGGCCACAGCGTGGCTATGGCATCCCTGAGGAAGGTCCCCTCATGGGGACCAGCCCTGAGACCAGCTGCAGAAATGGTCTTTGTCTGGTTCACGTGAAGGGAAAAGGATGCCCTGGGCACAGCCCAAAGACAGCAGAGCACCCGTTTCTCTGTATTCTGAATTTTCAGTTAATTAAGTACTTTGGTGCACAGGAACAGATGGCATTTGAATTCACTAGGATATTTCTCGGTACTGGTTTGTTTCTGCTAGACATGAGCAACACCAGGATTGCTGGTATAAACATGTTCTTCCTTTTCCGGGCAGTTACACCTCTCTCCACCTGAGGCCTGCTTCCCGCAGGGTGCAATCCATTGCTCACCCGTTTCTGCACATAAACATTTTACAATTCCTTGTTAAGTGTGCTGTATCTTTCCTATTGGCAAAGTCTGAAAATCACAGTGGTAATTATTTTCCTTGATGTACTAAAAAAGGCTAGTAACTCTTGTTAGGAAAAAATATATTTTAAAATAGATGCACTCTTCTAATCCCCAAAGCGCTGGTACCCCGTTTTAGCATCTGACTGAGGCCGGTGGGATCCCGGCGTTGGGAGGGTCCATCCCCAGCTGTGCTGGCCCCGAGACACCCGCTCTGACGAGTGGTTTTAGGAATCTGGTTTCATTTGCCCGACGGCATTGTTCAGTGCAGTTCAGCAAAGGGATGCATTTCGTGTTATTTTGAAAGCAGCAGCCATAAAGCCTTTGACACTGGAATTCAGGAGCAACGATGTGGTCAAGTCAGGCATGAACACACGGCGAGTGCAAATGAAATAGCGAGCTAGGTCTACAGACAGCTCTTGCCTAAAATTAGCTGTATGAATTTAGTCTTCCTATGATGTTTTCTCGTTCCTGTAGCCACATTATAGGGCATGCATGCATATGGGTTTAGAAGAGCTGCTTTCCTTTTAAAGATGCCTAGCAGTCTTCCTTTTTCTCTAAATATATTGCAGAAGTTTATCTTAAAGGCTTGAGAAGCGTCTCCTTTCCTTTTCCTTATTTCACTCTGAAATACAAACACTGATTTCTGTGTCTACTACTGAGTGGCACGTGAAAGCATTACAACCCATGAACAGTTAAAGATAACATAGTCAAGGAGCTGAATATTCAGCAATACAACTAGGAGCGGTGAAAAGACATTAAAAAAGAGTTTTCATTGACAGTTCTATGTTGGGAAACAATGTGCTTTGTGTAATAGCGTGCACTCCATGCTTGAAACTTTAAAAACACTGCTGTGCCACTGTGATCTCAACCATCTGATAGTTGACCTTTCAGCTACAAGAGCAGAAGATACGTAGCTGAAATTGGTAAAAGCTTGTGTTATTCTGTTCTTAAGCATACCAGGAAAAAAATGTCAGTAGTCAAATAGAGCTAGAGCAGGCTGGGAAAAGCAAGCAGGGACAAGCAAGCCCCAAGGCCCTATCTTGGGATGCAGGTGTAGGTTGCATTGCTGACTCCTTGTGTATCTACAGGCACCAAGCTCATGTGCAGCACAGGGATCTTCATCCCAGTGCACTCACTGTGCAAAGACACTAGTTTGGCACTAGAAATCACAATGGTGAGACAGTTGGGACTTTTCTGGCATGTAACGCACCCCTTGGGTCTCTTGTTTCAGGCTTGGGACCCAGCGGTGGTGCTATGACATCTCCAGCTGAAGAGCAGGGCCAGCATTACCTCTGGGCTCTCTGTGCGTTGCATTACGGACACGTGATTTAATATCTGTGTGCATGCCTCTGCGGAGTGGTGACAGTGAACCTTCTCAGCCCCATAAAGATTCTGTAAAGATAAACTCTGTAAAAAAGGATGAGGATCTTAAATAATTCAGTAAGAGCACCATAAAAATAAGATTTCCCCCTACTCAATGTGGAGTGGCTGGAGGAAGCTAGCAGAACAGCTTTTAGATGCAGCTTGTAAGTCCTAAACTAAAATAGGGAATGAACTTCAGTCTCCAGCATTTGTTCTTGGCTTATTTTCAAGCAAATAGGATCCATTAATTATGATTTGCACAAATGTGCTGTCACACACAGTAAAAATGGGTGCCTAGCCACAGGCTTCTAGGTGTTCTGCTACCACTTACTGAACCGAAATAGGCAGAATTAGTCAGCAGCAGTTTATTGCCAGCTGCTAACCAAAACAAACATGCTACAGGAGGTAACACAAACATCCACTCCCCTATGGCTTCTGGAGGCTTTTGCCCCATCCGGCTGCACCTCCAAGCTGTCACCTGCCCAAAGAAACGTGCCCAGCGCTGCACAGCACTGTGTGCCCAGAAAATCAGCAGGTCTGAGCAGCGTTGCGTACCGGGACAAGGAGGATTGCTTTGTTCTTGTATATTTATAGCCTTGTTTTAATAGCCTCTTTAAGAAAACAGGCAGACCTTTTAGGACTGTAATTGTGGTAGTGTCAGTTAGAGCGCAGCAGCCAAGACTCAGGCATCCAAACTCCTTATGAAATTATCATCTGGAAAAGGAGTGCAAAGGCTCAAAAACTGCTGGTGAATTAGTTGCTTTTAGTGTGAGCGTGCATGTGAGAGAGAAAATAGCCAGGGGCTTTAATTCGCACATGGATTACAGTATATTTTGCTTTTAAAAGTAAAGTCCTTTTCCGATTTATAGCTATTTTAAATAATTACTTAGCTCCAAACAGCAAGGGAATCAGCTGGCATAGTGGCTTAGCATATTAAGATACAGCTTTATGTGTTGACTCTCTCTCCTCTCAGTGCCACAAGCTTGAGCCCTCAGCAGGGACTTCAACTGATGAAGTGATAGCAGCAGGTTTCCAGATCTCAAGCACGCTGTGTGGGCTGCTCTTCTGCGATGAGGGCAGCTGCCCTGGGAAACTGGATTTTCATAGATGTGAAAGCCAGAGAGAAACTAATCATTTAGCCTGACTTCATTTTACTCAGTAATTCCTGCCTAAAGCCCTGTCACTTGTGGCTGAAATAGTACATGTCTGTTAGCCGTCCAACCTTGATTTAAAGACTGCAAGTGGCAGAAAATGCATCTTATCCCATGGCACGCCATTGCAGTCGTTCTTGACAGTTGTACCCTGTTTGCAGTTTGAACCGTGTTGACTTTTAACTTCCCACTACCATATTTTTGTCTTGCTGGCAGCAGTGGTGCTGTGCACTGGGTTAGCCAACGTTAATGTCAGCTAACTGACATCCCGGAAGGGAAATCAGGAAAGAGCTAATTTCACAGCAATCCTCTATTTGATGCCTTCTTATATCTTCAGATATGGCTATAATGGTTTTTTTGTTTGCTTGCTCTCAGCCAACTCTTGCGTTTCAAAGCTTCAAAGTTTATAGAGAGGGGGATTTTGGAAGGGTAGGAAATGCTAGGATACCGTATCCTCTAGGCATGGAATAATTTCTCTAATGCCGTACTCACGTCCCTGACTTAAGAGGCTGCATCTGGATGAAGATTATCTGTGGGTTTAGAGTTCCTGCAACTACATTTAGTCATTGCATACTTTTGGTATCATCCGTAGTTCAGATAAACACATCAGATGACAACATTTAATCCTGTTTTGTTTCTTGCTTCCTCATCTTTTTGTCTTTTGTTCTTTTCCTACACACATGGAATTTGACAGATGGATCTGATTGCAGGTTGTGATCTCCTGTCATGTGAGAAAAGTTGATAATCTGGATAGTTTTATACATTTTATGTGAAAATTCAATGCAGTAGTCAAAGGAAGTATTAAATCTGGCCTGGAATTATATTTTATCAAGCTTTCTAGAGCTTAACTCCAAGTTTTAGAGAGACCACTAAGCTCTGGATTCAGGGGTGGAAAGCAGATGGCAAAAGACAGCTTTATGTGAAATGAACGCCATGTAGTGGAAAGTTCTTGTGTGTTTGTTCCTGGCCCAAAAGAGTGTACCCTTTGCCATCTTAAAGGGATTGCTTCAAATCTGCATCAGCTTGTCACAACAGACAGCAAAAGAAAGATGCCTGCCTTCTGCATTAAAGGTAACTTTATACTATTTTAATTATCATATATAGAAGACTACATGAGGAAGTGAGCAGCAATCAAAAATAGCATCTTTAATTTTCTATAAATCCTTTTGCTAGAGTAATAAAATCTGTGGCCAAGCTTATTCTTATATGTATGTATATATAAATGGATATGATGTCAAAATCTAAATGAACACCTATTTAGCAGAATCTCATTTAATTCCAGTAATACTTATTTTCATATTTTATTTTATTTCCATTTTCAAGAAGCTTTGTTCATTAAAAAGGATCAATTACATATTATGTATAAACAAGAAGTGTGTTCACCCTGCAGGGGGATAGGGGGAGTAATATAATGCGGACAGAAAAACATGTTCAAATTTTTGAGGCAGATCCGAACATATTTAAGCTGGGTTGGGGTTCTTTGTGATACTGTGGTGGAGAAAACTCACGACACTGCTACTTTCCCTCAGGTTAGTCAGAAGGAGGCTTTTGGCGAACCTCAGTGATCTCTGCGAGGCAGCGAGGAGCAATCAACTTGACAAGTGATGTGACATTTGGGTCTGCAGCTGGGAAGGTGTCACGTAGAAAGAGAGTGGGATTGACAGCAAAGAGATTAATGAAGATCTGTAACATAGAAACACAACATCAGGACAGGAGATTAGTCCTGGATGATGGCATGTGAGATAAGTGAACTAGAAATAAAGTTAATGTGAAAATATTGATCTGGGTAATCCTACTTAGATGGTTACATCTGAGCTACAAATTCTGAAATAATTGCCCACAGAAGGAGGCAGCAACATCCACTCCATGGACAGAGTGAAGGCACCACAGTACATCTGGAATGAAAGGAAAAAAACCCCGCTGCTACTATTCATTGCGTAGCCTCATAGCTCTCAAACCAGCATGAAAGTCTTTCCTACCTTTGAAAGCAGACTCAGGTGTGTTATTTCCAATCAGATTCTGGCAACAAAATTAGTCCTCATCAGTGAAGGCCAAGCACCTATCACACAGTAAAACGAGTTCTGCAAATCAGTTTGTGATCAAGAGGTAAGGGATGGCTACCAGTGAAAAAGAATATCACTCTTAACTATATTTCACTGCATTTATAAGGAAAGCAGTCCCATACATAGCTTTCTATTATAGTAACTGTGACCAGCCTTCATTCGGTCACCAGCAAACCTTTTGTGCAGCTGACACTCCTTCAAAGAGGTGTTGCTGAAATCAATATACATGTGCCTGGAGAACTGTAAATAATGAAACACCTGATGCTCTGCAAAGTTAACACTTTCTCCATACATCACATATTCCAGGCTGAATATCCGTAGTGACCCCAGCCAGTAAGGCTGTAGACAGACATCCTTTCTTAGATCCAGCTGCAACAGTTGAAGAAATTAGTGCTTCCTCACCCCGCAATTTTGCCAGAAAGCTCATTTATATGGAATCTCTGTAATCCAGCGTAGGAAAAAAAATAATCACTGGGGTTAACGGAAACCATTGTTTCCCCGTTGCTTAAACTAATCTTTGTCCTTAAAAGTAAACCCACAGGGGATCAGGGAACACCACCTGGTAGTCAGAAACGGGAGCGTTGTGCCCGCTGGCTGAACAGCAGTAACAAGCAGCTGAGGCCATACTGCCTTCAAACAGCACAGGAAATAACTTCATGGAAAGATTATTATTTTATTTTATTTGCTTCAGCTCTGTCTGGAGCAGTTCAGCTACTCTCTGCCCTCAGCTGGCTGCTACCGCCCATCCAAGGAGCTCTGGAAGGGATCCTGTAGCGTTCCCACCCTGCGTCAGTCCCCAGTCAGCTGGTTTGGCTTAAACGGCGGCGGCTGCTGCTGAAGCTGGTTTGCAGCAAAGCCAGGGAGCTGCAGAAAAGGAAGTACTCCTCCTGCCTTACCACCTCAGTCATCTATGTCTTCAGCGTGGGAGGGTCACGTCTTAAGCTGCCACAGCTGTTGCGTGGGCAAGGCAACGTCCGTAGGTAGAATTAACTCTAATAACGATGGACCTTCATGGCTGTAACAAGACTATCTCTGTTTTGGTGATCTTTTGTGCTCTAGTGTCACACCACAGCTTTAGTTTGCTACAGTTTAATTCTCCTGGAAGGAATAAAATTCCACTTAATCCAAGGAGGATTGAGCTACAGCAAATATTGATTTACAAATACTGGGTTGATTAAATTTGAGCAGCTGATACAATTATCACCTTCCAGTTTCCTTCCTTGCTCCATTCCTCGAGGTTGGGTCCGTGCCACAAGGACAGCTGAATTGGCTTACAGGGCTGCTCTGGGAGCACCAGAGTTCACTGCCTTGCGTAGTGGAGTAGAGCGGGACCCACGTAGTGTTGCCGGATGAGGCAGGGCTGGAGACTTCAGTGGTTTGAAAGTGGCTTCCCATGCTGTTCACCTGCCTACCAAGTCAGAGGTGGCCACCTCCAGTAAAGGGCTGGGAGGACAGCTGCTTTCTGCCTGAGCGTGCTGGTTCACAAACAGCTGGTCCCCTCTAAACTGGAACACACGAGCGTTTAGCATGCTCTAACCAGCATCCCTGGCTTTCAAACAAGGTTATGCTCGTGTTCACTTTTTACACTAGAAGACTTGGTAGATCTGAGTAGCTGGCAAGGGGCTTCGCTACAAGAGAGACCTGTTGAGGATGTAGAAGGTAGCTAGTGCGCTAAAAACTTGCACCTTTGCTTCTTTTGCGATAGTGTCATCGTGGCAGCTTCCCTCCATGTCTTATGTGATGCCATTTCTCTTTTTCCTGTAGGTCAGCATGTCACTGAGAAGAGCAGGGATAGCTAAATATATCCCGGAGAGCAAAAATCTCTTCAAGACTTAGACATTTCTGTTTGTGATTTATGGAAGAAAAGGAATGAGGTCATGAACGTGGCAAAAGAGACGTGGAGGAAAAGCTTAAGATGGGAATGGAGGAAAAAGGAAAAGGCTCAGAGAAGACCAGCAGGTGAAGAAGGTGGAAGAACACTTACAAGGTAAGCCTCACACTCACAGTAGACAGAGCATCTGTCGAGTCCCAAAAATGTGGTATTTCTGGAAACACGCTGTAGTTAGGCAGTGCTTTTATATGACCTTTCTTATTATAAAAGTGTTAGAGTGCCCTCGTCTCACAAAATATAGGAATGCTTGGTTATGCGTTAATACCGCCAGAACCACAGATAACTAGGTCCATCTTATTTTTTCCCCCACTTTCTTCATGCATGCTGTATCCGAATTCGGAACTTTGCTCTTTAGGCACTGCCCAACCTTGGCAACAGCAGGTTTTGGTTAGTTTTTCAGTGAATGTGCCTGATTGAACATGATTCACATGTTTTCCTAGTGACTGTATGGGACATGGCTGTTTTTCCAAACTTGCTGTGATTCAATGGAATTCAGACATTTTCATATTGAACATCTGTGACTTGGGGAGGATCCATGTGTTTTCTCAATGAATATGAATGGAACTGGCAAGGGCCTGAGTGTTTCCTTCTTGCTTCTATGCTTGTAATTATCACAGTATATAAATACACAGAGACTTTCTCAGAATGTGCCTTAGAAGATCTGACAAAATCTAGCTTTTGCTCAGCCCAGTCTCTCTATGTAAGGAGAAAAGTCAGATACAGTGGATATGATCTCGAGCGTCTCCCCTCCTGTGCATGCAGACACGCACTACGACTTGTAGACTTATTTTAGAACCTAATTCTCCCTCTTACTTGGATATGTGGAATTGTTAGATTCCTTCTCTTCCCCTTCTCCTCCCCTGTGTGGATACATCAAGGGCTGTTGCAGCAGCTTTGCCCCCTCCTCGGGGAAGGGGTGCTCTGGCAGTGGTACTTGTATAGTTCCTCCTTGAGTAGGAAAAGTGGCAAACAGCAAAACAGCTGCTCTCCCAAGTGCCCCTTCATAGGAGAGGACTGAGCTGCAGTCACTCCTCCTGCTACTTTATTTTTCTCTGCCTCGAATTTACTTATCTGTCCTAGGATCAATTTATTTTTCCCTGACTGACAGCCAGATTCTTGCCAAAAATGTGAAATTAAGTTTGGTAAAGGACCAGTGGGTAGAGCAAAAGACTGGTAACTGTTGAAGTATTGTTCTTAGCTTTCACGGAAAGGTTGATGTTGGTACTCAGCATCTATAGGATGCTGTATGTTCTGAGTGTCACCGGAGAGACACTAATTCACCCTTAGACCGTTCCCGTTTAGATAGAGGAATCAGAAATGGTGAAAAGGGAAGGAAATTCTGGTTTTGCTGAAGCTGATGGAAGTTTCTTACTTGGAGCTTACTTCTGGTAAACGATTCCCTGCCGCGCTGAGTGCTATTTACTGACCTAATGCCAGGACAGCGAGCAAAGCCTTTTCAGGGAAAACGAGGAGCAGAATACGAAGGCGAGAAAAATCCTTGCTGAATTGAGCAAACCCGTTTATCCTCGCAGATTTCTGCCCCATTTAAATTCTCCTGCACCGAGGGGCAGGTCCTGCCCCATCCGCAGCTGAGCCAGCCTCTTCCCCCGAGGAATCAATTTCGGCCAAGACCTCAGGGTGACTCCGGGGCGACCCTCCAGCAGCGCCGCGCCACCCCTACCCTGCGCGACAGGT
>JAHREE010000245.1:19260656-19479748 GCA_033628505.1 Tringa tobata
AAAAAAAAAAAAAAAGTAATAAAAAGGGGGGTGTCCCGCGCAGGTGGCCGCAGGAAAGCCCAGCAGGAAGGCAGTAATGTTATTTTAGAAGTTCCCCTTCTCCCGGGGAGGAGCGCGGGGCACCCGGGTGCGCGTGTGTGCGTGTATGTGTGTGTGTGCGCGTGTGCGTGCGTGTGTGCGCCGCCGGCGTCCGTGGTGCTGAACGGCGGGGAGCGGGACGGGCGCCGCCGGGGTGCGCTGCCACCGCCGGGAGCGAGGAACAGCGCGGGGTTTGGGGTTTGCTTGTTGGGTTTTTGGTTTCTTTTTTTGGTTCGTTTTGGTTTTTTTTTTTTTTTTTTTGCTTTTGATTTAATCGAATTGACGCACCCCAAAGGGTTCCTGAAGCGTTTTAAGGAAAATAATAACCTGTGGTCGTGGTTTTATTACAACATAGAAAGGACGTGGAGCTGTTGGAACGGGTCCAGCGGAGGGCCATGGTCAGAGGGCTGGAGCACCTCTCCTGTAGGACAGGCTGAGAGAGTTGTGACTGTTCAGCCTGGAGAAGAGAAGGCTCCAGGGAGACCTTAGAGCAGCCTTCCAGTACCTGAAGGGAGCCTACAGGAGAGATGGCGAGGGACTCTGTCAGGAGGTGCAGTGACAGGACAAGGGGTAACAGTTTTAAATTGGAAGAGGGGAGATTTAGATTAGATACCAGAAAGAAATTCTTTACTGTGAGGGTGGTAAGGCAATGGAACAGGTTGCCCAGGGAAGTTGTGGATACCCCATCCCTGGAAGTGTTCAAGACCAGGCTGGATGGGGCTTTGAGCAACCTGCTCTACTGGAATGTGCCCCTGCCCGTGGCAGGGGAGTTGGAACTTGATGATCTTTAAGGTCGCTTCCAACTCTAACCATTCTATGATTATTTTTTTCTGGTAGGTTTTCATATAGGAGTGATGCAGATTTTCTAGCCAGTCAAAGGTGTCTTGTACTGTGGATATCATGTACTGGATTTTGAAAACATCACTGTACTGCCATAATCCTGTTTGGAGAGTAGAAAGAAATAGTTAGGTCCTGGTTGCTGAATGATCAAGTCTGGGATATCGAAGCCAAAAGTGAATAAGAACAAAGCACGAGAGGCGTGTAGGAGGAATAGCAGATGAGCATCCCATGAACTGCCAGGGAAGAAAGCTGATGTTTCTACTTGCAGATTAATCCTGGATCACCATCCAAGCTTCACACTGTGCTGTATATATAGTAGGCTTAAGGTTTAAACATACCCACCTTTTAAGTTCTAAACATACCTGCCTTTTCAGATTATCCTCATGCCATTCCCCCTATTTTCCTTCTAATTAACCGTTGCGAGCAGGAAAAGCTATCATGAAGCAGGCGGCTTCATTTATGTTGCTCCAGGAGTTGCAGCTAGTTGTAAAAATGAAGAAAATAGGTTTTGGTTTGGCCAAACCATTTTTTTAGGTCCTGTGGTATGAGTCCCGTCTGTAACTGGACTCTTGAACTTAAAAGCTAGCATGAAAAGGAGGTGACCCCGGACTGTGTTATTGCTGCTACTGGGGAACTGGAAATGAACCAAAGCACTAAAGGAGGCTACTCCTGTCACTTGGCTTCCTCTGCTCCACAACCCCAGGGGGCTGCAGAAGAGACTACGGTTGTTTATCACGCAATGTTTTGTGATAAACATTTATGCTCTGTTTTACGTTTAGATCACAACCCTAATAGCTAGGAGTCTTCTAAACCTTCCAGTCTTTTCTCTCTGCAGGCAGAGGGGCTCTTGCAGTGGTGCATGGCTGAAGTCTTGTTCATTAGTAACCTTTGCTTGGGGACCAAGTGGTGATGAACCATCGCTTTATAGATCATGTGTCTAGAGCTTTCTGCCCTGGTGCTTTGCTGTAGCTCTGCCCAGCCACTAAATACGGGGCAGTTTATTCCCTTGGGTTCTTGACTGCATGTTGGTAATATGACATTTCTTTCCTTTTGGGAGGACTTTTACTCCTGCTGTGGTTATTATTTAGGTTATCTTCATTCCCTCCTTACCCTCCACAAATCTAGGCCATAACGTGGGCTAGATTTATGAAGTGGATCAACTTGCACATGTCTGTCTTTTACCAGTTTCCCCTACTCTGTAGGAATTCACTAGTTAGAGGAATTACCTGTGCACTTAGAAGACATAGTTTTCAGCCTCTTCTGGAAACACTGCTTTATTCCAGGCATGTGTGTGGGCTTTTCTGTGTCGACAAAAGGCTCTCCCTTCCGGTGCAGATTGAGCAGTAAGGGAGAGCCTGCCTCCTGAAAAACAGGTGGAATTTGTTTGCATCAGCTAATATCAGAAAGAAACATGGCAATGTAATGACTGCATCACTGGGGAAAATACCACAGGTGGAGATCAGAAATCCAGGCAGGCAAATGGGAGAAAATCTAAATGAAGAAGAGGGAAATTCAATGGGAAAGTAATGGGTTATTGGACATTAGAAAATAGAGCAAAGGTATGCAGTGAAATGCGTAAGATTTTTGAAGACATTAACCGCGTTTGTCACATTTTTGTCTATTTTTGGATACTGAACTTCTGGTTTATTACCAGTTGTTTTAGGCACTTGATAAAATTTAAGCATTACTGGTGGGGTGATTAAAAAGAAGCAAACCAAAAAAAGATATAAGCACAGGGAGGAAACGATGAACACAGTTGGAAAGAAATTGTAGACCAAGGCAATTTGATGTAACAAAAATGGAAACAGTAGAAGCATTCTTTATAGATGACATTTCTGATTCAATTATCATGATGAACTTTCAGCATAATATGAATCTATTTCCTGAAGATCTTCAGCATGACCTAGAAAGGGGATAAGATGGAGGAATGAGTGAAAGCACCTTGGGCTTTCTCCTGTTTTTCTTACTATGACTTTCGTCCCATTCTCAAGGACCAAAGTGATTACAAATGCCTGTGGACTGTTGAGTGATGGTGATGATTGTGTCCTATTTCTGCTCTCCTTGGTGTCAGCTTGGCAATTTTAGGTGGATTTAGTAGGTGATGATGTATACCTCTATGATGATTGCACCTCTGTGACCTAAGAGTGAGGAGTGTGACAAAGTGTCTCTCTTCTGAGCCATTCTCTTAATGCAGTGAATGAATTAAGGAATAAAGCTTTGCTGTAGACCTGCTTTGTTAACGTAGGTTTAATTCTGATTACAAATTTTAGTTTCAAGCTTTTTTAGGTGATTGCGGTGCTTCTCAGTACTCATTCTTACACTTATCTTTAGTGCAATATGTCTCCAAATTATTGTACTGAGTTGCTAGGTTTGTCAGGATTTTCAGTCTTCTAGCTGAAGCGGCAATATATTATCTTTCTCTCTTTCTCTCATTGAGTAAGCTAAAACTTGATCTAAAGGGAAAAAATTCAGCACATCAGGTTGGTACCAGTTTTCCTTGTGTTGTACCTTTTACTTTGACGGGGTGGAAGGACCCTGTTCTGTTTCATATCTTCCAAGGACTTCTGCATAAAAGAGTATTTCTCCCTTACTGGGCTGTGCAGAGCTTATAGGTAGAAAGAGGTTTGGTGACCGTGGCAGCTCTCAGCTGAACTCATATTTTGAACTGAGTGAAGGTGTTTATTTTGTGTTACACAGTATAGTGTATTCTGTATATGTTTGGGGCTTGTAGGTTAAATTTGCTTCCACTGCCGGGGTATGCTGTAGTTTGTAAGGTATTCTGTGGCATAAATGTCATTCACTTTATACTGCACATGCCTTTTTATGAAAAGTATAATGAGTTATGTACCCATAATTGCATCTTGAAGAAAACATTAGTGACAGTTATGTCAGTAGTTTTTTCCTAAATTTATTTTCTTTTATAGTTTACTAGAAAATACATGTTTATTGGCTTTAGAGTCATCTCTGGCAGAGCAGAGGAGGAGAAAAAACATATGTTATCTGTCAAATGATAAAGACCCGTATGCGTTCCACTGTTATGACAACTTGCACTTTTGTGGTCCATTAAGGAGGCTGTTTTAACTCACTGGTTAGAGCTCGTCAGTTCTTTTATTTAAAAATAACAGACTTTCTGATGGTGAGATTGGGGGGGATTTGTAAATGCGATGACAGCAAAGAAAGATTTTGTTTAAAGCACTTAAAGCTAACCTAGGTATACAAGAAATTATGGAATAATAAACCTGTGGAATTTTAGAAAACAATATTTAAAGGTGTAATATATGTAAGAAGGATGAATAGGTTTCAAGAATTTTTAAAGCACTTATTATATTTGAGAGAAGTGGTTCATTCGTACCTGAAACACACATTTCCAAGAGGTACTTGCAGAATGAGAGAGTTCTGAAATAGACTTTGTAACAGGCATCTTTTCCTAATTTTTCTCTGCCTACTGCAAAAGAAAAAAACAAACGAAGAGGACAAAAAAGGATGGAGGATACATCCCTGCTGTGAGAGATGGAGACTTAGAGACTGTAATCTATCATTGAGCTGGTGAGCAAGTGGCAGCATTGGCTGCAGACTGCATTTTTCTTCCTTTTTGTTCTCTGATTGTTGGAGCAAGGAGCTAAAAGGACAGTCCTTTCTCTGATGGTTTTGTTTCTGGATCATTTAGTCCACACTGCAATTACTGAAACCAGAAATGAAGCCAGCAAACTAGGTTCACATAAATTTTAAGAGCTATAAAATGCAACTCATCCTAATTAGAGGTAAGAAGAAAAGAAGCTAGAAGAGATCAGGCCATGCATTCCTCTGTTGGCTTCTTGAGCTTTTCAGGTGTAATTTTCTCTGCATCCAACTTAAAGAAGTCAGATGCAGAAAAGACAGATTTTTTTTGTTGTTGTTGACTTAGAATGTTACTGTGTTTTAAATCTGATATAGTTGATAACAGGAAGACCAGACCCCAGACTGAACTACGGTTACAGCAAATATATTTATTATCTAACCTATAACTATAATGCAAAACTATTTGTTTGTTCATCCAATCTGTATTATTATCTTACTGAGTCTGAAATCAGTTAACATCATCATTTATCTGTTAGATGTATGATTTTGTAGCAATTATTTCTTTCTAAATTCACAACAAATATCACTTTGCATGCCAGAAACTGTTCAGTAGATTCTCAGTAGATTATAGCAGTGTTGTGGCTATAAAATCACTTCTCATGGCTATGCACAATTTTCTGTAATCTATTAATATGTAACTTTAGAAGTACGGATAGTCTAGGCTTAGAGATTAATAAGTGCCTCTTTGAATCTGTGCAGTAGTCTGCTGATTGCAGTGCAGAGCTCATTGCAAGAAGGGAGAAGAATGAAGAAAATCAGAAACAAAATATATTATTTTGATCATTAGTTTTAGGTAACTTTAAATGAATAGGATATCTACACATTCTTTTGCTGAAGAATTCTAATTATGGTGCCATTCTAGCTTTTTAAAAACAGGAAAGCTGTTCCATTTAATAATTAGAATATTTATAACAATGAGTCTGTTTCTTGATGCAGTCCTTTCAGTGCCAGCATCCAACAGTGAATGGATGTTTTATAGATGTAAAAAGCCCTGAACCTGAAAATGCAAGGATGTGAGAAATGGGAGGTAGAAGCCTTTGACTTTTGCTGCTCTTAGTTTGTAGTTACTCTTAAATGTGGCAAGTGTTAAATTTTCAGTGTCCAACACCTGTGAAAAACAGATCTCTGGAAGTAAGTAAATCCCTCCCGCCCCATACTGAATCTACAGCTGTTTGCTAACTAAACTCACCACTTAGAGAACATATGAAACCCTGAAACATCAAAAACACTGACATGGAAACATTTGGCTTTTATTTGAGAATTAAAAATTATGTGAAAGTTTGAGAACAAAACCATTTTTTTACATTACTGCAGAAAATGACCTTTTTTTCCCCAATTCTCAGGAAAGTCTTTTAATTGACGTCAGCAAGCTGGGTCTGGCAAGAGGGAAAGTTTGAAGGCTTGTGTGTGGCTAAGTCTGCAATTGTCTGCACACTTCGGTCTGTAGCCAGGATGGAAAAAGAGACAGGCATGATAAAAGTATTGTTGTTAGGGAAATTAGGTGTATACATAGCTTTGGGGTAGTGGAAGAGGAGTAATGATGTTAAATAGTCTTAATCATGTGCTTTGTACTGCAGAGATCTCTGTACTAAAGTACTAGCTCAAAGACTACTCAAAAACACCAGTGGCATACGCAGACCCCTTGAATAGCTTTGGCTGCTGAGTTTGTAGAGTTTTATGCAGCGTAATGAATAAATATTCAGTTAAGCGACCAGTAAGTATTCATTCATGGCCACTGAGCTTCTGGAGTAATGATTGTGAACTACTTTTTCAGATTAAAATAATTCCAATTCGGAAATGTAGTGGGTTTTGTGGTGTTCACTTTTATACAAAGAGCTGACTTCATCAGTTGTCTTATAACACACTCGAGCAAATTATTAATAAGCTGTAAATGGCTGAGTATGGCCTGTCCGTTCATTTATCAGATATTAATGTCAGTTTATCATCCGTATAGACTTTCATAAATTGCTCAGTCAGCAGAAGGCTTAATCTTTCCTGGAAGGTTTTAAAGCATTGGGAAATAGATGAGTTAGGAATCTCTTAAGTTCCAGATTACTATGCAAACAGATTGACACGCTGCAGAATGAGCCTTTTTATTTTACTTCGCTGCTCAATTCATTCTTGAAAACAAACGTCTAATTGCATGCTGAAAATATATCAATGATTTACAGCATCTGCATTTGTCTTTTAAAACGCATGTTTGATTTAGAACCTAGTCAGAAGCTTTATGGGCTTCCGTGTGCATGTAGATAGCTTGGAGAAGCTTATTCTGCAGTGCACGAATGATAGTTTGTCTGAGCAATCCCTACTCCACGTTCAGTGTAAAGTGTTAAGTAATATGAACGCTGCTGTAGCGAGGAGTGCTGTCTCTCCAACTGATTGTCCAAATCCTGCTGCAGGCATCGACAGTATGGAGGTCCAGATAGCAGCTAACAAAACACACTAGGGAAAATATCACACAGCTCACTTGGCACAGGTGCTACATGAAAGAGCCTGTGTATGTGTTCTGTTAGACCCATCTAGCCAGTATCCTTTTTCTCATAGATGCTAAGAGCATCTAAGGCAAGTGTAAGAACAGGGCAAACACACTTGAATCTTTCCCTCGTGGATTCTCGGTGTTCAACCATTTTCAGCTCAAGGACATTCCAAGCAAGATAGAGTTTCTATGCATTTGTAACGCTGAATGGATTTTTTTTTTTTTGTGAAACATACCCAGCCCTCAGCTTTTCCCAAGTAGCATCAGCTGCAATATATTGTGGCAAGGGGTGTGCAGGTCAGCTATCCGCTCCGTGGGGAATCGCCCCTTGGCTTTGAACCTGGAGACAGGAGAATGATCAGTCCCAACTACTCATGATTTCACACATCAACTCTCCATCTCATTTCCGGTACTCGTTAGTATTTGGCTAGCAGCTACTCTTGAATGCCAAATGCTGAAATGTGCCAATATTTCAACGGCTGAAAATATAAAATAAAGCATTTTTTACAAAGGTGAATAAAGTAGAATAAAGTTCACAGTTCATAGAATTTGATAGAAAATGGTATCCTTGCCCTCAGTCTATGAAGAAAGTTTACTAATCTGTGTAAAAAGGTACTTCCTTTAGGATGAGTAATAGATTTTTAAAATACTACTTCTAAATCACAGTTCATTCAATCAATTCTAAGCTCTTTGGGGCTCCTCTATAAGAAGCTGTACAGAATCAGGAGCTTTTAATTTAATTGGCACTTAGGTGAAATCATTCTTGTCCGGTGAATGCTGAATTGCAAGGGATTTATGTCATGCCTGGAGAACGTGTCCGACAGTGGTGTATTTAGCATTGCAACAGAAGATGTACACATACTTCTCAGCTTTTTGTACTGAACCGCTCTCCTACATAAATTTGTATATATAATTTTATATATACATATAAATGTGCAGCAGATTAAACAGTTGTATCTTAGCTAACACATACATGACCAAATGTAGTAACTGCTAGCATTTACAGTAACTGCTAATGCACTTTAATGCAGAAGGGATGTTTGTAAAGACCCGTGTGCTGGCCAGCTATGCTTGCATGTCAAATCTCTGCCATTTCCTCTTGATAATTACTTGGTTAGGTTTTTCAGGGTAGATGTAGGAACTATGTGCCAAAGTCAGCAGATTACTGATGAAAATGTGCATGAAGTCAATTCCTATTCCTCCTCAGTCCCATTTAAATCAAGCAGTGTAAATGAAGTTTTAACTAGGCTTTCTTTATGTGGGTAAACCTGACAGTACAACCCAAAGCCCCACTCTTCATGGTAGCATCTGACAGAGTTCGCAGAACATGTTTTAAGGGATGATGGTTATGTTGCAACCCTTTTTTGTGCCTATTTCCTTACTTTCACGAGCTTCTCACTGATATGTGGGTTAATCTAGATGGATCAAACCTATGTACTTTGAAATTGTGTTTTGTTTAGAAGTGGGTTTTTGTTCTTTAACTGAAAGTACAGCATTAGAAATGCAACTCTAGGTTCTGTCTCTTCCTCTCCTTTGCACTAAATGACAACAAGCATTACATTTATGCCAGACTTCACTGGCCCATTTCCTGCTGGATGTGACTTGAAATAAAAATCAGAATACTGTCATACCCATTTACTTGTGCTCACAGGCTGCACTGCTTTAAGCATACAACTGTTGCAGTACCAACAATATTTGCCGTAATAAAAGCACATGTACTAACTTCCAGCCTTGACAGATGTCGCAGTCTCCTGCACTGACCTGTGTAAAGTGTTTTTGTCTTCCCTTCCCCCTCTCTATCCCCAGCTACTTCCCTCATGCAGAGAATTAGGTTGTCATGCTTATGTCTGCTCCACTTCCACTGGCTTGTGCCTACATCTGGTACTGGGAAAGGGGTAACAGGAAGGGCAGTTTTTCAACTGATGTCTGACTAAATATATGCGAGACAAACAACTTGTGTATGCTCTGTTTTTTTTTATCACTTATAAAAAAACACATATGGTTTAATGCAGTGTCCAAGGAACTGGATGTATCCTGCCAGTTAGAGAAACTGCTGGAGATGTTTGCACGCAGCCTCTGTTAATTTACCTTCTACATGACCTTTTCAAATGTCTAAAACCCCAATAAATACAATTTTATACAACACGTTCAGTTTTTCCTGCTATGTGTTGTAGTTGCTTTGAATTCTGAATTGATGTCCAGGCAAACCAGAGTAGTGATTTACCAAAGTCTTTTCTCCAAAGTGTTCTTCTGCGGTGTGGCTGCATTGATAATACACCTGCTGTTTGTATGAAACTATGTTTTTCTCATAGACTGTTATCAGTCTCAGATATACTGATATCTTTATGTCTACTTCCATACACAAATGGGGTTACATATTAAACATTCTCCATAGATATACAGGCACCTGATTATTTTTAATTATTATTAATCTTGTGATAGGCTACTGCCTTGGACATTTATCCAGTTTGATTCTGTAAGAAATAACCAACATTTTTATTAATTAGCTAATATTATGGATACATTTCAGTTTGGTGCTTTTATCACTGTGGTGCTTAATGATATTTCTGTAGGATCAATGTGGACTTACATGGGCATTGACTCAATAAAGCATGTCTGTCGTTCTCTTCTGAAAAGATTTTCAGTTGTCTTAAGATGCTCCCAAATGGAGGAGAATAAGCTCTTCGAGACAGGGATTATCCCTTTGTTAGTGCTTATGCTGTGCCTCGTACCGTAAGTGCATGCTGTACAGATAGGTTTTTTGGTGTTAGAAAATATGTTAATCTCAAGAATGTATCAACACAAAATTTAAACCTTAAAATTTGCTGTTATGTTTGGGGGAGGGGAGCAGTAACCTGAATGTACCAACTCAATGCTGGCTCAGTTTTCAACAGGTTGGTTCCTGTTCTGAGTGTTTTGTGTGCTGTATTGTTGCTTTTGCTTATGAAGACATGGGACGGAATTTGATTTTACAGGGTTTTCCGAAATTAAATCACTGAAAGCACTTCAGTTTCTTGGGGCATGTTGTGCTCACGCTTGTCACTCTAGGGTGGCTCTGGAGTAGCTTTTTAGCACCGTTAGTACCAAGGGTCAACTGGTGTCTGGAGCCCCGTCAGGATCCAGTCTCCAGCTCATGGTGCAAAAATAGGATGGGCAAAAATTGCTCAGATTGAAGGCTGGCTGCTTAACTTGGAGCACAAGATTCAGTAATGTTGGATTTTAAAAATGACCGAACCTGGTAAATCTTGCCTGCCTTCTGTGTTCTGTAGATCTATAAGCCTGTGCAAAGTAAGTGTAAAATGCTACCATATGGTAATACTATACAACATCATCTCGCCAATTGATGGCTGCACGAGTTGTGAGGCAGTAGGGAACTGGGAGGCTCTTTTCAAAAAAGCTTTTGTTACACAAGTGTACAGGGAGCTTAGGAACATAAGCCACAATGAAATCAGCCACGACGTGTTCTTTGGGGGTTTTTCAGGTTCTCTGGATTTTGAAAATCCCAACTAATTTAATGTGTGTCTGTGGGTTTCTGGGGAGGGAGAGAGAACACTTTATGCATGACACTGTAGGAGCAAGGGGATGAAATAAAGTCCAATATAAATGTGACCGGCTTTCCCAGAGTACAGAACTTTGTAATGTAACATATTTTATAACAATATGTGCTGCCGTCACTAGTAATGGTAGAATAATTATTTTCCCCAAAAGTTTAATTTGAAATAAAGTAAAAACTTAGTAAATTCTTTTTCCTTTAGATTCACGTTTGTATAATTTCTGAAGGATCTAAGAGAAAGCGTTTTGTTCTGGTTTTAAAAAGAAAGAGGAAAGGCAATCCCCCATATATTTGGCCTTTCTTGTTTGTTTGTTTATTTGCTCCCTTTTGTTACTATTAAAACAAAACTCCATATCCTGGAATTTGTTTCTTCTTTTCTTTTTTTAGCTGTCTTTGAAGTTGATGTCTTTAGCAATAATTTTGGCAGTGCTTCAGTTTTGTAATGATTTTGCTCTGATACCAGGCTGCTTTTGTGTTCTCTTTCCATTGAAAAAAAAACAAAAACCCAAATCTCTTAGGTTTGTAATTTCCAATTAAAGAAGTAAGGTTTAAATTTTCATGGAACTAATCAATAATTACTTTGTTTTTTTTTTTTTTTTTTTAATCTCCATTTGTGCCTGTATCTGAGGAAAGGGAAAAGACCTGACAGTTGAAACACATTTTTGAAAGGCTGACTGCTTTTAATTTTCAGAAATGTTTGTCTGAAGGGAGGATTCAAGCCAAAATTTGGGAGTTAGACCAGAACATGTGTTATGTTTCCAGAACCCTGCGGTTATGGGACACAATTTATCCTGCAGTTTCAAAAACTCTGTTGTTGAAACACCATGTTGAAATACATTTATGTTTCCTGGGAGATTTTTGATGTCTATTGTATCTTATTGGAGGCATCTTAAAGTGTACTTTTTGAGACTTTGATTTTATGCAATGGTATTATTCTTACTAATTGCTCATAATGGAAACCATGTATTCAGCCTATGAGCATGCCCTAAAACTGTGTTTATTTTTCCTAGAAAGCATTGATGAAAGTTAGAAACATTGCCCAGAATTATCAGATGCAAATCTCAGTACCCGCCATTCCCAAGGGCTCCCCACGACTACACCTTTCCTCACCCACCCCACATTTCTGGAAAGTGAAGCAGAACTGCTGCGCTGTCTGAAATGCATGGGCAGGCAGGTGTTGTCATCAAGTCTCTGGCTCTAGCTGACCACCAGACCTCTCCGCCCCATCATCTGTACTCAATATTTTCCAAATAGGTACTAACATGTTATTTGCATAGGAATGTTAATACTTAACTGGTAATATCTCACCTAAATCAGTTTGCATTTTTCTCTTTTTAGGCTGGATCACTTTTACTGATAGTCACTCATGTATTTTTTTTTCTCCTCTTCAGTTTCCAATGCATAAATTCCTGGTTTACAGCAAATAAGTATTAGTTTGTTGGTATGTAATCTCATATTTTGTTGTTCTGTTTGTGTTACTTCAGTCTTCTAGTTCTTCTTATAAAGACCCTCTTGATCGTCTACATTCACAGCACTTTCTAGTTTCAAGAACCAGTGAATGTTACTGAAGTGCTTGTGTTCTGGGTTTTTTTCTGGATAATGAATAGATTTAACAAGCTGGCTATCAATACAACCAACTCATTTGTTACTTCCTTTTTTCAAGGCATCTTGTTTTAATTTCTTCTTTGCCTAGTTTCTTACCATATGTTTCTTACCATATGACAACACTAATAGCTGTGCTTTCTGTATTAAATAAAATGTAAAGAAATATGATTTCCATTGGTTGCTTTACTAAATCCAGGTAAACTTACCTGTGTGTCTAGAAAGATCTGTTATTGAGAAGATACTGAGGTACTTGGCAAAATGTTTTGTCTTCTTTTCTATCTTCTCTTTATTCTTTGAAACTTGTTCTAAAATTTGTATCTGTTTAGCTCAGGCTGATAGGATCATTGTGCCTACATTCAGTTGTTCTCCTGTTCTAAATGTCCCTCCATTTTCAAGAGAGATGGTTTCGTGAAGATCTAGAATGTTTATGGCTTCAAAATCGTAATTTTATTTGTCAGTTCTTTAATAGTTCTAGGTTAGGTCCTCCCACTTTGAATGCTGTTTGAATTTTAACTTTAAGATGCATAACTTCCATTCTTGTATTCTCTATTTACAATGTAAATAGAATGTCTCTATTCTCTGTATCTCTCCATTTACGATGGCCACAATCATTGCTGATGGCAGAAGTGAGGAAGGCACTCCTTCAGCTGTAGCACAATGGCCAATTTTAACAGCATGCTATCTTCTCATCTTAGCACACCCATTTCTGCTTATTCTCTTCTGTTCACGAATACCTATATATTTTTATCATGATTGACTGAAGTCCCAGACTTCTCTCATATCCAAACCCCTTTGTCTTTGTTAACTGTTCATTTTGAACATTATCTATTTATCATTTAGAAATTCTGAGATACAGACTAAATGTTATTTATTCCTTCATTTAATTTAAATTTAAGTTATAATTACATGGTCTGAAGTATTCTTATCCAATGGCTTTATTATTTTCATTGATTTGTGAGTCTCTGAGAAGCAAAAATTCCTCATAAAGAAATGACTCCTGGTGATATTCTTTGTCCAAGAGCATCATAATTCTGTATGTATATCTTCAAACCTAACCCTGGGGCTGAGAAGGATTATAGCTGATACTCAGCTTTCTTCCATGTGATGCTGAGGAAAAAGTCCTAACAAGATATCCTCGGAGCATTAACTCAACGCTTCACAGCTGTTAAAATCTCATCTTCTTGCTCTGAGGACTAACCATCTATGTTTCTCTTGGCTCATAGTCTTGCACGAGAGTTCATGCTGAGGTTTTGTTTTGTTTTTTAATAACATACAGGTTAACTAGGGTGGCTAGTAGAGTTCCTCTTCTGGTGGGACATTTCACTGGCTGATGTGTTACGGATTTATTTCGTGAGGCCTTTTATTCTGTAAGGCCCTGAAATCTGAACCTCCATGGGGTCTCTAAGCACCTTCTGGAGATACCATAAATCTTTCAAGTGACTGCTGGGATTCAGCCCAGCTCCTCTTGGCTTCTGTACCTTCTGACTTTTCTTCATAACAAAACTTTTCTCACATTTTGTTCTCACATGAGTCTGATGATTCTCCAATTTAATAAGACCATATATTCTTTCTCCTTTCTGAAAATTATGGAGATTGCCCCCTATGTAGGCTCTTCCTTCAACTCTTTTCAAGCTTGTGTTTTATCTGCTTTTGGTGAATCTGGCCTCTCCACTTCCTCCTTGTGGACAAACAGGAGAAAACTCGTTCCCGATTTTAGTGAGCCTTACCCAATGAAGCAATTGTTATTTTTAATGGCCAGTCATTCTGTCTGGTTGGGGTGGTATGTTTGGAAACGGAGTGTATGAGAGTTACTCAATGAAAAGCCAATATTTATAAAACAATTTCCAAATGTCAGACAAAGTTCATGAGTCATTTACAGGGAAGATTCCTGGACTGTCACAGTGAGTGTGGATAGTCTCACTGTGCAGTATTAAAACAGCTTTTCTTGCGTGGAATTGTTAATGAAGCTTTCAATTTCAATTAACAATTTCTGAAGCCTCAAGAGGCAGACAGTGATCTGTCATATTCCTCATCCTACTTTTAAAAATGCTCTAGAAAGCTCAGGACTTCTGAATATTTGGAATATCTGTAATCCCTTTTAGAATTAATATTTATTGAATTAAATAAGATGCATCCTTTAAAAGCAAGAAATTTGAACTGCGAGTGGGGAGAATAAACTTCTCAGTCATGTTCCTCTTGCATCTTTGAAATTCTTAAGTATGACTTTGAGATCTTTGGTGGCTGTCATTCAGCCTACTTTTGTTTATAACTTTGCTGTTGCATGTACCAAATGTGAGAAAAGAAGACCCAAGTAATTAAAGTACTAATGGAAGATAAAAAGAGTTGTAAGTTATAGAAGGAGGCAGGCTAACAGAGACAGAGATGAGACTGGAATAGTAAAATGCCATCAGCAGTAGCCAGGAAAAAAGGGATTTTGTCATTATCATGACTTGGTGGTCAGAAGAGAAAGATGATCAGAGCCAAGGGGAACGTAATGAATTGTCTCTGAAAAGAGTCCTGCAGAGTGTTTAGGTTTGTCTGAGTTGTTTTTGTTTTTTTTTTTAAATGTGTGCATTTACTGTGTTTAAAATACTTCGAAGGAAAAAAGGAGGAGTTGTAGTTTGAGGGTGAATGCTGTTGTGCAAGTTTCACATGGTGGATAGGATGGAAGTTCTACAAACTACCAGAAAATCAATTAAACTTTCAGAGCAAAATGATGTTATTAGTTTTCTTTGTATGTAACGTAACACTGTCAAAGTGAAAGACACTCAGAACAGTTGTGTTACAAAGTTAAGGATTTGTGCAAATGGTTTAGTAATAAAGTGAAGCTACATATGATTAGCATTAAATATCCTGGTCTGCAGACTGATCTATAGGAATACTCTTCTAGCTGTGAGACAGGAACTGACCATCAGTTGCAACAGACTCTTTTGGAGAGAGTCACAGTTACAGGCACTTCATGTGCTCAATATATTCTGGTCATTTAAAAGAAAATACTGTAAGAGTATAGTTATATGAAGCTTCTGTTTATACAAATTTCTATTGTGTAACAAACTGTGATCTAAAAACAAACTCTGCAGTGAGTGGGTGGGAAAAAGGAGAGTAACACATTTCAGGGAAAACATTTCCTCTCAAGGAGTAAATATTTT
The DNA here is from genome assembly GCA_033628505.1 of Tringa tobata. Classification (NCBI taxonomy): domain Eukaryota; kingdom Metazoa; phylum Chordata; class Aves; order Charadriiformes; family Scolopacidae; genus Tringa; species Tringa tobata. The sequence goes on from JAHREE010000245.1 coordinate 19,275,976, forward strand.
TGTTGCAAACCACAGAAGGAGACATGCTGATAAAGTGATAGACAGTCTGGCTTATTTTTGTTTCTTGCTGTAAAAAGATCCATTTCCATACCTAGATGTTAAGCTGATATCCCCATTTAATACCGTATACATCTAGAAAACTTTCTTCTCTTTACATATCTGTGTGGTTTCTACCACATATATATCTGTCCATTCAAGATTCGTTATATTCTTTTGCAAAAATAAAGTGGTAGTGTTACTTCTCCTTTAAAAGATAATGAAAATAGGATTCGGTCAGATACAGAGCATAAGTTGAGCTCTAGTTATTTGGATAGTCGTATTTAAAATGTGAACCTTAAGAACACTTTTTTTTTTATATATAACTCCTCTAGAATTATTCAGTGTACTGGAATAGTGCACATCCTCCTCATATGTGCTGTCATCATAGACCTTCTTGCAAACTGTAATGTAGTACACAGATTTAGATACTGGGAATAACGTGTGTATTTGTGATAATTCCAGGAGGATTTTATTTCTTCAGAGAGTTAGTAGGCTGTCAGCATATTAATCTCTTCTAGCTGTGGCCTCAATAATATGCATAATCTTTATATGATAAATTATTCAAAAACTTAAAAGATAAACATTAATATGGTAGAACCATTTTTAATTTGTTCTTTCAATCTATGTATTTTGGGGTAATTTATCAATTTTCAGTAACTCTAGCACCATCATTCAGAAGTCATTTTAGGCTAATTTTTTTGTGTCATCAATATGGTTTTGACATTTAGACCAGCAGCACAGAATAAGTAGTAGCAGGATCAGGCTGTTATTGATATCTTCTCTGGTTCACATACCCAGAGCCGTGGTTGCTGCTAGCTCTTTTATCACACTTACTCTGGTTCAGTGCTTCAGATCTTATCCTGCCTTGTCTGAGCTGAAAAATTAATACAGGTCTCCAGTTAGAATGAACCTGAATTTCATTTTATTGCTTTTTTTCTATTTAAAATTAAATATGAAATTAACAAGGTGTTGCAGGCTGAATGAAACATTGATATTCTCTGGAAATAAAGCAATTTTTTTTTTATCCTTCAAGGAAAGCAAATAATAAGGTAAATGTTCTCCCTTTTTTCGGATAGTTCCATTGTTAAATCACTCATACAGGGACTGAGGTAGAAATCAAGCTCATATTTTCCATTTTCTGGAAGGGCGTGTGTGATATCCATAAGCAAAGGCTTTTCCTGATCATTAAAAACAGACACAATTCAGACTATATTTTCCACAATCACAGCTGTAGACTTGTGCTTGGAAAACATTTCTAGTCTTGAAGGTGTTCTTTGTGATACTATTCTGGTGAGATACTGTAGCATGCCAGGATGTTTCCCAGGGAACTGACGATAAGACAATCAGATCATGTAATTCACCTTGTGGAAATAAGAACTAAGAAACAAAAGTTGAAATAGAAGGAAAAGTCCTGGACAGTAAAGCAAGGTCTTTTTTATAAAGGAGAGGTCACTGTGAAATTTCAGTTTCCTTTATACTCTGTCACTGCTGTTGGTTTATTTCCCCCAGATGCCTCTTTAATACTGAAAGCCTGACTTAATTATCTTGAATTAATTAGTTAAATATAAAGCGGAGGACACCGAATATCAGTGGTTGATTTGGGAAGGACCTGCAGTGAAGATGTAGAAATGGCATAAAAACGTGAAAGCCTTCAGGAACACTTCTGCAGGAGCACTTGCTGGGAATGGTAACATGGTGCATTAGGGCCTAATTGCTTTTTCCAGGTGTTCATCCTAAAGGGTACAGCCTCAGCTGTATTCACTGTAGTGGGAAGTAACACTGCAGGAAGTTAATTGCCTAATAGAGTTAATTTCTGCAGGAGACATTATTAATGTCCTCATTCCTATTGGCTAGAAATTTCACCTGTTCAGCATTTAATGTGCTCCTTGCCCCTGCTTGCCACTTAGTGGAGTGTTACATTGCTGATCTCTGTGTTAGTCTTTCTTTAGTCAGTATGTTTTCTGAGCAGGAAAAAATGATTACTTAAAACTGTATTGCAATTAAAATCTCAGTAAGTTTAGATAGTATCCTGAATGTTCATGACAAAGCTTTGGATTTTGGTAGTTGTATGTGGGAAAAACCTTTAGTAATTTCAGGTACTTGTGCACAGTACAAGTCTCACAGACTGTATTTTCCTTTAACAGGGATGGTATTTTGGTGAACTCTGCTTAACTAGGGTTCATGCTGTTGTTCCCTGGGACTGGATATGGATGGGGTTTAAGAAGGTAGCGGTAGATGTCTTTGTAATCTTTTTGTCTGTCTTTAGCCATTTTGATAGTATCTGAGAGGTATTCGTAAGATGTCGTAAATGCATGCCCAGTTTAAAATCCCCAGGTTAGGCTAGAGACATCGTTAGGACACTGTGTTATGGTGAGTCTGCTACCATGTGGAAGCAGTCAAGCATTCTGCTGTTCACAAGCTTTATTATTTGATTGGAAAGTCCCCTGGACACATAAATGTCAAGCAGTGGTGAGCCTGCACAGCAAAATTTAGGAGTTCTTTTACATCTTAGTAGAGGTGATACCTAGAAAACTTATAGGAGACCAGCAGATATTTGAAACAGATCTTACGGTGGATTTTAGACATCCGTATTTTCCATAGGAATTCTGCAAAAAATACACTGATTTTTCTCTGACACTGATGTTTGTAATAAAGGGAATTAAAAATAATATTTAGTTACCTTTCTCACTCCTACCTATGTCAGGGTCCAGCTCTGACCTATATCTAGCTTAGTGTAAGGCTTTTTGCCTGTAAACCCAGCAATACAGAGCATGGAGTGTGCCCTGGTTACCGAGGCTTTTCTGCAGCCCTGCTTCCAGGTAAGCCAACGTTACTGAGCAGTGAGCGGGATGATTGATAGTGCTTAAATTGGAATGGGGGGGGGGGAAGTTCTTTGCTCCCAGACCTCTAAACAAGCTACAAAAACTAATTTTGTTTCTTCTGTTGTATTTTTAATATTTTATCAAGGTGTGTGGTATTTCCACCCTTTGACCGTGTGACTAGTTTATTTTTCTTATTTGATTGCAACTGAAACTGTTTCAGTTTATTACATCTGTCTTGTACATTCTGTCTGGACAGATACTTTCCTCCCAAAGTCACTCATACAAAATGCACGTATTGCTGCACTGTGCTTTATCCCATGAAACTCTTCATGTTGTAAGCAATAGCATAGTAAACTGACAGATATATGAACTGTGAACACGGATTTTCATAGGGTACTGTTTCCAAGTATATGAAGAAACTTTAGTTACGTGGGGTTTCTTTCTGATTGCTCGTGCTAAACTTTTGCATTATAACATTCATCAGCTCAGTAGAATTACATTAGAATTTTCTGTAGCATGAGCCAGGATGGTGACTTCTGCTGTGTGCTGCTAAAAAACTTGCTCATGTGAAAAACGTGCTTTTAATAATATAGATGGCAATAGATTATTGAATAAGCTTTTATGTTTGTCAGCAACATTTGCATTTTCATGCTTTAACAGTCAGGAACACTTAGTAACATCAACGTGACAAATATGGAACATATAGTCCTGTCATGATGCATTTTTGGTGTGTGGCAGCGTTTCTCTTTTTCTAATTAAGTCAACCAAGGCCCTGTTTTGTTTTCTCTTGTCTTTTTGCAGTGTCTTTGGTAAGTCTGAAACAGTCTTACCCAAGAAAGTGGTCAGTTTGTTTCATTGCTGCAGAGAAAAGTCTATTAAACATCATACTTCTCTGGCACTGCCAATGTTATTATATTTTTATATATAACGTAGGCACATTTTTCTCCTGTGTTCCTGGCCATGATGATTCTTTACTTCTTGTTCAGTAATTGTGGAGTTCACCATATAGTCCTATTTCTGAATTCCTTGTCCACTCGAATTAAAAGCTTTAATTGGTAAAACTGTGGTGAAAAGAAGCACTCAGGGATGGTTTCTCAGCCATTTGTTCCTCTTCCTGCTGTTGTTCTTCATTTTCCCTTTTAGTACTGACTTGAAAAGAGAGCAAGTATCTTCTGTCAAAGCTGTTGATTGCCCTCATTTGACAATGCTGTCCAAAGTTTTAGAGCAAAAGAAAAATCTCTCCTCCAGCCCAGTTCTGTCTTAAGCCTTGAAAATGCCTGGTATCCAGGTCTTTACCAAAACATTTAAGTATCTGTAATTATATAGTTATCTAGCCTGTAAGTATAGAGAAGAATGAAGACCAGTTTTAATTTTATATCTGCTGTTCTCTGATGTCTGTTATAATAATACTATTCCTGTTTATTTAGATCTACATAGTGTACTTGTATAACAATTTAAGCTATCTCATTGACTAAATAATATGAGCCACGAAGACCAGCAAAATTCAACATTCTCGGCTCTGCCATTTAGATTTCCTCTTGTTTCTGGAACTTGACAGCACCATTTTCATTAGTATTATAGTATAAATTCCTTATAATTGTGAGTAACCTTTCTAAAGTTTTCTACTTTGTCATTTTTGCTATTGTGAATTTTTCTCTACATTTCTGTGGTACTGTGAAGAGAGTTACTTTGAACAAGCTTTCTGATTCACTGCAGCCTGTCTTTAGATGCATCTATACGTGAAGAGCACCTTGATTTCACTCCGTGTCCAAGGACGATTGACATAATCAAGGCCTGAATTCTTTGATAGCAGTATTGCAGCAGGAATTGAAAAACTTTGTGAGGTTATTTTAGTTGACAGTAACTGCCACGTTTCCAGGTGTCTTTATTGCAGAAAAATTCCACGCCAGCTGTGTAGATTGCCTATGCATCTCACAGATACAGTTCATCAACAACTGTCTTAAAACAAACTTAAAGCCACACATTTTATACCTTCAGAATGACCATGGGCAGTATTTTATTACAGAATGAAATTTGCTTTCTTCCGGAGCTGAGCAGCTGTAGTGTATCCAACTGCCTTCATCTGAGGAGCTCAAGAACCAACAGGTCAGGTCCTATCATGAAAAAGAAACCAACCGCCCACTTTTCTTTGTAAAACAGGATACTGACTCCTGACTGTGAAATTAGGGCTCAAAGGAGAATGAGACATTTAACAGCTGCCATTAGTTTCTCTTGAGAAGGCGCACATGCTTCCGTAAGGCTTGTGTTCATTGTTGTTAGGCAGCAAGAAACCTGACTGCTTGAAAATACTCTCATTCCTTCCACTTGTCCTGGATGTTATTCTCTGTGTCCAGGTGTTGACTGTTTCTACAGCTGCTTATCTTCAGCTGTAGAGATTGGGTAGATATGTAGATCAGTGGGTGTGAGTAGATTTGTTTTCATAAGTAACTGTGTTGTTGAGGCTACAGAACAAAGGCAAATGTGGATTTCTTGAGGGGAAGAAAACTCCACAGGGCAGAACTTGAAATAAGCCGTAAAGAGTATTTTTCCCATGCTGGCATTAGAAGCGTGGCAGATGCAGTTACAGTGAGGAAGGAATTGTGCCTGCATTATCTCCTTTGCATGCATCCTGTGTAGCTGACCTGCTGCGTCTTGGGAGTAGAATGTCTTTCCAGAGTATGACAGAGCTCTGGTACCACCTCCTTTTTCAGACCCTGCAACTGGAAGCTTAGTGCTTCCAGATGATATATGCAAAGAAGTTACTAAAGTGTAAGATGAGGCACTACTATGTAATGTTAATGACTGGAGACGAAGCACATTAACTCTAATTTACAAAACCTGTCTGTACTGGGTTTTTGTTAGTGTAAGAAAAAATATCTCTATTTTTCTTAAGCATGTTGAAAACAGATACTATAAAAATACTGTTTTCATAATGTATCCTTGTAACATTTTCATTCGTTACATAAATGCTTAGCTTGTTGAAATGGCCATATTGAAAAGATGCGCTTCTGACCTTCTGTGTAGTGAAGTAATATCTTAATAAGCTTTAAGATCTCCTCATCAGATTTGTTCAATGTGGTTTTGAAAATGAAGCGTGTTTTTTTATGTCTGTCAGTAAGAATACATGGACTTCATGGGTAGGTAGAGAAGGATAGATAGTGTTGAAAATGTGAGAATTCTGCTCTTTCTCCTCAACTTTGCAAGAGATTTTCTTCTTCCTATAATGGAAGTCAGCAACACCTTTTCTTTAGAATTACTATTATGTGAGGCCTTTCTTTGGCTGTAGTTTTCCTCCAGTGTTTCTGTTCTTTCCTTTCCCTCTCTCTGTTTATGCACCTGTGTTGTCCCTGAGTATCCCCCAGACTCTCCAGAATCTGCCAGTGCTTCTGGGAGCCTCCATGCTTGCCATGTGGGACCTGAGTGAACCGCAGCTGTAGATTCTTCCCACTGCATGCTACTTCAGTGTTCATTGCTTTGTTGAGAAGAAGAAAAGTTCTGTAATCATGTGGAAGGACTTTAATTTTGTTCAAGGGAAGGGCTTACATGTCTGTCTCTTTCAAAAAACAGTGATGCATTTGGCCATGGTGCTTTTTTGCCTAAGGGAACACAGATACGTTTTTTTTCTCCTTTCTTTTGATGGTGTTGACCAAATACTGCTTGCAGGGCGGGGGAAGGATGGGAAGACTTTGTTTAAGCTGTTACTGTCAGAAGAGTAGTTTAAGGAAATGGCTTTTGCCTTCTGTTTGATAAAGCTAAGGTTTGTTTTTCTCATCCCGTCTGTAAATTATCTCATTTTTTTTGTGTCCATTAAAAATAAAAAGCGTTTGAATGTGTAACTTGAAATTGATGGTTCTGTCACTTTAGAAAAACAGTTTCTCCTGTATGTGAGGCACTTCCAATGAAGAGGTCTAAAGATAAGGATGGGAGCCTTGAATTTGACCTGTTATTTAATGGAGAGTTAGTCAAAGGAGAACAAACTGAGAGGAGATGTGCTGAGTGACTATGGCCACTGAGCAACTGCCATGCTGCCTTTCAGTCTGGTTGGAGCCTTTCCAGGATTTGAAGCCGTGGTGTTTTCAGTTATCTGCTCTGTTGCAGTTGAAGTTGTGAGGCCTAAAGGTGAAAAAAACTTGTGATCATTGCGATTTAGTCCAGTTGTGGCAGGAATGAGCTGCTTTGGCCTTATGAATGTTTGGGAGGAACATGGGTGATGCTTGAAATGTGGTGGGGCTTTTTAAGAACTCTTTCACCGGTACCACCTTAGGATCGCTAGGGTTCAGCCAGCTGTCTAGTATCCATGTGCAAATCTTACTCACATCTTGGATACGTAGAAATAGGGCTCTTATATTTGATAGCAGAGAGGGATGTTAGCAGTATATAAGCCATTATATGTAATTTTTCCCCAGTGGTTTTGTGGATACGAAGAGCAGGGATATTTTAAGATTTTCTGAAAAGAGGTCTGAAACCAGCTCAATGTAAACTCTGTAACCCCTGTGAGGTGTTTATGGTAGAAACATCCCCAGCTGGGAGGAATCCCACTTCTTGGCAATTCCTCTATAGACTTGGAGGCAATTCTTGTCAAGTCTCTTATTTGGCTTCCTCAGGAATTGGGAGGTTGTATTATAGATGGTAAGTAAATAGAGGAGTTGAATAAATGGAGAGTCAAATATGTGCTTCAAAGAAGACTCTTCTCAAAAGAGTTTTAAAAGGGAATATGATATGATTGGAAAACAAGGAAGAATTAAAATTTGTCCTTATCCTACAAACCCAGATAACAACAGCTTTGTAGCACGTTACTACTGAATATTCTTACTCTTTACCCCTCCTTAGCCTTCAGGAACGGGACTGAATGTCTCAGGCTGGTTATTGCTACTTCATTTGTCTTTGTCACAGAAATCATTGTGAAAGAAGCTGCTTCTTTGGCAGCCAAGCGTAAAAAGTCCCAAAGTGTACAGATAGTGAAACCTCTGTACGAAAAGGGTGTTCCTTTGTGGTTGGCACTGATACACATCAACAGCAACTTGTCCTGTCAGAGGAGAGAAGGGTTTTCATTTTGCCAGTGCTATTAGTTTGGGGCTCTTGTGGGAACCAAATGTATGTTAAGAAAATATCTGAGAGTTTCCCACAAAATTCATAAAGTCTCATTACACTTGTTTACATTAAAAGGTCCAAATGCAGTTGTTCGCATGACATTATCTGGTTACACACAAAATGACTGCTGTGTGACCTTTCATATTTGATAACAGTAGTATGTAATTGTGGACAGGTTAACCCAATAGACAAAATAATAATAGTTACTTTACTGAGTGATTAAAGCCTGAAAAAGAGGGAAAATAGATCTGTTTAGATATTACCCAGCCAAAGAAAATAAAGACCAAGATCTCAACAGTAGCTGAGATTTATGGGATTCTGATGCTCACTGAAAAAAAGGGCTTATATCAACTATATACTAGCTTAAAATTAATTCAATATTTGTAACTTTACATCTATATTGTAACTGTGTTTATGTATTTAAGCATGTTAATGTGAGACAGCTGCTACAGCTTCGTACAGAGATGAAGGCCACATGATGAGCCGTTTTTGCATGCAATAGAGAGTACTCTTCATAATTTAAAGTGTTGTAGAAAAATGCTGTTTCACCGCAGAACTTTGTCTTGGCACTAAGCAAGCAGTAAGTTGTATCTCACTGCAGGTTTTTCTGATTTCCACTGGTTCAAAGTTCAAAACCATAGATTCTTGTTATCTGCAAACCAGCAGAATCTATTTACTTTCCTAACTGCTATTGGTAACATGTGAAGGTGAGAAACTTTTAAAGGTTCCAAGGTGTCTATCAATGCCTAATATGCCCATTGATGAAGTCAGATGATCTTTGAAGTTAGCATCAGCAGTGCTAATTCCTCAAAGAATGCAAAGAATCTGCATGTAAAGTAAAGCAGACGGAGATGCTGCAAATGCACTCACCACAGGATTTGTTCAGTAAAGACTGTGCTTTTCTACACTTCATCTTTTGATTTGTGTCATTTGCCACCGTGTAATTCTTGCTTTTTGAATTAATGAGTTTGTTTTCAAGGTGAGATCACTGACAGACATGTTTATATGATGAGTGGATATTTGTTAAGGATTTAATTCTTTTTGTTGGGGATTTTACTTGCTTGAAGAGGCTTTGAACCATTGTATTTTGCAGAAAGACACATTTCTCACTTCATTCATGAAATTACCCATTCAGTATTGACATATCCTCTTTGCTTTGATTGCTGGAAGTTTAGAAATAAATAACTAAAGTATTGAGTTTTAGAAGGCGAGTTCTTACACTTAATGCATAAATCCTACAGCTTGTTTAATTCCTGAAATGCACTTTTTTCCTCGGTTCCATTCAATATTTGGTCATTGGGATCCTAAGCTGTGGTCAGGGCTCTTTGTCTGTAGTATTATAATCCGTAGCCACTGTCATGCCTGCCCACAGCTGCCTGGAAGCAGAGGGCTCTGGAACACCTGATAGTGCCTCCCCATAATTATTTATTTTGCAAAATACTGTCAATACTTAGTAGTAATTTATTTTCATTGACTTTGGGAAAATTATTTCAACGTGATTGACTTTGCTTACATTTTATCACTCAAAGTATTGCAATGGAGTGATGTTATTTTCTGTACTAGGTGTGAAATGAGCCTTGATAGGGTCTCTGTTCCTTTTCCTTTAAAGCCCAAGGTGATGACATTATAAAGCTAATGGTCACTTTTCTGAAATTTCCTAGTCTAGCATATTAAAAAATACTGGAATTCTTTGCAAGGTGAAAGATTATTAAAGGAAGGTAAATATACCATGGCACAGTTTGCCTCGACTTTTCTATTAAATATATTTTTATTAGTTCCACAATAAACAAGAAAATGTGTAAGAGCGTTTATTTGCAAAAAATTGTAGTTTAAGAATTTTGAAACACTAAAGATGTAATTCTCCCGTAATGATGGAATCATTGAGACTGGAAGGAAGATAGAGCAACTAGTAGTTATTTTTCATCATGATATAGATGTAATAGATTAGATGGCAGGACAGAAAGGAGACACTTGCAGGGAGGAAAATAATGCTGAGAAAGAGACCTTGTTGTGCCTGCTGGCCTGCAGAAAGGGCTTTTCTTCTGCCTGGGACCCACAGGTGGTGACAGTGGGGTTAGTTTCAAAATGTGTTAAAGTGCAGTCATGGTCAGTTCAAATCAGTCCCTCAGGATTTCATGCCGTAATAGAGAATACTGCCTACGCTGGGAAATGGATTTTGACACACATTTTGCAAATGCCTTTGCATGCTACCGTGGTAGTGTTATTAAAATCCTGAATTCCTTGTGCTGCAGAACAGTAGGAATTCACAGCAATGTTGCCATGTGTTCTTTTAATCTTTGGCAAAGAAGTTATCATGTTGGTTTTATCTTTTTATCTCTGTAGTATAATTTTATATTAATAGTGGATTTTTTAAAGTTTTTCCTGCCCTTTCTTAGAACTGGATGAGAAAAAACCTTTAACTGTATTTCTTTCCTATCATGTCTCTCTCTTTAAAAAGTGTTTTTATTTTTTTTTTCTTCAAAGAGTTTCTACAATTTTCTTGCTGTCCTTTCTTTGGTCTCAGCCTATCCTTCCTTTGCGTTCTATATTATGTACTTTAAAAGGTATTGGTGTGTAGCCATATATTTACAAAACAAATATTAGCTTGAATTTGCTCTTGGGATTTTGAGTTTGCTGTGTGGAGCTGCACATCTTCCGAGAAAAGCTGTGGCAAGCAAGAGCCATGCGTAGTGCTGATCTTCCATGTATCTTTACATAAAAGCTCATGCTTCATCCCTTCAATTGTTTCGGTTCTTTAAGCATGAGCAAAATTTGAATGGAATTTGCCCTTTTGACTTATTCAATTTATTCTATTCTTTTGCTTTAGAGCTGTCTTTCTAGGTTACTAAGCTTTCTTTTTCCCTTGAACTGGAGAGGCCACCTTTTCCCTTTTTTTTTTTTTTTTTTACCTTTTTGTTTTTTTCCCCCTCCTCCTGTGAGTAGGCTGAGATGGAGGGACCATAATGACTTCAGAAAGATGTTTTTGTCTCGGAAATTATCTTGGAAATTGATGTTATTTTTTATGAATGGGTGGATTACTCTAATTTGGTGGAAATGCATTTTTACAGGATCAGAAGAGGAAGACCTTTGCATTGTAGACTGTGAAAAGCCTGATGCTGTAGCTAGTATATTACTATTGAGGGCAGCTTTAGTACAAAGGACTGTAGCGCTTGGGACTCATGATGTACTGTCTGTTGCTTTCTCTGAAGGCTGAAGATCTGGATTTCTCTGATTACCTGATTTTCCCAGAGTTTTGTGCTGAGTTTCCCCTTAGCTCCTTTTCTGCTTTTGTAATGAAATTGCACAGCATTGTGTTTCCTAGTGCTCAGTCCATTCATTGATGTTGTCATAGCTTGTATTCATTATCACTAATCATAATAATTCAAGTCTTGGTCTGTCCCACAATGTATGACTAAGCATCCTGATTTTGATGTATTCCCTAGTATTTTAAGCAGTGCCCATAGAAGATGCCTATGGAACTTAGTGGAAATGACGTACTCTTTAACAGAAAAGAAGGTAAGATACTGCAGGATTTAGTAGAGGATCAGTTTTCATTTCCAGCTTTTTGAACTGTTATATATAGAATAGCTTTCTACAGTTGTACAGGAAATTATATAAGAGGCTAGTAAATAATATAGAGGAAAAAAACCCACTGATTTTTGCTGTATTTGCTAGTTTTATTCTCATTCTAGATTTTATTCTGAAAATAAAAGGAAATGTTTTAGCTACTCTTTAGTCGTGTTTTTCCAGGCCAACTATAGTATGGCATATGTGCCATGATCCAGCTATGACACAGGAGGGGTGGGAACCATTGGTGACCCAAAAATCCCACTGTTACTCTTTGAACAAGACAACTGAGCCTTCTCACCATTACTTCTAATTAGAAGAAAGGTTCAGTTCATTACAGGACAGAGGAACTGGCTCTCAGTACTTGCCTTTGTCATCATCCATTCTAACTGCAGTAACATAAAACACATAGTGCTCCAGCAGATTTAAACTTGACAGACAGTTTGGGAATAACTGTGTGTGAACAGTGTGAACTAGAGCACTAGTGTTGTCACTTGGAGTTGCACAGCCGGTGTTACGAACCTTTACTCTTTAATTGGTGTGAATAACCACAGAGAGGTAAACAGAATCCTGCAGAGGAGGAGTGAGTGAAAGGGAGAAGGTTGCAGGAAATGATACCATGATATTGGCATTGGACAAGTGACAGAAGAATCAGATGATGTGAAGAGTCTTTTAAGGATTAGTTATGTCTAACTAATGAATCTGTCTCCTTTGTCTTTACTGGAGACTGCTTAAATAATTTGCAGGAGTTGATAAAGCCAACTTCCGTTAGCTGTGTTCCTAGCACAAAAATTAGGCAGAAGTTCTAGGCGCTTCTTTGCCTTCTCAGCTTGGATTTTATATTACAAAGTATAGTAGTGGCAGTGCATGATGAAGCATTGCATTTATTTGCCTGATATTTTCTCCTGATAATGGCATTCTTTTGTGAGTAAAGAATACCACAGTTCCTATGGACAGTTTTCAGACACAGAGAAACCATTTTAAATTGTCACTAGTTGGAGAAAATAAACATAAATCTTCCTGTTCCATCTTATACTGCCTTTGCAATCTGCCTTTCTGGCAAATGAAGAATGCATTGTAGCTTCAAAGAATGTTTTTCCACTCAATGAGAATACAGAAGTATTGGGTTTGTTGTTGCTTATTTTTTTCTACAAATCTCTTTAACTTGCTTAGAAATCTTTTTTGAGCATATCGCCCAGCCTAGCAGATAGTTATTATAATCAAGTAGTTTGCAGGCATCCCCTGCTGTGTGGCAATCCTGTTTAGCTCAGCTGCTGTCAAGAAGGAGCATGTAGGCTATTTATGAGTGTGTGTTAATGGTGAAGTAGCTCTACCAAGAATTATTAAAGACAGCTCACTGTTCATGAGCTACTTACATGGTCACTGTGTTCAATTATTTCTAGATGTACCTCCAATCCATTCTGCATTTGCTTCAAAACACACTCATTTTATATCATCCCACCTGTGCTCCTGGTGCATGCAACGTGCATGACATTACCAGATGTACGTTCAGGCTGGGCTGCTGGAGCATTAAGTTACAGATGTGAAAGCAGCTCAAATGACAGAGTAGTGAATCTTAATGGAGCACAGAGCATGGTGGCTATGTGGAGATCATGTTTCTGTTTCCTGTCACAAAAAACTGCGTCTGCAAAACACAGCAGTTGACTGCTAAAGTGTGCAGACTTCTTTATGTGTGCATGCATGGAGCTGGTGGGCCACATGGGCTACACTTACTTTGTGGTGGAGCAGGTGCTTTCCCACCAAACCCCATCACTCTCAGCATAATTTATTCTTTCATAAATTTCTTAAGTCTCTTTTTTAACAACTTATAAGAAGAATCACATTTTAAAATTTATTTTCCTGCCTTTTTCCTGCTAAGATTGCCCTTCTCTCTTTTCATTCTTAGTTTCACCTCTTTCTGAAAAGTCTAGTTCTTTGATGGTAGCACATATGTATATTCATGGTGGTTTTGTTTTTTTCCCTTGGAACTGACTTTTTAAAAATGTCAAATTTTAATTATGACTTCTGAAGGAAACCCAGTGTCTTAACTGCAATGCCTTCTCCCTGCCTCACCCCCCATCACTTCTCTGTTGGAGTTAATTTGAGCCGCATGGGTGCCATGCTTGCTTTGTATTCTTCCATTATTCCCTAATATTAATTCATGTTCTTTCGGCTTTCTATCAGTTGATTTCAATTCTGCTCCATGCACCGTTATTGCATCCTACTTTTAAATCTGCACACTGAATGCTTCTAGCGTTACAGTAAATGGTGTATTTCCAAATTTGAAACATCTGCTAGTTAAGCAAGTTCCATACTTTATGGTGAAGTGAATCTAAATGCCAGAAGTTGTTGTGGAGGTATGCCACAGCGGCGCCTGTTGATGCCAGCTCCCACAATAATAAGGATCTAAAGAAGGTAGAGCAGCCAGCTCCATCTTCCTCATTGGCAAAGGACTCTGGCACATTCATGCGTTTTCACCTTTCATGAGTAAGTGATCTTTAGCAATGACTAGTTATTAGTTATTACCAGTATTCCCACAGGCTAAAGAGACCTTACTGCAATCCCTGTGGACAGAAGCATGGATGGACATCAAGGATTACTAGTCCATCATCAGTGGAGAAAGATCTTTACTGGCACTGCTCCACCATTTTCTAGGGCACTGTTAGAGGCTGAGGTTTCTCATTTCTACAGTGCTGACCAATGTCAACTTCATACTCAAGCGGAAGGGGTGGTTTTAGTGCTGGATGGTGGGAGTCTGCAGATCGATTAGCCCAGCTGTTCAGCCCAAGCTGTGAGTGATGTTAAATGTTTCCTATTTGAGAAATGGGAAATAGAAAAGAAAGATTGGTATTATTTGTCTTGGCCAGAAGATGAACAAAGGGACACAGTAGAGGAATTATGAAATAATGAATAATTCAGAGTAGATATTAGGAGCTTTTCACTCCTTGTCCAACAACATAAGATAATCCATTAAATTGAAAAGGCATAAATTAAAAAATGAGATAAAATTCTTCCTGAGTAGAAGATTTGTAGCCGTGGCTTGTCTTGGTGAATAGTTTAACATCTTTGGAGAAAGCTTGGACATTTGTGTACATAACAAAAGCGAAGTCAGTTATTCAGAAAAGTTTGGGAAAGAAGAAAATCCTGACCTTTGGTTATTAGCTTATTTAACTATTAAACTTACATTGAATCCTTCATGGGGGAGGAGAAGAAAGGAAAGGGGAAAAGAGTAGCTTTATTGTCTGTGGGGTTCTTGCATCTTACTCTTCAGGCTTTGGCACTGACCATTGTCCAGGAACAAGGTCCTGGACTAAAGACTCAGTTGTTCTGCTCCAGTATGGAAGTTTTATATCTTTATAATGTTCCTCCAAAAGCTATAGTTTCACTTGGGAAAGAAGGAAGGGAGAAAAATGAGGTTATAATGTGGTGGGACAAACTAGGAAACGAGCTCTGATTCTGTGCAGTGGAACAAGATCTTGAGAATAAAATATGCTGGTGTATTTACAAGTGAATTGGAAACCAGTGGTGCAAAGTGGAAAGAGCACACACTGTAGCCCAGATATCCCCATCTCTCTACTGTATGCTCTCCAGTGTCTCTTGTGTGGCTGAAATATAATAGCTCTGTTGTGAAATTTTAGCTGCTGTGATTCCCGTTTGTGTAGTTTAACAAGAGCCAAGTCTCTGTAAGAAACTGTTAGTTTAAAAAGTTAAATGAAAGGACTGTTGCTGTGTCTCTGCTGTATAGCTGCATGTGAGGGGGAGCTGCCACTCTCTGCAGAGGTAGAGGAAAGGATGGGACCAGGACTAGAGATGAAATGACATGGCAGAGGTTGGGAAAAACAAGCTAATTTTTTGGCCAGGTGGTGAAAAGCTGCAATAAAGGCAGCTGAGAGTAACTAGCATCATGGACAGGTACCAATAATATGCATGAGAGATGGAAGCAATTGAGAGCAGAATCTCATTATTCAGCAGTTCCCTATTCTAATGTGTCTTTTTAGTTTCTCCAGAAAAATGGATGAACATTACACAACAATGAAAATTAAAGAGCTACAAATTTAGCACATAGATGTGACAAAACTGCAGGGATTCTTTTGGCTTAATAAGAATATCTGCTCTGTTTATAGTTTAAATACCATGCTACAAATGGTCTCATACATTAGTTTGAGAAAAATGAAATGAGGAAATAGTCAATGGATTGTCTAAAAGTAGCACATGTGATAAAGTGATTTAGTATTAGAGACATACTGTCTGAATATTCAGGGAGGCCTCAATCCTCCCTAAACATATGGATGTGCAAATTCTGCATACACTAAGTTGGACATACACTTCTTTATGGAGTTGCTGGTTTTAATTTTTGTTTCTGCAGAGCAGATACTGAAGAATGCTTCTACTTGCCAGCACCATCTCACTTTCTGATCACTGAAGCTGAAATTCATTCCAGTTAGCTGTTTTGATCACTGAAGGGGCTATATTCAAAAACTTCAGAACCAGTCCCCAGAACAGAGTATTTTATTTTCCTAAGAGAAAGCAAAAGACTTTTGGAGAATTCTGGAGCTGAGCAAATGGACCTAGCCATCTGGTTTTCATCATTTCCCACTTCAAAACAGCTCTGACTTCTGCTGTGCAAGAAGAAGAACAGTGTAGGACTCCAGTGTCCTGTTTGTGGGTGAATTCCTTATTAGAAAAAAAGGGACTCTTCCGTCTGTATCACTGATGTGGCCAATTTATACCCTGTCAGCCCTTCTCATTTCCTTCCTGGAACTTAATCCATCTGTTGTTTTGACTAATTAAGACTTGCTGCTAGTACACAATGTGCTTTCCTTAGATGTTACATGATAAAACTTAGCCACATTCTGTGCTTGTAGATGTGCTTGAGCTACGCCCACATGCGGTGTTCTTTTTGTTATGCGGCTTATTTTGCAAAGGCTTAAGGTTCATCAGGTGTTAGATCATGCTATTTAAAAGCTCTCAACTCACACAGCAAAATATATTGATGAATAAAGTAAATGGAGTTTGTAATGGATCAGCTGCCATGGGCTGTGATGCACTTGTGCTGCAGGTTCGTGGCTATAGTATTGGCTATTCTCTCCCCTTTCTCTTTGCTGTTAGTTGGCTCTGGCCTGTTCCAGCCTGGAAACTTTTGTAACTTGGCATTTCTCAACTTTTCAGCTGTGCAGTCTGTATGGCCCAGCAGGACAGTCTGCTTCTGGGTCCTCCTCCGATGAAGATGCACCTGTCATGTTGTCAAGTGAAATGCGCACGTAAGGCACCATCTGCCTGTGTATCCTGATTGCAGGCGTGTAACATGGTGGTCTCATGGCCATCATGTAATTGAGGTTGTGCACAGAGGCCACATGAATGGAGACATGTCGTAGGAGAAGGAAGGCTGGTGCATGTCATGGTTTAATTCAGACATCCAGCCTGGTCTGCAAAGAGGCTAGAGTTACTTTTGGCCCCATAATTCTTAGATGGTGTAGTTAATAATCTAGATGTTACTGTGTTCATTTGAAGATCTGCAGCTTGTGAAAGGGTGTGTACACACAATTATTTTCATAATTGATATGTAAGGCTTAGTTGGCATGATAATGCATAGCAGGTTGATTTTACTAGCCCTTCACTGAACAAAGTTTTCATTGTATGCATGATAAGTGTAATTCTCCTAATACTAATTAGGATTTGTAGTTTTAGAGCAGGAAGTAATTTATGGTAAGCTCTGTTTTAGATATTTAGAGTGTTTAAAACCTCTCTCTTTAGAACAGCTTATGTTAACTTTAGAAGGGCAGTGGCTTTGGTGCTTCTGCATATCATTGCTTAAGCATCGTGAATCATAGGTGATGTCCTTTAGCTTTTTGGGAGTGGCTCTGCCACCTCCACATATTAAAAGCTGGGCCATCTGAATCATATTTGTAAAATATATAGCTAACTTAAATTGAAGACCTTGCTGATGTAGTTAAACATATTTATTGTGCACTCAGTGGGTTTAGTATTTCAGACCAAATAAAGAATTAAAGGCTTCTTTTTTGTTAGACAGTATCCCAGATATTGCTTTGTGTCATGCAATTTGAGGTTAAGATTTTTGCATGTTCTGTCTTTTGATCTCTTTGATGATTGCTTATTGTTGCACACTGTAGTCTGCTAGCCTCCAAACTGTGAGTCTTTCATAGAGCAAAAATAGCTAGAAACATAGACATGCAGAGTTGGAGAGTTAGGAAACAAAATTGGTGTCTATATGAAAAATTTATTTAGAGGAGGGGAGAAATGTCTTTATACTTTGTGTCAGACTTCATTTCCGCACCAATGATTAGAAGATATATAGATCCCTTGCTAATTTTTTGTCTACAATGAACAAAATACAAAAATATATTTTTTTAAATGCTATGAATACATTATTCAAGCTGTGAGTTTGGCCATGTTTTAAATTTTCCATAAAAGCAGAAATGAACTAAGAGAGCCCTCATCTGCTTATTTCCAAATATAAATTGGCTATGATTTATAAGACTCCAGTTACACAAAATATATTCTTTCCTTAGGAGAGAGTTTATTCTTCTTTTTAACACTTAGTGACACAACCTTTACAGGGAATAACTGAAAGTAGTGCAGGCCATATTTCTGAGGGCCAAGCTAAGGTGGTCATTGATGATTAGAAGATGTTATTAACAGTGTGATTTTTGCATGTAAGCACATTAACATATATTCACAAGGGGACAGGGCAGTGGGTGCCAGCTTTCTGAAGAGATTCAAGTACCCCAAGCTGCAGATCTTTCCCTGTAGGATTTGCAAAGTTCTGTGACTTACGTGGTCGCACGAACACCTTAAGAAGAAAAGAGAAAAACCAAAACAAACCAACCCTGCCCCCAACAAACAAACAAACTAATCAAAACCTACTACCCCCCTGTGATTCTAAATGATGTCAGACCCCTTCAACAGAAGGGTGAAGTCACCACCTTGCAAGGAGCTAGAGAAAGAAGCTCATATTTTCTATCATCCTATCTGTAGCAGGACACAGGAGGATAGTCAGGATCCAGTGTGTAGGTGAGCAGTGGTCTGAACAGTGAAGGGCATTTGATATTTGTTAATATTTGGCAGACTAGTTGAACAAGCATTCGGATTCAGAGCATTAGAGGTGCATAGTGATAGAAACCTCTGCCTATCTATACTGATGTGTGCTGTAAAGCCTGTCTTGAAGTGATGCTGTTGGACCTCATCATTCTGATCAAAACAAGAAACAAAAAACCACAGGGTGATGATAATGATATCGCTGTTATCTGATCTACATTAGTACTTTCAGCTACAGTCATGACAAAATCTGAATCTTAATGAATGTGAACAAAATACCTGTTTTTTCAAGGGTCTGTGGATAGAGTAGGTAAATTAAACAAATTTCTTGTCACGTAAATCATTGACTCAGGAAGCAGTCAAAAGGATAGACTTGTAAAAGAAGTATGGGTAGAAGGAAGCCCACCACTAATTGAAGAAATAAACTGGAATGGCAGGTGAAAAGCTGATGCCGTGAGGAATGCAAAAGGACCTGTCTAGCTTTGATCAACTTATTTGGTGTGGGTTTTTTGAGATGGACTCCTTCCTGATTTATGGAAAGATGGTGACCAGTCAAATCACTGCTTCAGAAAACACCTATGTGCACTGCATATTATAGCCACAGCTGTAAGACAAGCATAGGAGGTAGCGGGCTCTGGGTGGACCCTTTCTGAGACCTTCTCTGGGCTCAAGCAAAGCTGTAAGTTTTCTGAGGTAGTCTTCTGCTGGAGCATTTTGGGCCAGTAATAGTATCTCAAAGATTGCTTCTCCAGTGACAGCACCCTCCTGTTGGCCTGACACGCTGTTCCTTCTCCAATGTTAAATCCTCTCATTGACCCAATGAATGCAGCAGTCTACAGGTGTACTTCTAAGTGGCAATTTAGGCAGCCCACGAATGGTCTTTGTTTACTATAAAAGTGCAATAACAAACCCCTTTTCTCTGACAGCAAAATCAATTTAAGAGATTTCTACCTAGTTGCTCATTGGTGTGACTCTGAAGTGAACTAGGAAAAGAATTTTTGAATTAACCTGGCTAAATATAAATAAAGGTTCTTGGGCTTTATTCTGTTTTTTTTTCATTTCTTTAAGTGCAGGATTTAAGCTCTGCTCTTAGTGATCTTGTTCCCAGTGTGGTTCCATAAATAGTTGTACCGGGCTAGCTAGGAGTATTGGTTGGAGCATTGTGGTTTGTGGGCAGGAATTAGCAGCCGGGACTGGTTTTGGGGATTGGAAAATGTTTGCACAAGCCTGTGTAGATGTGGTTTCAGCCCATCTTAAGTCCATGCGACTGCTGAAGGAGCTTTTAGATTCTACCTGGACTGTAGTTTCCTGCCACTACCATTTTTCCTGGGGCCAGTTGCATCAGGAACTGACTTGGCTGGAATCTAATGTGGCACCGATAACAAAGTTTTTATGATTAGCTTTTACTGGATCAACTCCCTGATCTGACTCAAAGTCCAGCTGCACAAACCTGTGTGCCACAAAGGAAAGGGCAGCAAGGTACAAGGTTGCTTATTCACTTCTGCGGCTCTTTTCTCCTTTGTAGGATCCTCCTGTAATTTGTCTGTGACAGCAAGAGTATAGTAGAAAGATCTTTTTATGATTAGTGTTCAGTTTTAAGGTCACACACCTACTCTGCATTCAGGATATGTATTGATCATTTAGGCTCAGTTAGCCAGTGTATCACATTACAGCTTTATAAATACAGTAATTATGTTGATTGATCTAAGCAAAAAATTGAATTATTTTAATTAATTTTAATTAATGTAATAATACATGCTGCCAATAAAAATCATATTATTGATTTATTATTCATGGTAAAGCACTCTAATTGGAAAAATATCCTAAGCAAAAAGATAGCCAGTACCTTGAGTCATGCTTTCTAAATATTCTTGTTAAATATAGTTTTAAAATGAATCCTGCCACCAAACATGCTCCAATGCAAGATGATTAAAATAACATGTTCTGTGCAAAATATTTCTTTATTTGTGTGATAGATATTCTAGATTATTAAACCCATGAGTCCTTGCTTTGTGCAATTAGCACAGAATAGGGAAATTTTTATGCTCTGCTGTTGCTTGGCAGAGGTACTCAGACTTGGAGCTCTGTAGCTTACTAAAGTTAATGAATAAAAATGGATTTGTACTTAAACTCTTAACAGTGCATAGCAAGGTTTTAGCATGTTATAAAATCTAAAATTATAGTAGAGTATGTGAGCAGCATTAATGAGTGGATGGAGCTGCTTTTACTGAAAAATAGGGGTCTTGACTTTCATGATTAATAAGGCTTTAGTCCTGCAAATATTTGCTAGTCACTATGAATATTAGTCTTCCTTCCTCAGAAATATGTTCTCTTTTAATTTCTGTTCTTCCAGTTTACAGAGGCAATAAAAATGAATTATGTTCTATTTGGTTATATTTGCACAATGAGAAAGAAGGCAATGTAGACCAAACAGGCTGACAGAGTAGACGGTCCTTTTAGCAGACATTTTCAGTGCTGGAACCTGTTTCCTGCTCCTAAAACACATTTTACAACCACTACTCTACTGTGTAATTAGTAGGCAATAGCAGCACTGCTGCTTGCTGTGAATTCAGACATGAACAACTATAATTTGTGATGGTCTGGATCCAGTTGGTGTGTTAAGTGTGATATGGGCATGCCTTTCAGATCGGGCCTGTCTCCTACACTTCTGGATCATCAATGGGATTTAGCAGCTCATGCCGTTTTGTGGAGGGCGTAGCAACGAAACTGAAGGCGTGTCAGGAACTTTGGATTAAATAGGAATGAATTGTGGCTCTGGCTAGCATCAGAACAGGAACTGCAGATTATTATATGGACTGAAATGGCCTGTTCTGCCTGGATCTGGACTTGGCTTGCTGGATGATGCCCAGTTTTCAAAATAAAAGCATGATGCTGTAATGTACTTACGCTGTTTTCTCCTCCAGTGATTTTCATCTTCCTTGCTTTCTATAGACTGACTTAAAACAGTAAATCAAAAATATGTAAATATTTTTATTGGCAGGTTTGCTCATTGTCATCAGTTATATACACAGAAGAGCAGAGAAGGCAAAAAGCTAAAACCTCTTAATTGTTCATTGAGGAAAATGTTTCCGTTCATTTACTTGTCTTGGGGAAGATACAGAACATTACAAAAAAACCCCAATGTGGTACTAAAAAGATAAAAATCAGTGTGATCGTTTATGAGAGATTCATCTGTGAAATGGGGTTAGTCTTACCTGATTTTAAATCTTGTAGTTTATTAAGGCACCTACAAGCAAAAAAAAAAAAAATGCAGTAAGCACAAAATACATTTGCTGAACCATTTCATAACTGTTTGAAATACCAAGACCAAAAGCCTTATCATAATTGAGAAATGCAGAGTTTACTTGAGGCTACAGTGAGCAGCACATTCCACACGCTGTCATTGAGCACATTGTATGATATTTTGCACCTCCTAGCTAAAGAAGATGAGTTGAATTCTCACTCCTTCAATTATCACCCTAGTGGATTGTAGGAAGTCAGCTAAGAAAAAGTGAGTTGTTTTCCTTTATGTTAGAGGGGTGTGTGGTTCTGTTGTTTGGTCTTGGTGTTTTTTTGTTTTTTTTTTCCCTTAGGTCAAAGGTGCTGGGTACAGAAGGAAAGGGTTTGGTGGGAGCAGGGTTGAGCGGCTTTTCCTCTCCAAACGGAGTGGCATGGCTAAAAGTTTCCTCTTGTTTTCTAGGTGTTGTTTTTTTGGGACTAAGCTACCCATTTGCTTTCTAAGGAACCTGAAGGCCATTCCTGATTATATGGCTGGTTGACATCTCCAGTGGGAGAATTGTGATGAGTCTCTTAACACTCTAGTATTGTATCCAACCCTCTCTGTCTGCTTGTGTATAGGTTTCTGTAATTTTAACTTAAAGGGTTTTCAGATTTAATTAATGAATATGTTTGGTGGGACTTGAATGAAGCAGTTAGGAGCACCTTTGGCAAACTGATGACAGTTCTGGAGGTGACATGGTGTCTGCTGCAGGAGAGGTTAGCAAGGTAGTGTCTGCGTACTGCTTCCTGTCAGTTGTTCAACTGTGGTAGTCTCTGTGCTGCAGGAGGTGAGAAGAATGCAGAAAGACAAGTCCATTAGTCAAGACCATTGATCTGATCAGTACAGTGGGGACATTTGCATCAGAGCAAGGATGAGGACTAAGGATTTTGGTATTCTTTGTTTTTGGTGTATGTGGTACCTGTGGTGGCTGGCAAAGTGATGTCAATGCCAGTTGAACGTTCACATTAAATGCCAGATTTTATTTTGGTTTGTGGCTTTCTGGGTAGGGATCTGTTTGAGGATGAGGAGTAGGAATTTCTCTTGTTTTCACTTGTTCAAGGACAAGCTGTTAAGTCCCCAGGCAAATAGTTCCTATTCTTGAAAATCAAGGCTTCTGCCTTCAGGACTTAAGCAAGTAGATCTAAAGCTTTATTCCTATTTCTGTGCTTTTAAACCTGTAGTACCAGGAAGATGGGTAGTGATCAAGCATGTTCAGACAAACAGATAAAAATTGAGAAGTAATGTATTTATTAACACTCTTTTCAGGTTTAGTGTCAGCATTATTTTCTGCACTGCCTCAGGCAGCTATGAGGTGAAGGTCACTGGTTTGTATTTTATACACTGTTTTCTTGCCAAACAAGGTTATAAGTGAGGGGACTGAATTAGAGATATCTGATGATGTGTGTTCCTGGCAGCTCATGTGCTAATTTCAAAGGTACAGTTATACCTCTGGAGAACATCAACTCCCAGTAATTCCACTACCACTGCTTCTACAACCTCATTTTATTGAGAGCATGCCACCAACAGAGGCTGATCCTTTCCTTCCCTGTGGCCAGGGATCTGGCACAAAGGTCTGGCATAGAGAATTTTTCCAAAATACTGGTGGTCAGCCATTCTGGGGGTGTCTGGATTGCCTGTGGAATGCAGGAATCATCTGGTAAAGGTCTGCCATTGAACATTGCCATACCACCATGAACAGGCCTGGTCTCCTTCAATCCTTTAATTGAAAGGATGTTGGATTTTGGTTGGTGATGTCTGCAGGACAGGACCATTCAGCAGCAGCAAAACTGAACCATTTCCTTTCAGTTTCCCTGTTTCTGTATCCCTCTGTTGTGTCCTATCTTACATTTTGACGATGAGTATCTTGGAGTAGCAGGGTATATTTCCATCTACCTTACGTTCTCATTTTCTTTAAAACTGACTGCTTGAAATTAACTTGCTTGTCACGATATCAGCAAAACTGAAAGAATTAAACACAATTTTAATGCACAAAATAAAAATCTGTCTTATGCTCTGACATTAAGGATCCCCCAAACAGATTTTATGAGCTGTGAAAGCTGTGTCTTGGTTAGCTGAAATCAAATGGAGTAAATGTGACGAAATACATGGTATGGGAGCAATTCTTAAGCCATGAAAAAATGATTTAATATTTTTTAGTCTCATTTAATTGCTATCAGAGATGACCACTGTCATGAGTTATTTGGCCAAACTGCTTGCTCTTTCCCATTGTACTTTTATTCTGTTGATCTGAAAGCCATAAAATTAATTCTGATCACCCACATGTGAAATTCAGCATCGCAAAGCAGTCAGCTTTAAGGCTGCATGCTCTAAATCCTAGAAATTGTCTTTACATAAGATGCAAAGTGCATAGCCCTGAATTTTGATCTGCACGTTTAATAAGATTGTATTTTCTGATGTGGTTTTGTGTGCACAGGTCATTTCTCCTCTTTTCCATATAATTTAAAATATTTGCTCTGCTCTTCAAAATATATTCAGTTGTTACAAACCAGGAAATAATACCTAGGAAGGAAACAAAGAAGAAACAGAATAAACTTTTTCTCTGATGGATTTGCATTCTAGACAGTGTACAAACAGGTTAAAGGATATAGGCTACAGAAAGCATGACTGACAAGAGAAGTCCAGTCAGTAGCTGTCCATACCATGACTTTTGTTGGCTTTTAAAAATGTTTCTTGGGGAAATACTTTGTCCCGTTTTTCCTTATTCCAAAGTTTACACTCCTTAATAACATGTGTCTTCAACTTAGTGTATTGAAAACATATTTAGTGAAAGAATAAGAAGGGGCATTCTTTTTTCCTCCTCTTTCTTTTCTCTGAGATTCCAGTCTCATATTCAGCCGAACTCTTACAACAGAGGTATTGCAACTTGGTACTCTCTTGCCTCCTGTGTCTCCAAGGCATATAAATCCTTTCAGCTCTATCACCTCCATGATATTGCTGACATACAACACTCTTGATCAATCCACTGTGAAAATTCCTGCTGCTGCCTTCATTTCCTCCTGCTTGGACTGCTGTAATTCACAGCTCTCAGGCGCTTAACTGCTGTAATACTCTGTAGGTTTGGTAGTAGTGCAGTATGCTGTCATAACGTGATGTGTTTTGAACCATGACTACCGCGTGCTTTAATTTCTAAAATCTGTGGTAACTTGTTCCCTTTATCTGTATCTGAAAACTTGAATTTGTTAGTATGTTTTTATTGGGTTCCTCTTTCTAAATCAGCTTGCATTGATAATAGTTAATTGCTCCCCTGGCCTCAGATGTAGTACCATTCAACCTCATCTCTGTCTGCTACGGTAGATTTTTCATTCACTTTTAATTCTAGATTCTTCCCTCTTCAAATCAAAGATTCCATGGGCAAAATTGCTTAAAAAACAGGACTATTAAGTGGGTGGAAATTCAATGGATGTGAAGAAGTTGAACATGGAGAAAGATCCTATTTTTATAAATGCAGAAATTGATGCCACTTAGTTCTGCTGCCTGAGAGCCGATTAAAGTAATTGAAGTTGATCACAATTAGACCTTCACATTTGTATTGCTTTGAACTGAAGCATTTTTATTTAAATTCATCATACATTATTCCTTTTCATGTACTATTAAAAGTCTGAGGACTGCATAATTTACAAGAAAGAAAACAAGTCACTGAACATAATGGGCTAAACTTCTAACAATACCCTTGACTTTCACACCCGCAATTAATCACCCACGCTCAATTGCAGACATAAATGTTACCATTTACACATGTAACTGCATACAGGCACAGGGAGACAAAACCTTTCAGTATCATCACCCACATTAGTTTTCAGGAAAGAAATACTTTTCTTATAAGAGCCAAGTAAATTACTGTTCCATAGCATCAGGGTGGCAGAATACCGAGAGCACACTAGGCCTATGCTTTAATGTGTTTTATGATAGAAATAGCAAAGTACAAAGCTGGTGAAATATGTGTGTTGTAGACTTGATTTATATACAGCTGTAAGGCGTTTTTAAGGCCAGATCTTTGTTCCACTGAAGTTGAGTGTGAGTTTTGCCTTTAGCTTCCTGAGAACGAGTGGGTGTCTGGGGGTCAGGAGTTCCACCCTGTGCTGCAGCCGTGGGATGCAAACCACGAGGGAGTGAAAGGACCATGAAGGGCTCTGTGACCACAGGGCTCCCGTAAGAGGACTTTTCTATTTGCAGCACCAGAAATGGTATAATGGTTGTCAGTGCTCTGAGAAGCCATTTGGAAAAAAAAAGGGATGCATTGGAGTATGTGGCACAATCGCTATAACAGTGATAATTCTTCTGAAATACAGCAAATCTCAAGCATCCTGTGCAGAAGTGGAGAAGTCCAAAGGGTGCTTAAAAACAAATAAATAAATCCCAACAAAGAAAAACCCCACACCTAATTGAAATAACACATGTATCTTTTGGGCTGTCCATCATGTTAAAATTCTGATGGAAGTAACTGAGTAAGAATTTAGAGTCTCTGGGTCTAGAGTAAGTTTTAGCTTTATAATTTGCCTTGGCACTTTTTCCATGGTTTCCCTTTCCCCACTTCTATGCTTTTCAGCCTTCCCAAGCCATGTTTTCGTTCATTTGGTTTTAATTCAGTCCCAGTTCAGTATCTGAATGCCAGAACAATTCCTCTATGGGCAAAGAAGTGAGCGTGTGATGGAGGCACTGAACGATCCTTAAGGCCGTGTTTGTACTAGTAAGAGAAGCAGCCAAGGGCTGTTCTGGGGCCCTAAGGCCAAATGACCTGGCACAGCTTTTGTCTATGCAGCTAAATTCATTTACATCCCCAAAACAGCATGATCTCATCCAAACTTACTGCTAGGAATAGTCCTTGGCCTGTCCTGTTTGGTCTTTTTTGAAACTGTGCCTAAAACTGTGCCAGATGTTTATCTGTAGAGGTAGTCACGTGCAGGTACCTGCCTTGACCTGTCTATGGTTGATGGCTTTGGGCCTCACCTTTCCAACCTGGGCCAGATGCGGGCGATGGCTGGTACAGGTCTCCTCTGTGAACTCCCGCCAGGTTTCCAAAGCTCCATTAAGGTCTTCAGGCATTGTACTTGCATAGGTAGGCTGATGGAAAAAACATAGGGTTGATCTTCTTCAAGAAAAAGTAGAAAATGAAACCAGTTGAGGAGGAGAAATCCCTTAAGTATCTGCAGTAATGATGAACTAGAGAACTAAAGATGCTGGCTCTTTTAACGTATACTTATTTTTGTAAGGTATTTTCTTCTGAGATCTTTGTAAATTTAAGTGAAAACTTCCACAATTGAACATGCCAGAGAAGAGCCAAACCCAGTACAAATTATTTTGTTGTCAGAGAGCTGTAAAATTGAAGGTGCAATGGAGAAAACTATTCTGTTTATCAAATACTTATTTAACCAGTCCACCCCTTGTCCAAAGAGCAAGAGTTTCACACTTGAGCATCCTGTTGACTTGACTTGTGGAGGCTGGTGAAGCAGCACAGTTGTGTAGCAGTTATAACATAGCTGTGCAGTGGTTTATTCCTTGGCCCTGCTGGACATGGAGCGGGTGGTAGGAGGTCTCTGGTGCAGTCTTGACTGCTCAGGCAGTGTCCGGTTGGGTCTCAAAATTCGAGTCTAGAGACCCCAGCCTCTCTGGCCAGGGAGCCTCTTCTAGTGCTAAATCATCTTTGCAGCGAAAATATTGCCTTAGGTCCAGCCAGTACCTCTCTAGCTTCAGCTTGTGACTGCTGTTTCCCCCTCTCCTGCCCTGCACCTGAGGACAGAGCCTGGTGCTGTCTTTACAGTAACCTCCTCTTGGGCACTGGGGGTGGCTATTAAATCCTTGCGAAACCTTCTCTTCTCCAGGTTAAACAAGCCAGTTCCCTCAGCCTCTCCTCACTCAGGGAGGTGTTGGCAAAACCTATTGGTACAGTAAACATTTATTAAAATATTTTAAGGGGTACGTTGATTTCTCTCTCTCCCCATGTGTGTTTAAAAAAAAACCAAATAATTTTAAAAAAATTTCAGGTATGTTCTGTTTTAAAATTTAAAATCACCTGATGGCTTGAAATTATTGGGGTTTTATGCTTTCTAGAAATTACTGGGGTTTTATGCTTTCTAGACTACTCAGTGCCTTAATCCCATGTTCAGCTAAAGAGTATTGACTCCCTACGGTTTGTGTAATGCTTTGTGAGTCCTTTAAAATCCAGTTGAGGGAAGGTGATGCAGCATGCTGAAAGTCACCCCAGGTTTTCATAGGCTTCTGAAAGCATCTTGTGTACATCCAGCATATTGGTCTAGTCTGATATACTGGCAACACAAGAAGACTCAAGCATAGCTGGAAAGAAGGGGAGGAGCTCATGTGTTTCTGTTTGGAAATAACCATTTTGTGCCTGGGATCAGGCTTCCCTGCCCCATGGCTACCATTGCCCTGTTGCAGCCTCTAATCATCACCTACATTTGTTTTCTCCTGCCACCCATTTTTCTTGTCAGCCAGACTTACTGTATTTTTTTTTCCCGTTTGATGCCATGTGGTTGTGGAGAAATCTCACTCTGAAGGAAGTATTTCTTTAAAGTAGTTATTTAAAACAGAATTCACACTGCTTTATAGATGTATTTAATATAGCTGAAAAGAAAATATGTTAGCATTGTTTGTCATTCAGCAGTTATAGCTATGTGCAAGCCTACACTGACAAGGTAATTAAGTCTGTCACAGGGACTAGCTGCAATCTGTACATTTCTTGCTTTTGGCTGTGCATGCCTGCAATGGTCACATTTATTTGTGTTGGTAGAGTTCTATCTCCTTGAAGAGAGATGGAGATTAAAACCCCCTTAAAGTCCTTAACTTGTATGGATCACCGTGCCACCAAACCCTCTTTCAAATTAAATACTAAATTAAACTCTGCCGAGTCTTTTAGAGAATACACTAGGTAAGAACATCCTGCAGCACTTTTCTCGTCTACATGTGATGTGGTCTCCAGTGGTAAAATAACATGAGGGAAAAGTAGCTTAAGGCATGGACTAATTTGGCTTGGGAGGTCCACTTGATTGAGATAATAATTGACAGATGAACAAGTAATGTTAAAGATAGGTCTAATCGATCATATATGCTTGTTGCAATAATTACATTGTCAGTAGCTGAGTCATCATTTTAAAACCTTTAGACAGACAGCTTAGATAGCAGAGTGTCATTGTATTTATTACGTGTAGGTGCATTTGCTTTTTACAACAAACCCAGATAACTTTAAAGCAAAGAATCATGATTTTTGAACGAATGAGTAATAGTTTCACTGGCTTCATTTTTTATCTCTGTTGTTTCTCTGCAGGTCAAGGCAACAGATGCAGATGCTGACCAGTTTGGTGAAATTGAGTATTTTCTGTACGATGGATTTCATTACTATGAAAAATCCAAAGCCTTCCAGATTGACCCACATACTGGTCAGATCTGTGTGTCTCAAGACATTGACAGAGAAGGAGATCCAACCACTTATGATCTCTTAGTAAAAGCTACGGATGGGGTAAGTTTCACCTTCCCATACTGCCAGGTTTGTGAATGCATTTGAAAATTTGGATGTGCTGTATACTTTTAAATGAGAATGTAATGACTATGTAAAAATTGTGTGAATCTGAATAAAATTTCTTACTCCTACAAAGGGCATGAACCATAAATTTTGACTCAAATTGATAAAATCAGCTGTGAAATCCCCAATTACTCTTAAACAGGTTGTTGATAACCACTTCTAGGATGTGTTAGTCCCTGCTGGTTTTCCTCCTCCTCTCGGAAACGGTGGACCCCAGGTTACCTCTGCTCACCACTTTCAAGATGACAGCAGCAGGAACAAACCCATAACTTATGCTAGAGCTGCATGACTACTGTGGGTGCCACAGTAAAATTCATTCTCCTTTCTAGTTAGCTGATGCCATTGCTGCTGCTGTGGCTGGGTACAGCCTGCCTGCAGCAGCATGTCTGAAAGTTTTCCCACTTTACAGGATCTGGTGCTTAGAAGTGGGTATCCATGATACAGTGAGGGCAGGGGTAGTTGTATGTGCCTGAAAAAGTCCGTTTCAGATCTCGGTTTGGCGAGGAGGAGACATTCGTTGTGGAGGGAACGCATTGAAATATTTAGGTGTGGACACTTGGTCTACCAGGTGCCATGTAACAAGAAGATTGTGGTAGCACGATTCCTGAAAAAGAATGGAAGAAAATAATTCCTGGGTTGATTTTGTTATGAAAGTATCCAAAGGTGATTTGCAATGAGGGGCCCGGAAGGAGTCCACCCGGTACTTTTCTTAACTTTCTTCAGCTTTAGAGGTGAACTGCAAAGAGGTTGAATAAAAAGGTTACTGGTTGGTTGCAAATGTTAAAATTAACATTTTTTAAAAGTGTCCTTATGTTATTTGGGTTTTTCAGCATGTTTATTCAGCATGATTTGAAGTGAAAAACATTGAAATTAAATTATTTCAGGCTCTACAGTTTTTATTTCACACTTTCAGTATTAACCTTGCATTTTAGATATTGTCCTAAGTGCATCTAAGTTAAAAAAAATACAGTAGTGCTATAAATACTGTATTTTTCATTAAAACATCTATGCTTTTTGTTATAATACACTGAAGAAATTTGAACTCTGACCTCCAGATTCATGAATAGATGAACTTAAATAACTGCAGCTGATGCTTGGTATTTTTGAGAACGTAGGAGTTGAGCATCCGTTTGTATGCTGTTGAATCTAGATATATGTGTAACAGTTAAGCAATTCATCTGCTTCTTTTCTTTAGCTATCACTATTCAGTGTTTATGTCAGAAGCAGCAGAAGCATTCTCTTGTGTTAATAGTGCCTTCAGTGGGGTATGCCCTTTCTTCCCCATAGATTTTTTTTGAGGAGAAACAATTAGCTAAGAATATATATTTTTTTTTTTGTTTGTATTTTTGCTTCCTGACTCTAACTTGTTTGAATGTCTAATAATTAAGAATGTCTTTCAGTTAGCATAGTATCTGTTTATATGAAAAAAAAACTTGATGCATTTTTTGGCTAAATTATTGCTCCAGTGATAAATCTTGCATCAAAAGTTAAAGGAAAACAGCCAATGCACTGAAACCATAGATTATTTCATTTTAAAGTAGGTCTGTCATTTATTGTCATTCAGCAACCTTGTGTTTTCAGAAGTTCAATAATGGGGAGAGGGGGTTCAATTTTTGCTTGCCTTGTCTGTGACAGGCAGGACTTGATATTCTCACCGGAACTCAGCACTTTGTAGATCCCATTGATTTCTCCTCTAAAAATTAGCTAATCTAACACTTAAATGCTAAAGCACCTAAATTCAATATTAGCTTTTCAAAGTGTTCAGTATATCTGAACTTATGTGTAGCCACTCTTCACCTTTAGAGCAGAATTGTAGTAGGATATTTTGTCTCCTGGCATACAGCTGCTGAGTTTGATGGATTAAAGATGTTAGATGTGGGGTTCAAAGTAGGGGCTGTGATCAGGGGAGAAGTGTATGCAGAAAAGAGAGAGGAAGAGTGAAGGGTCACTGTTGACAAAGGGAAGGGAGAGAGATGAAGAGGAAAGAAAATAACGATGTTAATTAAAAGCGAGGAGGAAAAAAAGCATTTTCCAGGTGGTGCTCAGTTTATCTTACAGCAAAACTCTCGGTTTCCTCCACCTGTTCGTGCCTACTCCATTACATGGTTTTGGAGCTTGTTGGTCATGTCTTTTATGCATTGTGTAAAAAGTGTAATGGGAGAACTGAAACTGCACATGAGAGACAAGTGGAAAACAGATTCTGTTAAACTGGTGTTAGATAAACATCCCGTGAGAGCTTATGGGAGTGCCCTCCCTAATTCAGTGGGGTTAGACTGCTCATAACGTTAGCATTAGCCTTTTCAGCTGGCAGTACTGATTTCAGTCCCAAAGTCCCATACATATTTGGTGATACTCCTTTAAATGCTTTTATATGAAAAGAAATCATGTATCTAGGTTTATAGAAAGGTGTTTGCACTGAATCCCCCACAGCATCCATGTCTAGCTCTCTCCTGGGGTCTCTGTCGGGACTGTGGCAGACTGAGAGCTCCAGTAGTGATGGTGACCCTCCTGTGATGCACATGACAGCTCTGCCTGGGACACCCCCTGCTAAAACAGCACCCTTGGTCTCAACAATTGTATTCCTGTACTTGTGACAGATCAGAGACAGTTTCAGTAGGCATTTGGGGTGTCTTTGAATTTACAGTCAGATGACATTTCTTATAATGATGTTAAAAAAGTATTTTTTCTCTCTCTCTGGAAAAAAAAGAAAGTCAGATGAAGCTATGTCGCTTGGGGAACCTTCACAAACACTTGAGAGAGATTTAGATGAGGCATACTGTGAAATCAGCTCTTGTAAAGAGGAAAATATAGGAAAACAGGAATTCTAATAAAAGTATTTGCATGTTCTCAAAAGCAGCAGAGGGGACAAAATTGCTACTTTTTTTTTTAATATGTGTAAACTGGGTCTCGTATGTTTTAATTCTTCTGTTTGGCTGTTTTGTTTGCTTTCACAACGTGACTGAAATGGACACTCTGTTGTGTATTTTTCACTATTTGCTTGGGGGGTCTCCAGACTACTACATATGTAAATTTATGCTTCCTTTATGCTTGTTTTGTGTACTTCTGCCTTAACGAGTCTTAATGTGAAATCATTTTCATACAGGAAACCTTTTTTTTAGCAACATTTATTTTTTTTCTGCTGTACAGTGGCAAATTTTGTTGCTATGTATCATGCATAATTCAATCTTTTTGTTAATTCGTTTGCATTTTTTATGATGCCCATCATATCTCTCTCTTTCTTTCTCTTTCAACAAAATAAACAGTAATGCCTGCAGCTGTTAAAGTAAGCCTGTCACAATTCAGAGAAATTTAATTGGAATAATGTTAATTTAAATTTTGTCTTGTGGCATCTGTACTATCTGCACAATGAGGGATGTTCAGGAGTGTCCAACCTTGACTCTGGAAGGAGCTGGCCAGACAGTTTTCTTCAAAAGCTGGGGAAGACCAGATGGCCTATGCTTGTGAGAGCTGGTACCAGGCATAGACCAACTCCAGCCACAAACATCTCTGTAGGTAACACAGTGCATGTACCAGCATGCCATCTCTTTTCATCAGTGTGGCAAGAAGTTTTGAAAATTACAGAGCACAGGTAGGGTGTTCTACCACTCCTTGTCCCCCACAACTGTATGGAGCGCCACACCACATCTGTTTACCCTACTGTGTAGGGTATTATCAGACAAAACCCATGGAAATCATTTCTGCCGGGGAATGATGGAGAGAAGCAGAAGAGCACGCAGCCTGCCTTGGCTCTGGTGTGGGGATAGAGCCCTGCAGCCCTTGGGCAGACCTGACTGTCTGACCTGGGGATGCAGCACGGAGGGACACTATCCTGTATGTTCATCTGCTAATCTGGGATGCTCCTTCCCATGTCCTCTTGTTAGAATCTGTTGGTGGACAGGAGCACAGTCGCAGAACTACTTCTGTATGTGCAGGCTACGGGGCACGTCTGGTACTCAGGTTCAGAGAGTGCTGTGAAGGTCTTGTGAGTGCTACAAAGACTTACAGGGTGTCTGTTGTGACTGAGGTTGTTCTGTGTGTGCAGCACAGTATGAAAGGGCCTTTGACAGCAGGGAGGTGGTCTGCAGACCTGCAATGCAGGCAGTTTCGCTTGAGTGAAACAGCCTCCCAGTGGTGTATTGAACCTTTTGCAATGATTATGCAGCAGCTGAAACACTAAAGACTTGGCATTCCCTATAAAAGAAACAAGAATGTTTCTTTTCATCGCCAGTTGATTAGTATTAAGATAATGAGACTTTTAATTGCCATCTTTTCTAGATTTCTATCTTTGTGAGTCTTAAATCTTTTTATCCTTTTCTGGAGGTTGATTTTAAAAAAAAAAAAAAATCAGTGTTTTTGTATGCTGAAAACTACTTCAAAATGCACTTGTAGAAACTAAAATAAGAAACTAAGAATTTTAAATACAGTGTTTTAAAGTAGATCATAAGTTGCATCTAGTTGCATATATAAGGGCATCTGCTAAATATGAAGGTACAGCTATATAGAGGAGGATTGTGATCACATCTGTACTGTATGCTCAAGATTATCACTTACTGACTTTCCTCAGGATGATGTGTTTCCTTACACAGATGGGTGTTACCACTTCTTGTTAGGAAGCAGTCTTTCAAAATTCAGCTTAAATGCTTTGAGAATGTTTGCATAGGCAATTAAAGTGCACATATGCAAAAAATTAAAAAAGAGAGGAAAGACTGAGCTTTAGGTATTTTAGAAAAACCAACCTTGCTGTCACAGAACATGTGGTGAAATCTGCCTTGTAGTATTAACTCTGATACTACACCTGGGTTTCTTCAAAACCATATATTTTGCATGTAATTGCATGTAATGAATTTCAAGGTCTGTTGCTTAGAATAGGAGCAAGGGACAAGTAGGTAAGCAGTTCACCGGAATAGTAAGAGTGTTTTTTTCTTTCATGAAGGTGTGTTTTCTTTTAAAAAAAGAACAAAAATTAAACAGGTATAATTCCCAATTTGACACGATGAGATTAAGTGCAAGTTTTATCATGCAAAGAAGAGACCAGGCTTGGGCTTCAAGGCTGAAGTGCAATTTTGGAGTGAATTTATAGTGTATTCTGAACTCTTTCAACTTACACCACTTGCAGCAGATTTTGAAATTGCCTGTCAACGTAGAGTATGAAGTTAGCACCTTTTATGTTACTGCTTATCTTTAAACGGATACTGGAATAATTCATTAAACATGTAAACTCTGCAAGTTACATAGATTGGTATTTATTTAGATTCTGAAGAACTTCTAATTATACTGAAACCTTAGTGACTCTCTTACTGCTTTTCTGCATAGAAAAATACTTTGTCCTTCATCTCTTTCTTCTTGGTAAACTATATTGCTGTCCAATTTTCTTTGTCTTTTACACTGAAGCCATTGAAATGTAGAGATAAGAGCTCAACACTCACAGGCAAAGCTTCTGAAGAAGTTGAGGCTTTTGCAATAATTTATGGTGTCTTCATTTTGGCAGCATTGCGACTTCAAGGCAACATATCTTTCAGGTTTAACACCAAAAAAAAAAAAAAGAAAATATGTCTTCATGTCAGAGATGCTGTATATCACAGTTTAGTTTGGAACAAAAATTTGACAGCACAATTCACTGACAAAATTGTTGGAGGCTGTCATGAAAATCTTGATGGATTCTTAAGCATTTTACAGCATCAAGACAAAGAAATGCAGCTATTTGAAGTAGCATCATTTCTACTTATTAACCTAAAGAGTCTCTCTTGCCAAAGGCAGCATAATTTAATTTTTTTGAGACATGATAAAGAGGTGTACTAATAGCTTTATATTTTCACACAAATTTGGTCCTGCCAAAGTAAGGAAAATACTACTTACTGTTACTTTGATTTAGTGGTAGTTTCCTGTGTCTCCTTTTTGTTCCATGGGAGACAGAACACTCAGGATTCTGACAAAGAAGCTGTTGTAATTGTGACTTGTGCTGCGTCAAACAGTACAAAAGTAGTTAAAAATACTTGAACATCTGAGAAAAGGGATTTTAAAATGAATAACTGTGCCTTTCTTTTGCTTGTAATGTGTTTTGACAAGTGTAATTTTTTTGTCAGCAACAGACTTGTTTAAATCAGCCTTCGTAATTTGGAAGATCTACGATGTGGTGCTTGCTTCTGAGTAGATGAAGTATATCCATGTGGTTAGAAAGAGAAGCAGTTTGTTCTTTCTCACCTGGGATAATACTTAAAAATTTTCATAGCAAGAACTGTAACATAACCAGTTAATATCATAAGTTAATATCGTACTTGTCTCATGTGAGGAGTTACCTTGCTTATTCAGGAAAAGAGGGATCTGTTTCCATCATAAATTCGGTTCATCCTCTGAGAGATTAGGTAGTTAGTACGTCTCCAACTTGCTTCTCCTATATACTTTGAATTAATCCATTTCCAAAGACTTTGTAGTCTTTACATAACTCCATAGGATAAATACAGATTGGTTGGAGGGTGGGTTTTTTTTTTTTTCTTCATGCCTGTTTAGTAATAATAAAACTTGGAAGAAACAGCTAAACATGAGTTCTCTTGAGTTCTTGTAGCTTGGCTTGATTTTGTTCCAAACTTTGCCTCTTTTTAGATGCTTTTTATTCTTGACCTCACTTCTTTCTCAGCTCTCTTCCCTTAAAAATGTTTCCGATTCCTGTCCTAAAGTACCTGAAAATTGTGGAGCC
The DNA here is from genome assembly GCA_033628505.1 of Tringa tobata. NCBI lineage: Eukaryota > Metazoa > Chordata > Aves > Charadriiformes > Scolopacidae > Tringa > Tringa tobata. The sequence continues at coordinate 19,312,080 of JAHREE010000245.1, forward strand.
ACAGCATCTTCTGACAATGGGCTTGGATGGAGCACATAGGGCTCCCCTTTTAGCTCCTGTGCAGGGATTTCCTTCCTGTGGGAATCAAGGTGTTGGGGAAGGGGCTCACCATGAAGTGGGGTTGGGGTGTTGTCAGAGAACCCGCAAGTTCTGCACATCTCCACTTCCCCATGTCAGCACAGGGTTTCATGACCATCTTAGTAGTTTGAGGCTGGTGTTAGCCCAGTGTCCTTCACAGTTTTGGTCCCCAGATGCGTGGGCTGGCTGCCTCGGCAGCCTGGAAGCATGCCATGCCTTATTTTTTTTGGAAGTAAACCCAAGCACACCAGGAGGATGTGGGCCAGATCTCCTAGTCTGTGGGTGAAACATAGACACGTGTGCGCAAGATCATCTTAATTTTCCACATACTTGAGCTTTCATGGGAATGTCACTGCCACCCAACAGAGGTAATATTACCGCATAGATGAAAAAAACCAAAACAGAACAAAGCAAAAACCCCTATGGAAATGTGGGGGAGGGTGCAGATAGTATTTTTTGCCCAATAAGTCAGACCCTGGGGATATGATAAGCAAACCGTCAAAAATAGTTTTGGGGGAGATTGTCATGCTGCAGGATAAGTCTAAAGGAGTAGTATCCAGTCTGAATCATGGGATAGTTTCATGAAGGTCAGGTTTAAAAATAATTGACATGAACAATTAGTTTGCAGAAATATGCAACCTAGTTTGGGTTTTGTGGGTTTTTTTTTTTTTTTTGGTTTTTTTTTTTTTTATATATATCATAGCTACTGTGACTGCAAAATTAAGTCTGGACTTGTTCAGCATAGCTTGTCATATGTATGCACCAACATCTGATCTGCGTCAGCAGTTTCTGAAGGTGACTAATTGGTACAAGCACAGCACTCTGTGTGACTTTGAAGAGTGCAGGATTCTTCCTCAGTCTGTATCTTGAAGTACTGCCTGCAGGATGTGCAGGCTATACAGACTTGTGCTCCTTTGTGCCTCTGTTGTACTTGTCAGTGCCCCAGTGTTCACCATTCGCTGTGCTGCAAGTAGAACTGCTTTCTCCTATAAACGTCTGTAGTTGTTACAGTTGTAAAATAACCTTGGAAACATGAACCCCCCCAAACTGGTGAAGGGAGTCCACAGGAATCACGAGGTAGTGCCTCTGAGAAGTAAATTGCCATTTGTTTCACTCAGGGCCCTGTGGAGCCTACAATTCAGCACCCACAGAATTGTCTTGTTTCCAGACTGTCACAACATTCAGTGCTCTGCCCTGGAAAATCGTGATTTTGCTGTAGCGTGGTTTGATAAGCCAGCTCGCGGTTGTTCCTCGCTTCTCCGGTTTCACTGCAGAGCAAGGCTAAACGTGATCCCGTGGCTGCCCGCCTGGTATTTCAGTGGGCTCCTGGTGGGCATCTGTAGCAGGAGCTTCAGCCCTGTGGAGAGCAGCACAGCTGCTGGGCTGGGGTCACAAAGAGGTACGGTGCCAAAGCTGCCACCAAGGCCTGGCTCTTCTCCCAGCTCTTTCTGTAGGGAAAAGAAACACGAGCAGAGAAGTTGAGCCAAGCCCTCTAGAAAGCGTGCTGAGATGATGTCTTCCCCTGTAAAATCAATAACAAAATCACAAAATAATTTTATATAATCAGTTATGAATTTTACATCAAGAGATTGTTTCAGCTATGTGCTTCAGTTGAATTTGGTATTGTTGTATCTCTGTGTACATTAAGTGGAGGTGTGGGGATGTAGACAAGCATATGTGCATACAGATATATATACACGCACGTGTACACAAATACATGTACGTATAGACACACACGCACTGCATGAGCAGAACTGCTTAAACCTGCCAGGATGGTAAATTGAGGATAGGTCTTGCAGGCAGCAGCCTGACAGGTCAGCTTTTGGCTGTCCTGCACTGCTCTGCCCTCAGCTAATCAACAGCTGAAAAAGCCTCATATTCGCTGTTTTGGTGGTCTTGCTTTTAAATCTGAAAGACTCATATACAGAAAGAAGTTATTCCTGCTTTACTGGAGCACCACAGTCACCTGAGGGGCATGTGTTTCTAGGGCAGAAAGCCCTGACTTCCGTCTGTGAAGGAATAAGTGGTGTGTAGGTGATTACAGTAAAAACAAGTGAGGTTAGACTAGCAAGGACTTGACATGTGTAGTGCTCTTTAGTATTAACAAAAATGACTTTGTGTTCAGGCCTCACTGTCATAAGAAGTTGAACTTCTTTGTGTACTCAGTCCGTCCACTGGAGTTGTTCTGAGCATGTAGCTTGCCTAAATGCAGTATTTTGGGGTATTACAGGTACTGTAAGTTGTTTTTAACAAACCTTTTAATTGCTCAATATTGTTGCAGCATGTTCCGTTTCCTAATGATGGGCTGAAGCCTGATGTGCATCATTCTGTTGTGTACACTTTTCAAATTGACCTTGTATTTTGTTTTTATCTTTCTGATTTATCCAACAGGGTGGGCTGAGTGCCCAAGCTTTTGTTCGCATTGAGATAGAAGATATTAATGATAATCACCCTGTTTTTGAACAAGCCATCTATGTGACGAGCATCAGCAGTCACACACAGCCAGGAACAGAGATCATCAATGTTGTTGCCACAGACAGAGATTCGGGAATATATGGCGTTGTCACATACGAACTGGTCCCGGGAGAATTTTCTTCTTTTTTCACAGTGGATACATCCACAGGTACTGTATGAGTTTATGATTCAGAGAGGCCATAATTATACAACATTTATCTTTTCCTTGATGATGCTTTTTTTCATTTAGAGTCATGACATTCAGTTGAAACTTAGATTCTCTTGGAAAATAATTCTAGAGGAAGGTGGAAGATTTAGGTTCAACATGAAGCCTTTGCATTCACTGGAATAATGGGAAACATACTACATGCCAGTACAATATAGGACAAGCAGTATGCCATTTATCCAATATTGTCAGCAATAAATCTATTTGTTATTGTAAGAAATAATCAAAACAGTATTTTTTACAGTAATATCTGAATTCCTGAAATATTTAGGTCATACTTTCGAGGAGCAATAAAAGACTCTTCAAGAAGCTTGTCCTTTCATTTCATCTCTTTGTTTCTGTCCTAATCTTCTTTCCCCACACTGTGCTAAATAAGTGTCCATTCTGATCACAGTCTTATAATATCCCGCTGTCTCCCTGTTTGACTCAATGATGCCTTTTACTGCCTTTTACTTCCTGTTGTGACTCTCTCCTGGTTTCTGGAGAGAGGCTCAATGAAGGAGTGATTATGAGAGCAAGAAAGAAAATAATTATGGCAAAAGCAAACCTGGGTGAATTTTTTCAAAGACAGGTTGAATCTCACAGATTGATTTACTTTTCCTATGGCCGCAAAGCAGCCCCTACAGCCTGCTTTCTAACCTTAAAATAGTTATCAACGTCAGCTGGAAAGAAAATGAGCAGTATATCCACAAATGTCCATAGTTTCTTTAAGGGAGTGGTTAACTAAACTGCAGCTACCGTTGTACTTGAGAGCCAGCCCTTGCATATGTATTTATCCTGATCAACGGTTTTGCTTCCTGCTGGTCATGGCACAGTAGATTATTTTATACATTTTAAGAGGTTTTTTGGCTGTTGTATGTGTGAATGTATTAGCTGTTTGGCATAGGAAATGTTGCAAGGTTGTATTCTTTCAAAATGGTGCCTGTTTTCACTTTCTTACAAGGTCTGCAAAATATTCTGATGGACAGGAAAAACTAATCTTCTTAGGAAGTTGTCTGCTTGTCTTGGTTATTTCAGATTTTATTTAACTGTGGACTCAACTGCCTGTCAAATCAGATTCTCTGGGGCATAACTGATGCCAAAAATATATAGGTCAATCGATAATTAGGGAGCTGGATCTCCACAGGTATTTAAGTGGTCATTTTAAAGCTGCCACAGCAGGCTTGTCAGAGAGAGCCCCTGTGGATCATGCTATCAGTGCTGGCTTTGCAGCAGTCCTCTCTTTTGAAAGGTTTCTTCCTTGGATTGTGACCTTTTGGCCTTTTTTTCAGTTTTGGCACTTTGTATAGGAAAAATGTCATGCTTAGTCATGAAGACCATACAAGTTTATAAGTTACTATTATCTTGCAGATCTATCATGGTATTTTATCAAAGGCAGACCAAATTCAGGGTGAAGTTGCTTGAGGTCATTATTGCTGACATTTCATGATGAGAAGAGCATTTAGGTCAGAGACACTATTCCCAGCATTATAGTGTTTGGAATCTGATTGCACTTAATCAGATCTCCTGGGTAATTCACAAGGTCTGACTGTGTCTAATTTTAACATTAATATTAATGGTGTGTGTTGGAGTTTTTCCTAAAGAATACACTTTTTCATTTTGTATTCTTCCACGTCTACCTACAACCACGCTTCTGCTCAGTTGTAGCAATCATTCTTGCAAGCAGAATGACTTTTAGACTCTCAGGAAAAAATAAACATTATCAACAAAATAAATACTTAAATTGCCAACTCATCACACAGGAGTTTTACAATATTTGCAGATTAAATAGCTGCAAAAGCTGCTCAGTGTTCAGAGAAGAAGCTCTTTCTCCTTACTTCTTGTTAGGACAGTGACGTTTTCCAGTTTCTATCCTGCTAAAGCTGCCTTCATATGCTGTGATACCTGGCCTAATTTAGATGTGCCTCTGAAGGTTATATGAGGGACTTTATCTAGTTATATGGGCTGCATTTTGTGAACAGAGGGCAATGGGCAAGTATGACAAAAAATAGGAATTCTTCAGGAGGTGGATCTCCAAACCCATAAGCCAATCAAGATGATGTTACAGTTTTGGTCTTTTGTTTTCTGATCTTGTGGACATTCAGTCTGTTACTGATGTGTTCTGCAGTTTTTTCTATTCACAGTATGGCATATTCTGCTTTATCTGCTCTTCTCACTGTTTGAGGACATAAAAGGAGGCACAGGGATGGCATTGGAATCTTCCATGAATTTGCCTTCCTGATAAATTTTATTTTTTTAAATGATTATTTTTTCTCACTGATAGAGCGTTTAGACATGAGGGACAAAAATCAGTGCACTAGTCTTTTTGACTTACTACGTTTATTGTAGCCCTTACTATTATACGTATAAGTGGACACAGATATTTTCAGTATTATGAGATTTAAATTAATTAGTAGTTAACCATTTGTCACATTACACTATAACACATTAAAATCATATGCAAGATGACACTGTTCTCTAAGCCTACATAATTTCTATTTTATGGAATTTAGATCGTGGACTTGAAAATTTATCTCACTGTAGTTTTCTTTGAGGTGTTTTTAGAGTGTTGCACTTAGAATATTTTCTAAAGAGTCACATTTTTCCCCCACCCTTTTTTATTTTTGAAAGAGAAATTGATAAAATAATAAAATAAAAACTGTAACCCAAATTCCTCACTGCTTCTGGTTGTTACTTTGTTAAAGTAATTGTATGGATGGATCAAGAAAGCTTTTAGCTTTCATAGTGAACTGTGTTCACGGTACAGGATTTCATACCAGCTAGTCAGCCACTGACTTTATAGAATACATCAATGGTGCTTTTGATATGTAGATATTATGAGGTCGAGCCACATCCAAGCTCCTTCAAGGGGCTCCATCTTTTGTTTCAACTACTGTGACGTGGTTGTTGTATATTGATAAATTCAACGGGAGAGGGAAGGAAGAGCCTTTCATTGAGCAGATAATTGTTCCATTAAAAGTTTTTTGAATTCTAAACAAGTCTTTTTTACTGGTATTCGTTTGCTATTTTAACTTTTAAGTACTGCATTTATTGTTTGTGATATGCTCTTATACTCGTAAACAACATTTATTGCATTTCCCTTTGAGAAAAAATTGAAATGAAGTATTTTTCATTTGATTGATGATAGACTGTCCGCAAAAAAAAAACACTGTAAGAACTGTGTAACTGAAAAAATGTATGGATAGGGAACTGTAAACCAGTTCCTCTGCTAGTTCGTGACTCTTGCTATCATTTGTTTCTAGTGTTGGTGTAAACAACATCTTGGCTTCATTATGTTTCCTTTTGTAGATATCTGATCCATGCATGATCTATGAACAATACTCGTGAATTGGTTAGAACAGAGCAAGTTGAAGAACAGTTATTCTGGCTAAGAAACTGTTTGAGATATCTTTTCTTATTTTCACATCGTTACCTAACAAGCTATCTGAAAGAGCGTATTTATAGTTATGGCTGAGCGGGTAATTAAAAATGTAAGTCATAGGATACAATCACAAGCATGGCAGAAAACCTATGCAGTGCTCAGCTTTAAGACTTTGGGATTAACAATTGAATTTCTAAATTTTCATTACGGTACAAACATTAATATTTTCTTTCACTCAAGGGCATATGATTCATTTTTCCATTGATCTTAGTAAAACCCTTCTTGAGAGCAGGATAAAAAGATGTTATCATCTTACTGTAGCCTAGGTTCAAGGAAGCTGTTTCAAATGAAAAAAATTAATAATAGTCTTTGAAAATTATTTTGTGTCAGTGTGAATTAATCCTATCAGTCTTCAGGTACAATGGTCTGTTTGTATTCTGAGAACGACTCCCCTACCTAGTCACTGTGCACTAAGAAAACTCTCATGAATGCTAAGTAAAAGGCAGCAGCCATTGATTTATGTTTATTTGAAGGTATTAGTGATTTAAACCTAGTCTGAAAAGAATGTAGAGAACATAGCATTCACACAGTGTACATTACAGCAGTACAAGCATTTAACTTACCTTCTCTGTTTGTTTCAACTATATAAGATACTTAAGCAGATTTTAGTCCAGCATCTTGTCTTTTTAATAGCGCCTGGTAACGGATGTGAAAAGAGGGGCTAAGTGTAGAGCTTGTACAGAACAGTCCCTCCACTGATATATCTGATATATTTTTCTTCTTTTGTCAGTGTGCAGCTTAGTGCTGTACTGCTTCCATTACTGTACTATGTAAATGCCATTTAATGTCAAACTGACTTAAAATAAACTTTTTGATTTGGTTCAGAGTACCAGAACAGATTCATTCCAGTTAAGGATGTTGACAAGTTTTGTTTTATTGAAGAACATTGAAATGTTGTTTAGCAGTCACATCTTAGGAGTTTTTCATTGCATAAAAAAGTTTCGCTTTATTTTTATTACAATACAGGTTGAAAACAAAAGTTGAAATACCAAAATTTCTTTTCTGGGAAAAAAAAAATCCAAACTTTGCTTAACTCCATACAGTATTTAATATATAGCAGATTGTAATATGCATCAAAGTAAAATTGGGATGCATCCTTTTTAAAGAAAACAAGGCCATTTTTAAGATGATTAATGATGTTTTCATATAGTATTGTAGGAAATAATAGTTTATTTTTAAACTACTTTTGGCATTTTCATACAGCATGTAGTACATTTGCTAAACATATGAAGAGGTTCACATAAATAACATTTAAAATTAGGAGTGTTTTATTTTGGAACGTTTTGAGGCCACTTTTTTTTAAACTGCAGTTTGTTCAATTACTGTTTTTCTGATCTTTCATATGAAATTGATAGCATATTCAGAATGATGCAGATCAGATGAATATGTCTGAGACATTGGTTTAGTTCACTAAGTTTTCACTGAGTAATTTGTGGACCTTTGCCTTCTTTGAGATTTCATCTAATGAGAAATCTAATATAAAGAATACAGGAAACACACAACATTTGCAGTAGTAAGTGTGAGAGTGCAGATTTTTGTCCTGAAAGAAAACTATGCAGCAGAACAGCATGAAAAAATATCCAGAGTGCCAGCTCTTAATGTATGTGTCTCTTTTTTTCTTTTATGAATAGAATCTAATAGAATCAACCATCTACAAAGAGAAAAATTCCTACAAGCCATGTGCCAAAAAGTGTGGTGCCACGTGTACTTGAGGTTCACTGTGCATGATACAATGCAAAGTATTTACAAAAATACTCTAGCCCAGCCCCTTTCTTGTAGTTAAGTCAATGTCAGACCTCAGAATGGAAGAACCCGCTAGATGAGACAAAGAGTGACCTTCCATGGCATTGGGATGATGTGGGCTGGTAAGAAGAAAAATGGAGAAAAGGAAAAAATTAGGCTCAAACCTCCCATTTTGGAGGAGAGGAGTAATGTGAAATTTGTACTGTGAAGTTCAGAAAAGCAAAACTTTTATTTGACAGAGACTGTACATGTCTGAAGTACAGATGTGCTTCATGTTGTCTGTTAACCTAAAGAAAAAAGGGAAATGGAAGGTCACACAAAGAGAGCAGATAACCTTGGCAAAATGCCTCCTATTGGACTGTTAAAAGGAATGTAGTAGGGGGGTGTATTGACTAGAAAATCAGTTTGTGAGGGCTAAGATGAGCATCTGAAATGTTTCATAATGCTCTTAATGTAAGAACAGCAAATAAATCTTATTGGGCTAATATCTGGCTGCATTCTGTACCTGTGCTGGAAACATGCATCTTTTCATACAGTGCCTTCAAAGAAATATAATCTCTGGTTACAATGGCAGTTGAGTTTTGTTACCACATTGTGTATTGAGCTATTTTTGGATCTGGAAGCTGGCAGCTTGATTAAAAAGGTTCCTTGATTAAAAAGATGTTTTTGGAAAACTTCAATGAACTAAGCAAGCAGAGGTGACCTGACAGTGCTGGAGCTGTGGAGATTTCGCGGGGAAGGCTCTGCCTTTGACTTTGAAAATACAGCAGTTCACCACCCAGAGTCCTGCCCACTTATTGGTGTATGCCTTGACTTTTGGTGTGGGTTTTTTTAAAGCTTATGTTTTACGTGGAAGTGTTCTCTTTGTGTGCAATCAGACAACAAAGGTACTCTGAGTTACTGTTGTGTCAGATTAAAGGAAACAAAACAAGGTAAAACCAGAGGAAATCTCCCTGCAACAGCTAGTTATGTCTCTTCAGGTATGTGCTGCTTTACTGAAAAATCAGTGTGTTTTTTTGTTGTTTTTGTTTTTTTCTGTTAGGGAAGAATTATTTAAACGTGTAACAGTGCAATATAGAGAAAGCTACATTAAAGTAATACTTGTTTTTTCTGTATTAAGTTTAGTTTTGGTGTTCTATGACGCGTCATAAAACATTTGTTTTACTAATATTAACATAGTGCTAAGCAAAAAACTCTCAAATCCTAGTCCTGCCCTATGAGGTTTATAGTGGGTTGAAATAGTGAGACAGCAAAGGATTAGCATGACAGTCAATTAAGTAACTCCAGGTTTCTTTTCATATGTACTGTAGAAAATGAGAATTTTTGAGGAGCTGAATGTTAGATATATTAATATTTCCTGTAATTTAAATTGTAAAAAGAAAATAATTTAGAGAATTTAAGATTTTGGTGGTGTTCAGATAGAAATAGGCTAAACACTTCACCCAAAAAGCTGGTAATACAAATGTAAGTAACACTTCTTTAAGTTCAGTCTACAGCTCACTACTTCTGAACATGAGCCAGCATTGTGACCAGGTGGCCAAGGCAGCCAGCAGCATCCTGGCCTGTATTAGGAACACTGTGGTGAGCAGGACTAGGGAGGTGATTCCCTGCTGTACTCAGCACTGCTGAGGCCCCACCTCGAGTACAGTGTCCAGTTTGGGGCTCCTCCCTGCAGGAAAGACCTTGAGGTGCTGGAGGATGTCCAGAGAAGGGCAACAAAGCTGGTGAGGAGTCTGGAGAACAAGTCTTATGAGGAGCAGCTGAGGCAACTGGGGGTTGTTTAGCCTGGAGAAAAGGAGGCTGAGGGGAGACCTTATCGCTCTCTCCAACTACCTCAAAGGAGGTTGTAGAGAAGTGGGGGTCGGTCTCTTCTCCCAAGTTACAAGAAATAGCACAAGAGGAAATGGCCTCAAGTTGCACCAGCAGAGGTTTAGACTGGATATTAGGAAAAATTTCTTCACCAAAAGGGTTATCAAACACTGGAACAGGCTGCCCAGGGTCAACATCCCTGGAGGTATTTAAAAGATGAGTAGATATGGTGCTGAGGGACATGGTTTAGTGGTGGACTTGGCAGTTCTGAGTTAATGGTTGGACTTGATGATCTGAAAGGTCCCTTCCAACCTGGACAATTCTATCGTTCTATGATTCAAGTTGCATAACTGTGTTTAACCTGTTCACAGTTAAATGGCAGATGGGAAGGCTGAAAGAGACCAGCTTCACGTGTTCCTTTATCTGCCCCTTGAGCACTAGGAGGCATGTGACCTCCTAAAGTAGTAGAGTATACTCTCTAGAGACAAAAGAACTTGCATGCCAAATAGTGCATTGCGAGACTTTGTGTGAAAAGCACTTGTGTAACAGAAAACTGAGCCTACCTAGATAATACAAAAGCATTCTTATACTTTCTTGCCTGACATTAGAGGCTGATGCTCAGGTAGATGTTCTACTTGTAAATAACGGAACTGCCTTAATTAGAAGTTCATCTTTTGCGTGTTGATGAATACTTCTTAGCTCACAAAAATTGCCTGTAGCCTGTAGTATTTAAAATAGTACTGTTGTGCTTCTGGGAGAACCGCAGTGTTAAAATTGTGTATATTACCTTATAGATCCAAGTACTGATTCCTTAGGTTGCAGATTACCTGCTGTATTTGAATGAAGTGCTATGGAACGGAGTTTCATATGCTTAGCTAAGTCTTGTGATTAAACACAGTATGTTTAAATAGCAATGGTTGTAAACACTAAGATTTTTTAATTATATTTCCTTTTTTAAGAAGCAGAAGAATCTGCTAGAGAGGGCCACTGTTGACAGCATTTAACAGTGTGGGGATATGAGACTTCTGCGAAGTACAAATATAGATAGGAGACTGATACAAGTTGAGTCAGTTTGAGTTATTTACTACAAAAACATTAAAATACTGAATAATTTCAAACTTGCAGTGCTCCTCTTATTTACTGAAACTCAAAATAGTGTTTGTCACCAATATTAAGCTTTTTAAAGCCTTTCCTATAAGCTGAAGCTGCACATATTACAGTACGTAGACTGTAAATAACAATGTAATTCCTCATTAATTCTTTCCTTTCCCCTGACAGTTATTAAAACAGCTCTTCACATGGTGCATTTTGCAGAGTGTTGTTATGGTTACCATCAAGAATGCAGCTTCAATAAAAAGGTGCATTTTAAATACAGGTAAATTGCTAAAACCTAAATGTGATGCTTAGATTAGAGAATGGGTAATAAGTCAGATAAAGTTAAATAGAAATGTCAAGTGGAAACGCTACCGTTGTTCCCTAGAACCACAATGGTGGTTTTAATGTTAATGCAAGTCTACACCTCCTAACTGCATTCACCTCTTGGAGGATCACTCTGAATGTTTTTCTGACATGTAAAAAGCACGTAAGAAAAAAAGTTGTACGTGCGTCTCAGCACTGAGAAGCTGGCTCTGCCCGGTTGGGTGAGACATGTTCTGAGCAGGTCAGTGGGTCAGCACTGACCTACACAGTATTAAGCATCAGGTCCAGCAGCCAGCTTTGAAGGTGAATTGAGGTAATGAACTCTATGTACCGTTCTGCCATCTGCTTGCTGTCTGAGCTGTCTGTCAGGTCATGCCAGCTGACCCATCCTAGGATGTCTGCTGAAGAAATCCTGCCACCATTTAAAGTTGATAGGGCATTCAGTTTCATGGTTGTAGAGAACACCATTGATAGCTGTTGATTTTATTCCTCCAGCTGTGTTCTCAAGTTGCTTTTTTTATTTCATGAGCAGTGAGAAAGTAATGGAAGCTATTGAAATGAGTACGCATTTCTATGCAATCCAGACTTCGTTACTGAAGTTAGTGTGTCCTGATTTATATTTTTGCTTCCGCAGTGCTTGACTAATGGAAAATGTTTTGTTTACCTACAAAATGTTTTGTTACCTACCTTTGTTTACCTACAAATGTTTTGTTTACCTATTCATGTAGGGCTGGTTTTTGTTTTGCTTATGTGGGTACCCTGTGTGTGGAAATGTGTGGAAATCCTGTTGGGATAACCAGTACTGTTTTTGCCATACAAAAAGTGCTTTTGGTGAATGAGCCTACTTCAGTGATCTATACTGCTGTAATGTTAGGAAGGAACACAGGATTATGAAGAAGATCATAAATGTATTTTAAAAGAATCATTTTATGCAGGACCCTGTCTCCTGGCTTTAACTCTTGAGAAACAGCACTTAGCAGCTAACTCACCTGTGGAGCAGGGTGCATCTCCACAAAAATAAGAACAAAAAAATCCCACGAGAAATTTTGTCATTGCCAGAGGATGGCAGTTGCCTCAGAGTCCTGCCTTTCACTTGTGCTTTTGCACATTCTGGGTGAACATTGGCTTCATTTTACCTTCTGTTCTTGATAAGCACAAAGTGGAGAGCAAGAGCTTCCTGGAAGTTAGTGCCCTAGCATGTACAGTGAGTGAGGGAGGATGAAACAGGTGAAAGAGCTGATAGTCATGATTTCAGCCTTCACTAACACTAGCCCTCACAGTACACTGAATCCCTGAAACCCTTGTAACAATTTGCACTAGCCAGTAAGCACAGGTTGTTCTGCGGCAGAATCCCTGTAACTCTCCATGTGGCTGTGCGGGTGACCCAGGCGTGTAGTGGCACTTGCTGTCATGCAACCAGTCTTCCAGATCTGTCTAAAATGAGCACGCAAATCACGACAGGCAGTCTCTGGGTCATGTCTTTGATTTATAAAGGTTAGTGTCTGAAGGCAGTTATACCCATGCAGATCTAGTCAAGAAAATGAGATTGCCAAAGTGTGAGGCTGGATGTTAATGCTGCATCTGGTCTGTAATTATCTGATTGTTCACCTGTGAAGCAGAATTGGTTCCAGTTCTCTCTCCTGCAGAATGAGGAATTACCAGAGGTAAAATCTTCAAGGCACTGCAGTAATATAAACAATACGTTTAAAAGATGGGAATTAAATGTTATTAAAGGTAGCAGATAAGACTGCCCATATATATGGGGACCCAAGCTATTAGAAAGAAGATGGCATTTTTCGTGCAGTGACTTCTTAAAGTGGAACCACACTTGTGTCTGTATGGTCCCCTGCTGAGAGTTTTGGTCTTGGTAAAATGTTCCTCACAGAGCAGGCACCTCATTATTCCCTTTCCATCATTAGCTTCTCCAGAAACTGTTTTTCATAATGGAAAAATATATTCTGTACCACAGCAATCTAATTGTCTTTTAAGTTCTCTGAAGCCACAAATTGCAGGCTGCAAGTGACTATAACAATAATAAGCCGCTGTCTTGTCTTAATTACAGGAAAGAAAGGAAAACTGTGGCTCATCTTCAGCCTGTTTTTTAGCAAGGCATACCTCTGCTGAGTTCTGCACACCCAATGTGTGACTTTTACACAGCTAGTTCCTGACGTGTGCTTCTTGCAGTTAGCCCCGTGTTTTCTGCCTTTGCAGTGTAATGCTAGGGCATCTCCTGCAACGTACTTCAGCAGATCAAATGCAGCCAGCCTGCTCTGAGGTGTGCTGGCAGCTACTTTTGACCCAAGTGGTCGTGACTGTCCATTTTAGTCCCAGTGTGGAGTTTTTACCTAATTGTATAGTCAATAGGATCCCAGATGCTGCTTGCTTCTACAGTTTCTTTCCTGTCGTATGGTGCCATAATACAGCCTAATGTGGGATGGGGTGTTCCCCTACGTATGGTAGAGCTGTCTCAAATGTCTGTATAGATTATATATCACCAGATGCAATGCTAATGCCCAGTCCTACAAATGCTAAAAGAATCAGAATGTATATAATTAAAAGTCAAACTGGGTTATAAAATTTCCTGCATATTACAGTCCTGAGGCTGGAAGGAGCCATATGGAAGACATATACTTTTTTACTTGGAATCTGCCACTGTTCTTAGGGCGTCCCTGGTCCTGCAAGAGAGGACAGAGTTGGCGAGATTCCCTTTCCTCTCTAGGACACAGCAAAAGAATGAAGAGCGAAAGCAAAATCTTTATCCATTTTGTTTTCTGTCTACTTTTTATAGCTGAACTGGCATGGGCCGTGCTGTAATCTGTCTAGGTCAGCAGAGAAGGAATTTTTGTTTCTGAAATATTTCTGTTCCACCAGGTCTTCAGAGTTCCTGGAGTGGAGCACTGTTTGCTCCACCCTTGCTAAGGGATGTTCTGAAGTCATTAGTTATTGCTTTGAGAGTAAGAATTTCAATGTGATGCTTTTTTTTGTAGAAGTTTTCCCACTCTTCACATACATCCTGAAGTATCCAAAATGGGAACGAGAGATTTTTGGCCTTGTGAATAGAAAAATACCCAATTCGTCAAGTTAGTAAAAGGCAGTCCATTTGATTGGTTTCATTAAATTTGACAGCAACAGTGTTTAAAATCCATGTTTATTCATTTAATCTCTGGGGAAAAAATGGTTTAAGCCCTTTTTCCTTCAAGCTACAGTTGCTCAGATTACCTCAGGAAATGTCAAAAGTTTATGTCCTTGGAAGACTAATTTATTTAGCTGTCTAACTAACTGTAAAACCCAATAATTGGAAGATCAAAAAAGAAAAAAAAAAGACCAAAATAAGGTTGACTCTTGGAGGTGCATCAGTTATTGGCATAGGAGTTGGATCAGCAGTGAATTCTGAATCCGTCTGTATCTCTGTTGTGTTTTTACTGTGGTTTGTCACACTGGAATAAATGTCCTTTGTTAGTGGAAAGCATTCTTCCTTGATCCTCAAGACCCTCTGAATGCATTTTAAACATGTCGAGACACAGTTTGTTGTTATAATGTCCTGGCAGTATAATTGGAAAGTATACCACATGCACATTTGAATATTTATAAGGGTTTTATATATTTTCCATTATTCTGCTTAAAAATGCATTGTAGCAAATTAGTGTTTGTGGCTTCACACTAAATTTTGAAAAGATTTATTGTTGTTGAATCATTCACTAATTCTCCTAGGGCACTTTGACTTAAATCTAATTTTTACCCTGTCTGACAAATAGGACCACTAAATGTCTGACTTGAATGCCAGATATCATCTCTACTAAACCTGTCTTGAGAGCCAGGAAACCACAAAGGTAGTTCAAAGTTTAAAGGTTTGTTTTTACTGAGCTGCTAGAGGTTTTGTGTCTTCACCAGCTTCTACAAAAACCATAGATGAATTCTTAAAAATATCTGTTAGTTTGAAGAAAGTTGTTCCTATTAGTTGAATCACTTGAGTTTACTGCAACCTTACTACTTAGCTCACTGCAATTTTAGCATTTAGTGTCTATTTAGTTGAACTCAGTCATTGCTAAGAATTTTCTTGTGTTTGATCACCTCGCATCTTCATTTTCATATGTTGAAAAACTTACTTTACAAATAGTTCCCTGTGTGACCACCAAAAGGTGTTAGAATGTATTTCTGTCACTTTAGAATAAGTGAAAGTGTTCTTCCTCCTGCTCAATGGTAGAGAAGATGCTGCAAAAGATAAGACAAATCAGTATTAATGATCTCTAGGTTGTAATTACATTTCCTTATTCCACTTTTTACCTGGTCTTCAACTGTGCACCTCAGGTTTTAATTAGTTATACAATTTATGAATTAGCAAATATACTATATTGCTTTATGATCTAGTGCTTACCCCTACCTTTTTAAGTATTTCTCTTCACTTCATCTAGACCAGACATTTCAGAGTGCTCTGAAGGATAATGATTAATTTGTGGGTTTGTATCTTCATTTAGAAATCCTTAGCTTGCTTGCAAAGGACAATGAATGACTGTCTCTCATGGAACCATTAGCAAGTATCAGTTTTGGATAATTGTTGTGGACCGTTATGAACATCGCATAGAGAGCTATGGTTTGGATGTAATTCTCATTGCTGGGATTGAAGTTTTCTTTGAAGTTCATCCAAGCTTTTACTGTAGATGAAGATGGGACAGGATTCCTACTATGTTCATTCTTTCTACCCATACGACCATCTTAGGTAATAATAGTTACATGTGGGTTTCTGTAGTTACAGAGAGAGTATTTGAAAATTGGGCATAATTATCTGATATTACTAAAGGCTTATTTTAGCAGTCAGAAGAGAACGTATTTGGAGACAGCTAGTCTCATTCATCAGAGTTAAAGGATGAAAATGTATTTATGTTGAGGAAGGCACATCCAAAGTGCTGAATTTCTGGACAGAAAATTGCATTTTCTTTTCAGAGAATTACTTGTTTCATATTGTTTATATAAAATACAATAGTTAGCAGCTTACAAATTCAAACAGACTTTAGAATTCACTACTAAAGGATTTTTTACCAGAAACTTGTGATCAGATAGCAGGTGATTGCTACCCAGATATTTTACACAGAGCCCACTGATTTGTATTCTGGGGCTTCAATCCCATTTGTATGGATGTTTTATGTGGAGACTTATTTAAGCAGAATGTCTCTGCAGCCTATTCAAAATAAAGTTAACTTTACTGTTTGCAAAGATAAATTAGTCTTTTGTAATGATAAAGTATTTTTTTTTCCCTAATGCAGTTTCAGATTCCTATAGACTAGTACTGATAGAAGTGTGGTTTTTCTAACATTGTT
Organism: Tringa tobata; assembly: GCA_033628505.1. Lineage (NCBI taxonomy): Eukaryota > Metazoa > Chordata > Aves > Charadriiformes > Scolopacidae > Tringa > Tringa tobata. The sequence goes on from JAHREE010000245.1 coordinate 19,328,545, forward strand.
GAAAACTCAGAATTAATCTACTGAATCAATGAAGTTGTTAAAGATAATCAGAATTATGGACTCTGTGTTTTGACACAGAACTTGCTGTGTGTCAGTGGCTTCGTGTATGGTGAAGATGATACAATTTGAAAAAACATAGCTCTCAAAAAGGAATTGGGAGTACTGCTTTTTGTCCACATTGTCTGGCCTTCTCTTTGAGTAGTGATACATGTTGAAACTATTTTGACGGCCTGCTGAATTTTAACTGATTTTGTTGCCCTTTTTTTTCTGTGTACTTTCAGGAATTATTTACCTGATCTCAGCACTTGGCCACCTGGCACATTCTGCCCTCTTCCTGGCTGTTTCTGCACGGGATGGGGGTGGCCTTCCCTCTGCCACCAATGCAGCTGTCACAGTCAACATCCTTCAGACTGCTTCAGCCCCTGCCGTATTTGAGAGATCCCGGTACACTTTTTCAGTTCCCGAAGACGCACCTGAAGACAGCCCCATTGGCACTGTCAAGGCCAGAGAGCCTCCAAGTAAGTGACATGCTCAGTTAGATATTATAGTCTATTTTTTTGTGACAACTGGAAATATCTGCAGATAATTCATCTATTTTTAAACTTCCGTATTATTCATTCAGTCTGTCGAGCACTAAATAGTATTTACTGTTGATACTTGCAGCAACTGGTGTTATCCTTGCTGTATCAGGATGCTCTTCAGAACAGATGGAGGTTTGTGGTACTCTCCTTGGTGGTCAATGGGGATTGGCAACTGCCTCCCTTTCCTTCCAGATGGATTTCTAAAATTCTAAATGGGGAGATGGGAGCCATGTTGTGGAAGTGTAAAGAAGGGGTTTTGTGACATTGTGGCTCGTGTTAAAGCATTAGGCATGCAAGACAAATCTCAGAGCAATACTCATGATCAGAGAATATTCAGAAGTTTCAGAGTTTGCAGTTTTTGCTGCAAAAAAAAAAACCAACCCACCGCAAACAGTAAAAAAAACCCCTCTCCAAACCCAAACAAACAACCCCTCCACCCACACACACATTTTTCTCAAATTACATGGTGAAGTCCAGATGAATATTTATGGGACCTTTTGAAAATGTATTTAATCCATTTGGTTTCGTGATCATTTTTAGAGGGAAACAGGTTAGCTCCTACCAGGCTGTAGTCATAAAAGATGCTGTCGTGAGTCTATATACCAGTTTGATGTTGGATCTGTACGTGTAAAGTGGTAGAGGCAGAGGTTTTATATAAGTTTGATTAGTCAGGTCCTCCCATTGCCTTCTTCTTGGAAGGACAGTGCATAGACCACTGTCCTCAGGGTGAGGTAGCACCTGCAGAGCAGCCTTGGTAATAAGCCTGAACCTTTAGATAGCTTTTGCTTTAGGTAGCATCTCACATATAAGTATTGTAGCAATGGTCATCCATGAACTAAGTTCAGTAAAATGCAGTTCTTTCTGAGAACTGCCACCTGTTTCATTCCTTGCTATAGTGAATGCCTGTGTGTAGTGAAATTGCTCCCATAAGACTAATTTATTGGAGTGTTTTTTCCATATTTTAGATCAGGGAAAAACAAGAGGCTATTATACTGTTTTCTGCATAGAGTTTTATCATACCAGTGAGATGAAAATCAAATAGTGCACAAGTGGACAAACTGTATACAATCATATTTTACTCAAGGGTTCCCGGGAGAGGAAGTATAAAAAGCCCAAGAAATTCAAACATCTGTGTAGCTTACATTTATTCTGCTAAATTTAACAGCATGCGTCCTTCACAATGTTCTTACCAACCTTGTGTTATCACTTCATATTTTATTATCTTTTTTTTGTTGTTATTTCCATTTCTAGATTCTTTAGAAGTGGTTTCTTACAGAATTTCTTCTGGCGATCCACATGGAAGATTCTCTATTGACCCCCAGTTTGGTATCATCCGCACCAAAAAACAGCTTGACCATGAAACTCAGTCTGTTGTAGTGCTCACCGTTCAGTCACAGCTGGGTAACTCCCCTGTCTACAGTAGCACCCAGGTCAACATATCTGTGATAGATATTAATGACAACCCTCCGGTATTTCTTACCCAATCGGATAAGGTAACTATTTCATATACCCAGCCTCCTGGCACTGCTGTTTACATTGCTCATGCAGAAGACAAAGACAGTGGCCTAAATGGGGAAATCAAATATAGTATTTCAAGCAAGCAGTCAAATGCATTCAGCATTGATCCAAGCCTTGGAGTGGTAAATCTCACCAGGACAGTGTTTGCGGATAAGCAGCAGGAATACACTCTACACATAGCAGCTGAAGACTGTGGAAGTCCTCCTCTGACTTCTTCGCTGGTGTTGACAGTGATTATTGAAGAGCAGAAGTTGGGCCCTACTTTGGTTTTTCAAAACTTGGTGTATCAAGTAGAAATCAGTGAAGCTACCTCTCCAGGTGCCCAAATCCTCCAGGTTCAAGCCCACTCACTTGATCCACACAGCGTTACCTCCAAGCTGATGTATTCCTTAGAGCCTAGCACAGATTCTGTTGCGTTTGGAGTTTGCTCTGTTACTGGCTGGATTTATCTTCGGAGACATTTGAACTATGAATGTGCACAGATACTAAGTTTTAGAGTCCTGGTCAGCACCTCTGAGCATGAGAACCTCAGACAAAATGCAAGTGCATCGGTAATAGTTAATGTCCTGGATGAAAATGATAATTCTCCCATGTTTATGCGCGAGAGCTACTTCTTTGAAATGGAGGAAAATCCAGTTCCTAGGGGTGTGGTTGGCACCATTACAGCTGTTGACAAAGACTCAGGAAGAAATGGACAACTTTCCTATTTCCTCCTGTCTGATGGAAAGTATTTCAAGATTAATTCCAACACAGGTAGCATTTTATGATTTCTAATCTGCCTAATATTGCTTTTGGAAAGCAGCCTTCCCTAAGGGGATGGAAGTAAAGTGTAAAGCTTTCAGGAACTGCTGTGAATCTCTTGGGTCAATACGTGAATATTCTAACTCAGAGCTTCACAATTTCGGGAATGAAATAAATCTAATACATATTCATGAAGAATGAACTAACCCTCAGGGTTTGATTTTTTCATGACTTCATTCTCGTCACTTGGTCATAAGTTTCAGTGTTTGACTAACAAATAAAAAGGAGTTTGAAGTTATAGCTTCAATAGTTCATATGAGGAACTTAATTGCCTGTGATCAAGTAGAATTGAGGAATACAGATCAGCCATAAATAACTGTAAAGGTAACTATGACATTTGACAGTTACAGTGATTTAAAATATTTGTGAAAACTTGTGTAAGTTACATCAAAACTGGGTTCATGTTGTGCATGGCACCACAGACATCAAATTGGCTCAGAGAAATTTTGCAGGGCACAGGGTGTACTCTGCAGTGAATCCCAAATGCCTGGAGTAATAGGTACTGTGTCCACACAGTATAACACCACAGACCACAGCGTGGAGAGCCCAGAGGAAAGGATTTCTGTAAGGAACACAGGCACTGTAAACAATCCGGTTTAGCAAAATGATAGGTAGTGACCAAAGATCTGCTGTTAAAAATTCTTGTTCCCAGATGTCCTGTTGTCATGGGGAGTGAATAGGGTCTCCTAGAATTTCTCTGTATAAATCTCAAAATAAGATTGTCATTTCAAAGCAGGTTCCTGTTGTGTATGTTTATGGAATTTTAAAGGCAAATAGAGTACTAGGAGTTGACCAAGAAGGTCTGATATGTGGTTATGTGTATGAAGGACTTTGGTCAACCACAAATCTACAGCTATATTGAGTATGGTTGAGCAGATAGAGAGAAGATTGGGTCAGATTTATTCACTGCCTTAACTAGAATGTATAGGAGACATCAGGGTTCCTGATTAGTATACAGACATTGTGTTGAGAATTTCCTATCCCAGGGACATAATAAAGGCCGTTTGACAGCAGTTAAAACCCTGTGCTCATATATTATCTCTCCTGAAGTGTGGTGAAGAAAAGGCCAGATGGGTTTCTTTGGAAGGTCAGTGCCTTGGTTCGTACTGTTTTATACCTTTGCTCCAGGGCATCCGCTGTACAGTAGAGGATGTAATATGGTACTAAAGTTCAGGTGCAAGCTGACAGAACGTTTCTATGGGATGGAGCTTGGAAAGCTGAGGTTTTAATGTCATGAGTAAGGTGTATCAGAAGACGTGTATCATTATTTCATGTTAAATGTATAATTGCATGTAGTAAGATGAGTGCTAGCATATAGTAAATATCAAACTCCCTTTCTCCTGCATTTTCTTTGTCCATCAGGTGAAATTATAAACTGGGTTGCATTAGACCGTGAAAAACAAGCTCACCACCAGCTGACCGTGCTAGTGACTGACCACGGGTCCCCGCGGCTTAACGCCACAGCAGCCGTGTACATTGCGGTGAGGGACCTGAACGACAACGAGCCCCTCTTCCCGCAGGCAGCGCCCGGGCGGGAGCTGCGCCTCAAGGTGGGTGCTGCCGGTGGGATGCACTGCCTGGCTCCGAGCACCACCCTGCGGCAGGAGCCCAAACCCCCTGCTGTGAAACTGTGACAGTAAGAGACCGAAGCAGAAATGTAACCACTTCTTATCCGAGACTCGGGTCTATTTGGGAATTTCAAAATTTATCAAATGATCACACTTCTCTGCCTTGTATACTGTTAGATGTGAAGAATATATATGTATAATTTTACCTATGAATGCAGTAGAATCTCTTTTAATTTCTCTGAGACCTCCGAGTTTGCTGTTCTAAAGGTTTTTGAGTTAGCAATATACAGAGACTGTAACAGAGGATTGCTAGAACTGTATGATTTAACCAGTTCCTGAAATGCTCTTTGCATTGACCTTAAATATTAGTGAAATGGTAAATAGAGCAACAGCTAAGTTCTTGTGTTATGGCAAGGAATTTATATTAAGAATCACCATTTTCCATGTATATTTATGAAATATTTATAAACTGCTTGATGACAGGTTTTGGAAGGACAGCCATCGGGAACACTTATTACCACTGTCTTTGCAAAAGACTCTGATTCTGGAAACAACAGTGTTGTATTATATTCGATAGAATCAGGTAAGAATTAAAAGTGTTATTTATAAAAAAAGATACATTGAAATAACTAGAGTTTCAGAGATGCCGTGTATACATACAGGACTTTATGTCTATTTTTGTCTCTGTTAGAATAAAGGTGCCTGTGTATATAGGAATCAGGACTGCCATACATCTTATGGAGTATCTGAGCAGGTGCAAGCAGCTACCTTTCCTCCTGCCCCCCCTGCCCCATCTTCCCAGGGGTTTAGTTGCTTGTGTGGCCAGTCAAAGAGTGTTGAAACAGGACTCAGAAAATATTAGGACCATGATCTTGTACTGTACAGTTTAGTGCTTCAGTCAGTTGTTTAACATCTTAAAGGAAAGATGATATCCCTTTTCCCATGACCAATTTAAAATTTTCCTGCTAAAAGAATGGTTCATGACAGTCTGAGACAGGGATCAGAAGGATCAGCAGATAATCTGGGCAAGCAATGAGGCTTGTGGTTTTTAGTTCATGTTTCACCCTTTGTTGTAGCACTGTGTTAGCCTGATACAGCGCGGCCACTTAAAAACACTTCTCCTCTTCAGTTTTGCCAATAATTCCTACATGTAGTAGTTCACTTCTCCTGTAAACTATAGAATTCAGTTTTGTTTGCAGTGAAATCAATAACAGACCAGTTCCTAAATTGGAATATGTGTGGGACTAGGGCACTAATACTGGTAAAAGACATAGATGTGATCTCTGTTTTTGCCGCATACCACTTGCTGTGCTTTTACACAAGAGAGAGCTCTGTCTGTAACTAGTGAGGAAAACACGTCTGTTCCTCCTGCTTTGCTTCACTATGGGTTCAAAACACCAAGAGGAGCCAAGAACAGAACTTTTTTTTTAGTTTAGCTTGTTATTTGTAGTCTATGATAATTTGCATATAGACCATACTGTTTCATCAGAGCAAGAAAACACTTCCAGTATTTCCATCCACTCAGTGCATTTCCTCAGGTGCTCTTTTCTGTCTAGGCAGAGCTCAAATGTGGGCTTGGTTGGTTTAAATTCGTAGCAATTATTTGTCATTGCAGAGTAAAGAACAAAATACTGCAAAGCTACATTACTCCTCACTCTTAAAGAGCAAGGGAATCTGTAGCCTCCTCTTGCCCAGACTGAAATTACCAAAAAACTCCCATGGATTATGTTATACTGTGTCTTTATGTACCCTTTTGACTTCTATGGAGTAATGGAAGGACTTTAAGATCCAAATCCAGAAGGGCCAGGGAACTAACTCTGCTCTCTTTCACCAAGAGATACTTTAAAAAAATGAGACATTAAACAACTCTATTGAAAATTTTGCAGCTGAAATATATGTAGATAATAAAAGACTGTAGGGTCAGTTTATGGCCGTAATATTATTCCCTTAATTTGGATACAAGTGACTGCCTCTTCCAATGGGAATTGGAGAGAATCGTGGACTTCTGCATTGTGAACAATAATATTTTGCACAAAATGATTCCCCTTAAGAAAAAGGGAATGAGTAATACCCAATCCTTTGTTTGAAGGGTGATGGCCAGGCAACATGGGAAGTGTTCTTCAGGGGTCTCTGCCTGTCTGTGTATCTAACTATATCCCCTTCCTTCAAACAGCACATTGGATTTTCTTACTGGCTTCACTGTAGAGACCCAGAGGGGAATAAGTAAGAGTTCAAATTATAAAAATTACTAGCAACACAAAATATGACTGGTCTTATAAATGCTGTCTCTAGAAAGAACAAAAGGATAAAAACAGCAGCAAAAAAAAAACAAACCAAAAAAAAAAAACCAAAAAAACAAAACCCACAAAAAAAACCCCAACACTAAAAGAGCCCTCCCATCCTTGGAACTAGATATTTTTCCGATAAACAAATCCAGAAACAGCTGAGCTTCTCTGATACTAATTTTTGTTGTTGTTGTTTGTTGGCTCACAGCCTTTAACATCTGGTCTTCAGTTTCATGGTGCAGTTCTTTCCTGGTTTATATTTAAAATAGTATTTTCTAGTTCTGGGACGTTGTTCAGTACTAAAATACGAAGAAGAAATATGGTCTGATTTACAGCCATATTTGTTAAACACAAAAACGTCAGGTTAATTGGAGGACTGCGTGAAGACCAGTGCTCTTTTCAGCAGTTGAGGGACTGCTGTAACATTAAGAGCTATGAGCATCAGTGTCAGCTGTTAAGCTTGTAAGAGTCACTGGGTAATTTTTAATGTTCTTGAGACCTCAAAGAAATGCTGAGATAGCAACAATAGATTAAGCTATGCAGGAGGGCTAATGACAAATGCCAACAAATTATGTAAGAAAAAATCTGTAAAAGAACTGAGATTTACACAAGAGATGAATTTCAGCCTTCAGAGAAGTGTTTCCTTCAAAATGCCCCTCCCTCTTCCCAGAAAATTAAAACAAATCATCCTTAAACATCCATGTGTATGGAATGCATGATCATATGGCCATGCCCCCACTTCTGTGTTGTCACTCAAAGAGTAACCTAATTCAGAGGGAGGTGAATTCCAGCTATGTGTACTATTCCTTAGGGATGCTGGCAATTGCAAAGTGATTTGCCTGGCTTTCTTTATGACTATCAGTAGCTTATAGCATTTATAACAATAATTAGTCTTTATTTATAGTGCATCATAAACTATTGTTTTGTGTGTTACGACCAGCACTGGCAAAGTAAAAGCTTTTACAGTTATATTTGGACCAGTTCTGCGGATGCATTAGCACTCGAGCACCAGACTGTTAGGAGAAGACTAGTTTACACACACACGAATTGGCAAGTGTTGTACGTATGCCTGTGGACAAGTACTTGTTTTCCAGGGTGATTTGCAGGTGGTACGCAAGGGCATTTCTAACTTGTAGAGGGCTGCATTTCTGCAGCAGCTCCACTGTGTTCAAGCTATTTGGTAGCCATGGCATTGCCTTCCTCTTTTTTTTTTTCCTGCATGTCATTTCCTGCAGTCCATGACTGCAGTTTCTGTGGTTGTGTTTGAGAGCACTGAGTTGAGAAAGTGCCTGGGCCTTGGAGAACCTCATGTAAATGGAAGTCTGGCCAACAGGTTGGACAACTCAGAGGTGCAAAATCTAGATGAAAAAGTGTGTCTGTTTATTGGTAGAGTTGCAAGCACAAGAAGAGACTGGGGCCATTAAAATCTAATTATCGAGAGATTTCATTTTTTTCTGTTCCATGCTTCACCTGCTCTTCTCAATGTCCTTTGTTCTTATCCATATTTCCTATAATTTCTTCCTTTTCTCTTCATACAAAAAGGGACGTCTTTAGGGTGTGTGATATAAGCAGCAGTTGCCTAATTCAGGTGACCTGCAGAGATGAAAGTTGAGCAAATGTTTCTGGAAGTGCAGGGAGCTTTTTGTGCAAAGACCGGCATGTTCTTTGAGCGTAAAACTTAAAACCACCTTTTCCCTTATTCCTTATTTTGAACTTCTGAAAGAATGAGGAGGAGGATTTGAAGTGTATTTAGAAAATGAACAAGCTTTCGCTCACGTGCACTTGCCCTCAGTAATCTTGGACAAAAGTATTCAAAAGTGGTCTATCTCTTCTCTTAGTACATGTCGTCTATTAAATCAGTTGAAAAGCAAGATATGTCTTTATCTAGGCTTTTGAAATTCAGAAAATGAAGAAATTGCTTTAGCTACAAAATGTAGTATAAAAGTTTGATTAGTCTGTCTGTAGATGAAGAGAAATCCATTTCATAAGGTTTTTTTTCCTTGAAGTTTTTTCTGATCTGGAATCAAATGGCTACACTTTGAAATTGTCCATGAATAAATTAAAAATAGACTGATAAAAATACCAGAAAAATAGAAGTAAGATGTTTCCATTTTGACTGTCTTTATAGCGCAGTGTCAGATAAGAAAGATGAAAATAAGAAACGCTTTCAAAATGGAAATCCCAAGGGGTTTTGGTTTTATACAATATCTCTTTCCAACATTATTAGGCTTTTCTGTTACTTTTATCGCCACCAAAATATGCCCAAAACTGACTGCTTGATGCAATATTTGGATTTTAGTGGAATTGTAGTCTGTAGTAAATAATGCTATTGGTAATTTCTGACTAGCTCTCTTTTATTTTATTCAAAAATGTAGATTTTGACCATTTCTTTCTCTTACCAAATAAGCTTCAACCCTTCAGAAGCTCTGTGTTCTGACACCTATTTCAGTTGAGCTTAGCTATCTATGTTCGGCCTCTTGAAACAGAAAAAGAAGTATTGGTCTTTCTGCTAAGAGGTACTGACTATCCTCATCACTGCTGGAGCAAGGATGAATCCTCATAGCCTCATGCTCAGATTGCGATTATGTACTTGCAATGTTTTTGTTCTCTGATTTATTTTTTTAAAAATAATTTTTATTTTTGGTTCAGTTTGGTAACTTAATCTCCATTTTGATAGAAAAACGAAGTGAATAGTTTTGTGCACTTCTGTTTTCTTTTTTTTTTTGTTAGTTCTACCTAGCAGTTATTTTAAATGTCAGTTTTAGCAAAACGTTAAATATATATGCATGCGATTCACATTATGTGTTCTGTTTTTCATATCTCCTCTGCCTTTTGCTTAGCTGGGATTTTGTGTCATGAAGTATTATATGGAAAAAATAGCATATCTGTGAATGTAGACATACTGTTGGGACCTTAACCAGGAAAGTAACCAACGGCTATTTATTAAAACAGTAATATAGCAGCATTAATATTTTGAAACGATCATGAAAAATGCAGAATGCAGGACTGTCTCATTCAATATAATTGTCTCTACATATTGTTTCCTTTTGTTGGCAATTTCCTCATTACGTTCCAGACTGCAAGAGTCAACCCAGAAGGGGCTCGTGGAGCATTAGAAACGCAGTCAGTCAAAAATAGCAGAACAATATTGGAAAAAATTGCTATTTGTTGGTTGTGAAAACCCTGTTTTCTAACTATCCTGCTCAGTGTTTTTTCAAATTGTACCAGTGCAAGTATTTTACAGTTGCAGGTGTGGTAATTGGATAGAAAAACGTACATCTATATGTGCAGCTAACTAAAATTTGCATGTGCAGATTTGGAGAACATAAACAGCTTCATGCTCACTTAGATGCCTATGGAAATATCGTTCTTTATGGGTGTTTTGTGTACTACTTCTGCATTAAATTGATTTTTACCACAGTTGCTTATTAGAATAGCAGCTGTTAAGATGCATGACTTTGTTTAACTCACTAGCACACCTTATTAAAACTTCACATAGCAAGAAGTTGTTTGCATAGTGTATTAAGAGAGAAGTAGTTATGAAAAACTAGATTTTCTCAGTTTTTGGTAAGGTATACCAAGTAATAGATACTTTCCCATTTTACTAAAAATTTGAGAGTAATTTGTATTGCATTCCTTGAAAATGGGGGAGGTGGGTATCGGTCTCTTTTCCCAGGTGACAAGTGACAGGATGAGAGGGAACGGCCTCAGGTTGCACCAGGGGAGGTTTAGATTGCAAATTAGGAAAAAATTCTTCAGTGAGAGGGTTGTCAAACACTGGAACAAGCTCCGCAGGGAAGTGGTTAAATCACCATCCCTGGAGGCATTTAAAAGAGGTATAGATGTGACACTTAGGAACATGGCTTAGTGGTGGACTTGGCAGTGCTAGGTTTGCAGTTGGACTTGCTGATCTTAAGGGTCTTTTCCAACCTGAACGGTTCTATGATTCTAAGTCACAAAGAGCTATTTGCTTTTCTGTCGTAGAATTTTTCTTTGGAATTTTAGAATAAATGTAATATGATGTAGCTGCAAGTAGTAATTTTAATTAGAAGGTGCTTGTTATTAGCATGTGGCCAGTCACTGATAAAGGATGTATGCGTAATTTCCAATAGTCACATGTTGCTGTGCAACAATTTACTGTAAGATTTTAGCTAGCCCAGTTAGCTTCTGGTTCAGAGCACAGGCAAGGTAGGCAGCATCACTGCAGCTGCGGTGTCTGAGGGGTAGATAGGGCTCTATGCTGACCCATAGTCTGCGAGGGACGTGAGCCAGCTGTGTATCCAGCATCAATTACTTGACCTTCATGCCAGTTCAGAGACTAAAACTTAATTCTTTCTCTGGCCCTGCCTGCCAATTTATGTTGGAAGTAGTAGTGCCAATCCTGGGGTGTTCGCTGCTCTCCTGATGCACACGTCGTTGGTGTGAGTAACGTTGGTACAAAACTGAGCAGTTACTTTAGTACTCCATAGAATTCCCCTCTGTAGCTTTCTAAATCCAGAGTAAGTGGTTTATAATAACTATTTACTCGATGAAAGAAAAAGTGAACCAAATGAGCCAGAGAGATCCAAATGAGTGCAGCAGGTTCACTTTCCTCTGGGTTCTGCTGTTACTCACTGTTAATTACAACGTTCAGTATTATGGAGGCAAGCTGAAGAGATCTGCAATAACTCATACCCATTTTTTTTCCCCATAGAAGAGGATGGAGGATACTTCCAGATTGATGCTGTCAGTGGGGAGTTAAGAACAACCCGACCTCTGTCACATGCTGAGAGATCAGACTACAGAATGATGGTCACAGCCAGGGACCAGGGGATGCCTTCACTTCAAGGACAAACTGCTGTTTACATCCAGGTACTTACTTATTTTGTATGTATAGAACAGCTATGTTAGATTCATAGTTTCTTTGAAAAATGATTTTGAGAGAAGATAAGGAAAGGAAGAAGTTCAAAATTACAAGCACTTTGTCTCATGGTAATTTTCTTTAGCCATTTTTCTGTTGAGGGAGGAAATGAGAAGACAGACTCATTTTGGTTTGTTAAGAATACACAACAGCATTCTGGGCTATCTTGCAAATAGATGTTGATGCTTTAATAGGAGGTCATTATGAACACTGGAAAAGAGAAGGGAAAAACCCAGGTAGGCAGAATTAAAAGCAAATATCAGGAGAGACTGAAAATAGGGGAGAGAGTAGATAATTCTTTTCTCCACTATGTTACTCTCTTTTCTGAATTCCGTTTCTGTAACCCCGTATAAGGATAGTTTATTCCTTTGTGCTGGTTTATACAGGGCTGCTCTGCATGGGAGTGTGAAATCCAGCGTGTGCTCTTTCCACAGCCAGCCACCTGCTGTTCATCGAGCCGCAGCGGGGCTGCTTTGTCCAGACTGCCTGTGCGCTCCTTTATCAGAGGCTGAATGTCACTGAGACTGCTATTTTCATGTCACCCAAAAGAAGGTTAATTTTAGATAGCTTGGGAAAAAAAAGCTTCGGTCAAGACAAGGCAAATGCAGTTCCCACAGTTAAAGAGATTCTTTCATTTTAAGGCATTAACTTGGAACACTGCAGCAATCCCTAATGAATGAAACCCTGTGAGGACATAAACATCCCTCAAAAAAATAGGGCTATCTGTTTGTGTTTAGCAAACAGCATAATGTATAGTGCTTTCTTTGTCACATCTGTCCCTGTGATGCTGTCCTGTGTAGAAAGACAGTTGAAGTGCTTCAGAGTAGGAGCAGAGATAGCAGTATTCCAGTCGTCTGTCTCTGGACCCCTGTGATTCAGAGGGTGAGAGACAGTCTTGTCCTTTTTTTTTTAACATGGGTATGAAAGAGTTATGGAATGACTGGCCAAGGACCGTTTGAACTCTTATGGAGCATGTTGACTTTATTTTGTGGCTTTGAGGCATATGTAGAGTAAATATAGTCACAAATAATAAATGATTACACTCTCAGTTAAGGGAAACAATTTTCATTACGCTACTCATAATAACAATGGGAAAATATTGCAGTCTTTGTGCTTTTGTTGCAGGTAATCCCACTTCCCAGTGGAGGATCTGTCTTCTCTCAAGATTTCAAGCACTTTGTAGTACTTGAAAATAGTAAACCTGCACAAGTGTTGAATTCTCTGAAGTGGCCTGATAGTCATCTAACAACTAACAGGAAACTGCATTTCAGTATCGCTAAAGAAGATGATGATGTTCATTTTGAAATAGATAGCTTGACAGGAGACCTTTTTCTTTCCAAGGAACTTGACTATGAAACAGCTTCACACTTCCTTTTGCAAGTTATTATAAAGGATTATAATAATAATCCTCCACACAATAACACTGTCTTCCTAAGTATCGATGTGGAAGATCAGAATGATCATTCTCCGTATTTTCAAGATGACTTTGTAGTGATTGGTATAGAGGAAAATGTACCTGTCGGCACTCTGGTTTACACGTTCAATGCAAAAGATGGAGATGGCAGTTTTCTGAACAGCAAAATACAATATTCCCTAGAAATGAGAAACATGGGTGAAAATCCATTTCTTATTCACCCTTCATATGGCACCTTGACGACAGCTTTTCCACTAGACAGGGAGATTACTCACTCTGTGATCCTTACAGTGTCTGCAGCAGACCAGGCAATAAATCTCACTGATCGCAGGCTTGATTCCCTGGCTGTGAAAATTGTTATTCTAGATATCAATGACAACAGTCCCAGTTTTACGTCTTCACCTCTTTCCTATGTCGTGGAGGATGTGGAAGTGGGATTCCTTGTGCACCACATAATTGCAAAGGATCCTGATGAGGGAAGAAATGGAGAAGTTACATATCACATTCTTTCAGGCAATGAAAACAAAGCATTTGTATTGGATAAAATCACAGGTACTGTAACTTCTGTTCTCTGGAGTTTCTTGTACTGTGCTTCTCACAGTAGTATTCAGGAGTATATACAATGCAACACTGAAACACCCCATTACTGTGGTACTCTACCCAGTTACTTATTGTCCTTAGGGGGGATTACCGTGGGCACCACACGAGCATGGCAGTACTACATGCGGTAGGGAAGCTCAGTGAGACTCAGCTCAAAATTTTCTGCATGACATTATTACTGTGTTGTGTAGATGCACTGGAGCCCCTTCCAATAGCGCATTAAGGAGTGCGGGAAGAAAGGGTGTGCAGTGAAATACTTCATTCAAATTTTTGCATGGTGTGTGCTTGAAGCCTGTGCACACCCATATGCTGCTACATGTACACACAAGGAAAGGTAAAGTCAAGATCATGGAATGTGCATTACACTGTGGGTGGAAGATGTTCAATGGCAGCTCAAAGTGCTGATGAATTTCATTCTTCAGCCCCCTGAAATTCTCTGGCTCCTCAATGAGTTCTGTAATTCTTATACCATCTGCACACAAATCCAAATCTCGCCCTAATAGTTGCAGTATTTTCTGGTTCTTATTCTGATTTTTAATCCACGATGTGATACAGCTGATACTGATTTGTAGAGCTCCTAATTGCATAACTTAAGTGCAAAAGGAGACAAATATTTAACTTACAGTTAAAAAGTTAAACCCAGAGTTAAATAAAAAGGAATCTCTGAACATCACTTGAATATTCCATGAATCCCAGTTTCTCTTGGTGTCAAAATGAGTATTTCTGGGCCAATTAGCACTCTAAAGGGAATCACAGGTGATGATTGACTCCAAAATCTGGAAGCCTTCAGCAGGGGCACAGCGTGCACGGGGATGCTACATTGAAGCTGTGAGTGCTGGAACAACTGGGATCCTAACCTGGACCAGAATACATTTTTAATACCTTCTTTCTTTAAAATAGGACTCTTAACTACAGCCCAGCTTCTGGACCGTGAGATTCAGGACCGCTACAGTTTGACAGTCGTAGCTCTTGATGAGGGCAGCCCAGCTCTCTCCGCTACGCAGGTTCTAACCATCATTGTTCTTGATGTGAATGATGAGACACCGATATTTCTGAAGCAACTCTATGAGACTGCAGTTCGTGAAAACCAAGATCCAGGGGAATTTGTCGTAAAGGTGGAAGCTGTGGACAGAGATGCAGGTAATTTCTGTCCTTTTGCTCTTAATTTCATTGTGGACCATAGCAGATTGATCAAATCTTGCTACCTGCTATGCTTGCATGTACAGCTGTTGTGCTTTTCCCAAGGTCATGTATGAGTTCTGAGTTTCAAAACATGGCTTTTTGTTCAGACCCTCAACCTTTATTCAAGGCCTGGAGGTATTTTGACTTGCACACTGGGGTAGCTTCATCTCTGACTGATGTATTAGATGTGAAATGTGTGCTTGCACGATGCGGAGTGGCTCAATGTACTGTAGCTTTCACGTGAAGATAGGCAGACCGCTCTGGTTCTAAATCAGCAAACAATGTTCAACTCAGTCAAAGTTAATATTTGATTTTTTTTTGCTCTTAATCAGAGCTTTTTGAATAGTTTTAAAACTGTTCACTAGGCAACAGGACCAGCAAATATGCACTAATCTTTTCCGACCAGAGAGGGGCACTGTCACCCAAGATTTTCCAGCTAGTTGAGCTGCAAAGTGATCGCGGAATCTGCTCCGGATTACAAATAGTTTTTTACATACATGAGAATGTTAATGCATTTGCTTTTCAAACACACGGAATGGATGAGTAAGAAGGGGTGGTTCATGTGCTCTTTGAATAACAGGTAAAGACTAACCGTGGAAGAGTCTTTGCTAAGCAACAAAAAATTTCCTCCAGGTTTTCAACTACCTGGTCTATTGAAATGCATTGGATGTTGCAGGTAGTCTGTGTGCTGGAGAGACCACGCACAGTGCATGCAGTTGGTGTAACATGAAGCAGTTACACAGAGTCTGTGGTAAAAATAAAATCTGCAAAGAGAATTAAATATTACAATACTGCTGCAATTGGCCCAAAGTTTGTCTCAACTTTGTGAATGACTTTCTTTTTACTTTGGGTACGCTTTCTGCACATCTTTAGAATTGTTTAAAGTGGTGCTATCCAAAAAATAGATAAACAATAGATCTTTTTAGCAAAATAATTTTCTGTGTTCAGTAAGATTTGTCATTTTAATGTAGAGCACATATTGATTACAAAAGGCTGATGTGAGCTCCATAGAAGTGCTGTATAGGAGAGACGTTTTCCCACAAGCATGTAAAGTATTTAGAAGTTAGGACTGGGTGGGTAGTCCTGTTTATGAAAATCTTCATGACAACTGAGCAGCATTACAGTCTACGGCTGTACCTTGTTTGTACCTTGTTCTTCCAAGTATTTTCTTTCTTTCATAAACCAAACTATAAAAAAAAAAAAGTAGTATTTGAAGTAAAAATTTGCAAGATAGTAGAGAAAAGAAGTGGGAATTTGCTTGAATTTCTCTCCCTCCTTTCTCCATCTTTTATATTTGTTTATTACATGTATTGTGGGAAATACAGCAGAAGGGAAATATTGGGAGTCATTAGAAGGAGGGAGCAGGGGTGGCTTGGCAGGGTGGAGAGGAAAGACATTCCAAGTGTACTGGGTGGCACAGTGTAGTCCTGCCTGTACAGATGCTTTGGGCAGGAGCACTATTGTGGTTGATGGTTCCTTCCTGCTTTTTTTTCTTTTTTTTTTTTTAAAGTACATTTTCCAGTCCTTCTTGTGGGTCTTTTTCTCACATTTGCCTGATTTGGCCTCATGTCATGTCTGTGTAACAGCATTGTCCCAAACAAATACTGAAGTGATGCTCATAATGTAAGAATATAGGATTTATATAGGAGTCATAAAAACATAATGCTGCTCTTTTTACGTTTTTGGAACAGAATAAGAAGGCTCCTTTAATGCTGTTCTTTATTTTTTGCATCACATTTTTTTCTTTATTTTTATTTGCTCTTTACATTGCAACTCCTACCCTGTAATATTTGCATAGTCTCAGTGGAGGACTTTCTTCCCATCACAGTTTTGTGGGTTTTTTTCCCAGCTTATATATTCCCTGACTGACCACAGGGAGGAATCCTTTTTACTGACAGTATCAGCCATCATCAACCTTTTGTTTAATTTGTCTTTTTACTTCATTCCCTGTAAGGGAAGAGGGAGAGCAAGCAGCCATCACCTTCTTTGTTTGACCCAAGATCCAAGCGTTCAATTTACTTCCAGCTTGAAATGTCTTTTCTTTTTTTTGTTTTGTTTTGTTTTGTGAATCACTACTAAAATTTTTCCTTGTAAAGATTTTCTTTCATGTGGTTCTCAATGTGGAAGTCTTATCATATGGATGTGGGAAAGCATACAACACATGGGAAAGATACAGCATATTTAAGATAGGTTGGGGGTTTGTCTTGAGATACATCTTTGCAGAAGCTCTGAGTGAACTGGACTAACATTTGTCGAGGTCTGCTGTTAAGCTGATGTGCACCTCTGAGGTTCAGTAGTTATGCCTGCAGCCTTAGAAGAAAAATCTCAGAAGGTTAATAAGGACTGGCTGGCTTAGATACAAGACAGGGCTCACTGCCATTCACCAGACAGTTTGTCTTGCTCATATTCATGGATTATCATGGTCTTAGCAATACTAGTATTACAAAGATGAGACTTGAGCTTAGATTTGGGGTAGTGGAGACATTTGTTCCCATTGCTCTTCACTGGTGTTGTCACTAGACATATCCACAGTGTAATGCTGTGGCTGCTGCTTCCAAGAAGCTGTGGGAGCACAGGGTCTGCCTGTGCTGTGGTGGGGAAACAGGAAAAGGGAATGGAGCTCTTCCTTGGCTGCAGCTCAGGCACCACGCATCCAACCTGCCATTTGGCCTGCAGGGAAAGGGGACCGGTGGCAAGGAAAGGGCTTAGCTCCTCCTCCGGCTCGTAATGTGCAGGAATAATAGCTTGTTTCTTATTTCAGTTTGTAATTTCAGCCCCCAAAATGTGACTAGCACTACTGAATAATTAACCAACAGTTTGGATCAAATGCAAACGTGTCACCTGCTGTGCAATGGTATGTGAATGTCTAGAGTCACCACACTCTCCTCTTGGACAGGCTGTGCAGCTTTCTTCTACTGCTGGATGAATGCTCCTAGCAGACAAATATGAGAAAGCAAGCAGTAGGTGCTTGGTAAATAAGTGTAATGAAGGTGCCCCATATCTGTGCCCTCTAAATATTAGAAATTTTCATTTCAACAGCGTGTGAGTAGTCAACTTGCATGGCACCTGTATGTTTTTCCAGTACTGTCTGTAAAACAGACTGTTGTGAAATCTGCCAGTGAAGGCACTGGGTTGAAGCAGTTCAGTTGCAGGAGACCAAAGGTTAATAGTTAATATCAGCCCTGCAGTGTCATGTGTCTTTTTTTTCCATCTGTAACATTGTTGATTAAGTATAGATAAATGCAGACAGAGCTATGAATATCTTTTTAAATGTAGTTGAATGGTATCTAATATGGGCGGCTCAGACAGTGTGTTGGTAACCTTAAACTTTCAAGGCAGTCTCCTTGATTGCCCTTACTGCTGTGATTTTTCTCCTTTCTTCTGGAAAGCTGAAAGGATTTCTGTAACTCATTTTTCCTACTGCTGTGTATTATGTGAATATGTCCCTCAACTTTAGGAGCAAATGCATTTACAGTAATAATTCTCTTAATCAAATTTCAGCAGTGTTGTCAACCACTTAGGAAAGCTATTCAAAGGCAAACAAAGGAAATCATGGATGTTAAAAACTGTAGGCTCTGTTTCTTCTCTCACACTGGTGTTTCTCCGTAAACTCCAGTGTAGATTGTCCTGTTTTCAACTGCAGCAGATGAGAACAGGCAGGCAGTGTTTGACTCTGAATAGCAGTTTTCGTATGACGAGGAGTGCTGTAGTTTTCCAGGTGTGTCAACTGTCCCTACCCTACTAAAAGACCAATTATTGGTTTGAAAAACACAGAATGATTGAATGAAACTTAGAAAAAATTGCAAAAAAAAAAAAAAAAAAAGAAAGCACAATAGGACAAACCCTTTAAGTATAATGTAGAATTAAACTCATTAAAGTTAATAATATAAGTGTGATGGAGATGACATTGTACTTTCTTCAGGAGGGTGTTGAAACTAGAAGAAATGTAAAAGAAATTATTTTATAACCATAATAGGCAAATGGTGGAGTCACATTTCACGTTCAACTCAGGCAGGCAACTTTGAAAGAAAGGTTTTTAAAAGCCTGTACAGTTTTAGCCTATTTTCTAGAGAAAGACAGGAAGATTAATATCCCTGTACTATATACAAACGGTATGTCTGATTAGGAACTGAATGGAATTGGCATTCAGAAAAATTTGGATGGAAAGAAATTCTTTAACCTTCCCTTCTGGAAATCCTGCATAACTTTATAAAGCCAAGCAGTAGCATTTCAGAGACTGGCTACAAGAGGGAGTAGTCTAAAAGGCCTGAGATGTGCTGTGGGAATGTCCACCAAATTGGCTTTTCTGTTGAAGGCAACTAGGAGATGGCTGCCCTGTGAGCCCTGATGGGACTTAGGCACCTGCCTGCTCACTATTATGAATATTTAGAATTTGTGGGCATGCCAAGAAGTGGGCATTTTCTCTGAATGTTTATACTGTTCAGTGTGATACTGTATAGAGATACTCACATTGGTTCTAGTGAAGTTAAGTGGAGAACCAGAGCAGCTTGGTACTCTGCCTGACATCCTGTTGAGAAATTAATTACCTCTGGGAGATCAAAAGACAAACACGTGGATTCCACGGTCTAAGTTAATGCTGACCATGTTGATATGTCAACTTGTTTGGAGACATGCCCTGAGTACGTAGAAAAGTTGCTGGGTTTACTTTGAGTGGCTGGAAAACTTGGGCACAAAGCAGCATCTGGACAAGGATTTTGAAATCCAAATTTTAGATTTGGATCTTTTATGCTAATTAAGAAGCTGTTACTCACTGCATTAAAAATAATAATTTCATCCATAAACTATTTCCCAGAGGGGAGAAGAAAGAGACAAATCTGTAGACCTGAATGTGAGAAGAGTGGCTTTGTTTTACTAAGGTTTCCACTCTCCTTTTAAGGACTGAATTCCTTGCTTCGGTATGAAATCTTACCAGGAACTGGTTATGAGAAATTCAAGATGAACCTGGACAGTGGAGAGCTCGTAACAACTGCATCACTGGACAGGGAAACCGAGGAGTTTTTCAGTATTAAAGGTAACAGTGTGAAATATCTGTGAGTGCCTGTAAAATGTGAAATGAGAATGGGTGTGGTGTTACTATCAGTGTTACTTTTTTTCATGCCATCTGAATAAGGTGGAAGGGATAAGATTTTTCAGGTACAGAAGAGCATATGCTTTTTGCATAGCACAAATAACTCTCCTATTCTGCTGTTAAGGAACATCTATTGTTGCAGTCACAACAATTGGATAAAATTCGCTTTCTTTTTATTAATCTTAGTTTTGGTTCGAGACAGTGGAACCCCATCACTGTCGAGCACAGTGACAGTTATCTGCACAGTGCTGGATGAAAATGATCACTCTCCCACGTTTCTTCTTCCCACCTCTGAGATCCATATCCCAGAGAACCAACAGCCTTCTGTCGTTTATATTACCCGGGCTATTGATATGGATGCTGGCAATAACGGAGCTCTAAGATACAAAATAATTGGTAAGTAACACCCCATCATTTTTGTTAGTATAAATCAGGAAGTATATAAACAGGAGTATCCATGTTTTAAAATAACCTTGAATTTACCAGGCCTCCCTAGCTCCCATCTTGTCCACATGCTTCTTTCATGTGGGAAAAAAAACGATCTTTCACCCCTTTGTCAGCATTAATAAGTACTTCCCAGGCATACTTTCAGTCTGCTTTCTGGATTTGAAATAGTACAGAAAAGAAAAACAAAAAACTACCAAATGCTGGAAGGAGGCATTAATCATGAAGGCATAATTTTGCAATTTTTGTTATAGTTGTGGAAGTTCTGAATGTAAATATAGCTTTGCAAATAAGTACAAGAATTAATCTAATTTTATTTATTTAATTTTATTTATTTAATTCAATTTCATGAGAGTTTCTTTCACCCAGCAATTAGTAATGTCATACTTGGCTTTCATATTGCCAAACTCTCCCTATGTCCGCTATGCCAATGTAAGCTCCAAAGCCTCCTGTAATATCTTTGCACAAATACAAGTTTGCTGTGCTTCCTTTGGTTTGTGGCTCTCAGCAATAGCTCAAATGTAGGCAGATAGCTACTGTGGTAACAGCCAACACATTTTTCTTTGAAGAAATAGTTATGAATTCCTTTATGTTTTCTTGGTTTTAATTTCACAATCTTTTATTATCTTTAATTTAATTATCTTTGGTCTTTCTACATGTTACAAAGTATGTATGCCATTCACTGTTACTAAAAATGCTGACTTTTCTGTCCACTGCTTCGTATTTACCTTCCCCTTCCCATGCCCCCCAAATCAAGACCTTGCACAACTATTCACTTTCAAGAGAGAGGTTTGTAGAAGAGAACAAGAAGCAAGTAATTACAATTGTCAGGAATACTGTATAGGTTCTGGAATTTGTAACCAAGGTTGGGAAGAAGTCACTTTATGTGGCAGCATAGTTGCAGGAAATTTTATAAGGTGTGCTGCTTTGGAGAAAAAAAGACATGCATCTTGCAAAATAGCCACTCCGTAAATTGATATGACATTCTCTATTTACTGTCATTGCGACTCACAGATTTAATTTTTAATTCGTATAAGAGGAACAAAATATGTGAAAGGCACATGAGTGCACCAGCTGTACGAGAAATTGGATCATGTTATTGCAATTAACATAGCGGTATTCACAAGGGATTCTTTTTTCAAAAGCATTTGTTTGTGATCATTTTATTTTTTATCTGTTTGAAAGGTGGAAATGTTGGCGGATACTTCACACTGAATAACACTTCAGGAAAACTGCTGGTCACTCGTAGCTTAGATAGAGAAGATGTCAGCAATTTCACTCTTGTAATTGAGTGCCGTGACCTAGGCAGTCCCTCAAGAAGCTCCACTGCACAGCTCTATCTAACAGTCTTGGATGAAAATGACCACAGCCCGTTGTTTGCAAAGACCCAGTATCAAATCTCCGTGAGAGAAGACCTAGAGGAAGGCTCAGCCATCCTGGACCTCTTTGCTTCTGACAAAGACGATGGCCTGAATGGCGAAGTTATGTATTCCCTCATTGATGACACCTTCGGAGCATTTGCTATTGACAGTGTAACGGGATCTATAGTTACTACAAAGGCACTGGACCGGGAGACCAAATCCCAGTATACGTTTAGGGCTGTGGCAAGTGACTGTAGCACCCATTTGCCAAGAAGCACCACTGTCAGTGTCGTGGTGCGCATTGATGATGTCAATGACAATGATCCCGTTTTTTTGCAGAATCCTGTCAGGGCCTTTGTGCCTGCTGAAACCCGTGTGAATGAGACCATAGCCACTGTGAGAGCAGAGGACATGGATCTGGGATCAAACGGAGCTGTTGTTTTCAGTTTGATGATAGCCGAAACTGTATTTCAGATTGACACGAAGACAGGTGACATCATTCTTCAGGAGCCCTTGGCTTCCAAGGACTTCAGTACCCAGCTGCTAGTGATGGCTTCAGATCAAGGTATCTCACCTCGAACAGCCACAGCTATGGTCATTATCCTTACAGAAGAACAAGAGGAGGATATTTCATTCAGCCATAGCCTGTATGAAGCAAGTGTGCCTGAGAACAGTGCAGCAGGTAGGTATCATATCCCAATTTGTGTTCTTGCAGTTGCCTATCTCCCCTCCTTTTGGAATGGTAATTGGAATGAGTAGCATAAGGAAAACTTTTTCCTGTGCAGTGGCAGGGAAAAGTTAATTTGGATGTAGTAAATACCCCTCTGCCCTTTTCCAGTGCACTGGCATGAAAAAGAAGCATGGTCTGTTAGCTGGAGGCATTGTCTGGCTCTTGAATTTGCTGCCCTTGTACAACAGTGATGCCCACATTAAACAGAAGGCTCCCATGTGATGTGTTTCTACCCCTCAGCCTGGGAAGACCTGAGCATCAGTGGGTTCACTTTTTTAGCAAAATAACTTTAATGATAGGTGGTTACCATTTACTTGGTATTTCACTTGTTCATGCACAAAAGATCGGATGAGATGAGTGGTGTGTACCAGTTGCAACATGACATTTCTTGTTTTTACAAAACCCTTCATGAACTGTAGTAGATTTCAGAGATACTCTAAAACCTTACTGAAGTTTTCGACTTTCCAGAAGAAAACGAATGGGGGGGTGGGGTGGGGTGAAGGCGAGGGAAGTTCGGAGGCTGTGGTACATTGTCACTCGAACAGGCTTCTACAGTTTATCTCCAGGTATAAGCTATGCTACCTATAGACAAACCAGCTTCAGTCAGTCACAAGGTGCTTACAGATTTCTTTGTTTTTATTCTGTATAATTAGCAGAATTACTGTAGTACTTTTTATCATTCAGAGAATGTTAGCAGTTATGTTTCCTGACAATTAGATGTGGTACCTTTTTCTGCTTTAGGGGATGGGGTCATCCTAATGAGGGGCAGAAAGAAGTGCCTTTCACATCTTTCTGCCCACAAATCTCACTGTAGAATTGACCAGACACATTTAGAGATCTGACCTGCACTTGGTTCAAACACTGCCTCATGATGTTCACCTTGAACAAGTCATTTATCATCTTTATAGTACAAATTTCCCTCAGTAAAATGAAAGCAATATTCCTTTATATCCCAAGGGTATTGTGAGACTAGTGAATTCTTGGATCTTGAATAACAGCCCATATATTTGATTAGGAGTCGGTAAAAAATAAATCTGTTAATAATTTTGGAAAACCAATCAATATTCTTGGATAATTATGAACAGAATACAGAATGAAGGGTGAAGATGGGTGTTGCACTAATTATTGCTGTGATTACTCAGCCTTTCCTTCCTCTGTGCCTGTTTGGAACTACAAGCCAAATTTTCAGCAGTGTATTTTAAGATAAAGATAATGCTGTGAGTACTACAGATGTTTCAATTAACAGACCAAAACTAGGCATTAAGGAAATTGGTTTTTTTAGATTAAGTGACTTTTTTAAACCATAGATTAAATATTTTTATTTTTAAAAATATTTAAAATTTTTATTTTATTTTTAAAAAGCTGTGATGAGTGATCAAATCACCAGGTTAGAGTGTCTTTCTAGCACTCTCCCTGTCTGTCAAAAAAACATGTGGGATTTTGGAAAATGTGAAAGGCTTCCAACAGGAAAGACTGGAGGATGCAGTAGCCTGGTGGTTAAAACACTCCCTTGAAATATTGAAAGGGGTAGATTCAGGTCTCAGGCAGAGGAGCATTTCCCTTTCACTCCATACTGAGTACTCTGAGTACAGAACCTATGGGTTGAGAAGTTTTTTTAAACCATTTAAACCAGTGCTTCATTTATTGCTTCTCTTACAAATGCATAAAAAAAAAAAAATCATCCTAAATACATTTGTCCCGACATTCAAAAAATACTTTTTATTCCTTGAATTTAACCAGGATTTACAAGTTGTTTTGGACACCCTAAAACTGAATTTTTCTGTGAATGAGTCACAGATACCCCAAGGCCTTCAAGCCCTGTTTTACTAGCGTCAGCGCTGTACGGTAATTAATTGTGTGTCACTTTGCAAAGGAGAGTCTGCCCTGGGGGAATTGCTGCTTCCAGAAGATACAGATCGGATGTCACAGCATGTGTGTTAATCTCTCCTTTTCTGTTTTACCATTGATCTACCCCATTGAGAGTCAGTTGTGGTGATGTATGGGGACCCTCCATCCCAGGTGTCTGGAAAGTGGAGAGACCCAGGGTGTTTCCAGTGGAGAGCCCTGGGCTCTCAAATTTTGTCTCTCCCTTGCTGTAGCAATCTTGTATTTTCAGAAAGTGTTGTGAAAACCTATTTGTCAGCCTTCCCAGGGCAGTATGGTCAAAACCCTGGAGTTTCAGTCTTTTCAGGAGAGACGGGCTTAACCTGCGTTAATCCTGCATTAAAATTTATTTCTAGTTAAGAAAAAATAATAGAAGGGAAGACAGATTTTGTTAGGAAGCAAGTTTAAAGAATGAATGTAAATTTCAGAGCTCTACAGCAATAGACAACCTAATCTGATTCTAAATTTTCCTGAGTGTAGATACATTTGTGAGTCAAGGTAGATAATCCAGCCTGAAATTAAGGAGATGTCCCAAGGAACTGAGAGAACAGAATGTTCTCCCATTCAATCTATAGAAAATGTAAATAAGATTCTATTTTAAGTTGTTTTTATTAAAAGAAATTTAGTAAAGCTTCAGGGTAAACATTAGGGTTTCATCACAAAATTTTAGTTTGTATATTTAATAAAATTCTGTTTGCTAAGAAGATCAAATTCTTTTAAGAGTATGAGAGACTTTACCAAATACTAATACTTTTTTCACTCTGTTTGTAGTATTTACTTATATAAATAAGCATAACTAAATATCAAATATTTTAGATTTCAGTGGGGAAAAAAGCACGATTATAATTAAAACTCTCACAGAAGTTAGTGTACAGGATATATGTGATCCTGGGACCCCTGTAAGTATGAATGGTACCAGTGTATGCAGTCCAGGGGAGATTTACATTACATACTGATTATTTGTAGAACTGGTATTAATAAATGTGGCTTTTCCTCCTAATTTTATTTCTGCCTTAACTAATAGAGTGGGAAAACTCTAAGTTTATTTTAAAAAGAATAAAAAAATCTGAATAGTATAAACGACGAAGGCCAAAGCCAAGGGTACTTAGTTTTAATTTAGTCTAAACTTGTCAATTGGGTGAGTGCCTCAGGAACTGGTCCTTGTGGTCAGATTTTCTTTAGGTGTTTGACCTCCAAGTTTAATGACCTTCAGAAAGCCCCATTCTTCTACTTTTTGTTTAATATTACATATTTAATGTCTTTAAATATTGTAAACTGCATTACAACAGGCACTCAGAAGCCAGGCAATACATAATAAAGTCACTGCAGTCTCCAGAGGGTAAGAAACCGTTATTATTCACCGAGCTTTCACTCGAATGGCTGTTTGCATAGCACTTCATTGGAGACAGATTCACCAGCAAAACTTGTTGACTTATCTGTTTGGTTTTATTTTTTCTAACAGATATAAAATATGTCACCTCTTATTCTGTAAGTTATCTCTCACCCTTTATGCTCAGTTAGCTTTTTCTTTCATTAGCAATTATGACATCTCAAGAAGTAATGGCAAGGATGAACCGGGGTTAGATGAACAAGGAGGGAAAAAGAGACTACTATAGTGAGTACAGAACAGAGAACAGAGAAGAAAAACAATGATATAGATTATACAGTAGCTCATTTCTGGTGTGCATGTTATATCCAAACACAGAGTACAGCAAAAGTCTTTGAGTCTATTTGGCCAGTTAGGCAAATACTGTCCATGTTTCAGTTTCAAATCAGTAGTAAAGGTTGATATGTTGGCTATTTAAAATGCTTAAGATATTTCCAAGTGCAATCATGTTGTCTGATTGAACTGGAAAATAACCCTAAATACAAACATTTTAAATAATTTTTCACTTCCTTTAATATTCTTAACTAATCCATAAATTGATTGCATAGCGTTTCAAGCCAACCTGACTGTGTTCTGCTATGATCCTGTTCTCCCTCCTTCCTCACTAGCTTCAGTGTTGATCTCATCCTTGTCGTGCTGTTTCAGTGTGCTTTGCAGGCAGAAAGCTGCCTTTCTCTTAATTTTCTCCAGTCTATGTGTCACATGTTATGACCTCAGCTTGAGGCAGTATTTGAATCGTGTACTTGAAATTGCGAGCTCCAGTGGATGGCTACTGTCTTTTGCTATTTACCTGTATAGGGCCTGTTTGTGTCACAGCAGACCTCAGAGTTTGGTTGTATTTTTTTGACAATGAACTGTAAAAATATACTGTTTGAAGGAGTCATTTTCTGTGAAAGGTACCAGAAACAAGAAAATATTTTTCTGCCAAAAAAGAAATTTCAAACAATTTTGAAAACAATTCATGAAAATATGAAACTTAAAAGGTTAGGATTTGAGGTTCCAGAGCAAAAATTTATTAACTGAACCCCTGAAAAACAGGGATTCAAGTAGAAGTGCTCCTGCTTCCTTTACTTCTGCTAGTTTTTCCTCTTAAATATACAAGCAAACAAACAAAAAGTCTGCTGACAGTATTAGAAGATAAATAGTGCCATTCTTTGGACCTTGGATTTTTTTCTTATCTTTAACTCTGCTCTGAGGATGATTGCCCTTGCAGGCTTCTCTAGTAAATCAAACTTGCCTGGCAATGAAAATTCAACCTACAACTCGCTCTTTTAGTTGTCAAAAAAACAATAAAGCTTTCATATCAGTCTATCTGTTGGAAGGTTGGATCTTCCAGAACTTTTCTAGTAAATATATTGACTAGTACAGAAAATTATATCTGTCAAAATCAGCATATTTTTGCTTTTGACAGTCAGATTTTAGGAGCAAATGACAAACCACTTAAAACAAAATTTCCAGGTTTTAAAAATTAGTAAGTAATAAAGCTAAAATAAAAAAGGTAGCAGATAGTTTTAAGAGGAATATTTCCTCTCATTTCTACACTAAAGATAAAGTCCTTTCCTCCAACATCCAGGACACTGAGCATGAACAACATGCCCTTTGTAATGTAATAAAATAGCTGGTTGTCTGTAATGCTGTTTGGAAGAGTTCAGGTTGCACAGAAACCTCATTCCATCCCAGTTGTATGGAATCAATTACAATTAAATTACATAATTAAAATCCTTTAAAATCAATTACCATATATACTAAACGATTTCATAACTCACTTAAGAGGAATATTTTTTTGGAAATACTAATAATGCTTTTTAAACTTGCTACGTTTTTGTTAAACATGATTATTTTGAACAGGATAATATATTCTGTTCCACATTTTTCCTCTAATCCTGTTTCAAACAGGATTTTTATTTCATGTCTCTTGTATTCTACATTAAATCATTGCTCTTTCCATTGAATTTGGATTCTGCTTGAATTGACACAGCTATGCATGTAGTTTCATCTTTTCTCTCTGTTAGAAGATGGCTAATTAAAATTTTAAAGAATATTTCATTTCAAATGTTGTTTAAAAATCCAAATTGAATTCAGATAAATGAAGGATAATAAACTTTTTATGGTGATTCAGGGGTAACATGCATTCCTACGATGCACAAAAAAGGGCTGTTTTCGTTAAAAGAATTCATGATTTACATGACCAAAGACAGCATAACCTGAATAAAAGGAATACATACAACTTCAGGTAGGAGGTAATTCTATTGGTACATGGGAGTTTGCAATTAGGAGAAGTTAAAACTCATCATTTATTTTAAGCAGGTGATGAAATTATGATCAGATGAGTAATTTACTGTGCAAGAAAGGATTACAACTTGCCTATGAAGTTGTAATGCAGTGAAAGTCATGGAGGAGTTGTTTTTATTGTCTACTATTTTAATTCATGAATAAGCAGCTAGCCTAGTATAGAGGAGTTTGGCTATCTGCTATTGGCTATTGGCATCTGCTATTAATCACAATAATATAAAATTAGAATAAAACCTCTAAAGTGGACATGATGAAAATGTCTTATTGCTTCCATAGGTACATCACTTCTAACTGTAGAAGCTTATGAACACAAACTTACAGGAGAAAACATAAAATACAGCATCTTCAGTGACAAGGAAAACATATTCTACATACACCCCACTACAGGTACATTTTTAAAATTTTTTTTTTTCAAGTCTCTGTGTGTTGCTTAAAGAATGTGGTCTCCAAAATATAGCAAGTTCCTAACACAAGAACAAGGGGTAGATTTCTTAGAGTATTACTCTCCTGTGACATTCGTAAAACCAGGGATATGGAGACACCTGCACTAGTGTAAACTTGACGTGGAAAGAAGTTGTACACCAGTATACTGGTTTCAAACACTTAGTTCTGATTAACTAATGTTCACCAAGTGTTTGGAGTTGATAAACTGCTGCTTTGTGATCCAAGCTGAGACTCCATTTTGTTTCTCATCATAAAGTTGCCCAAAATCTCAATAAACATAATCCTTCAAAATACTCCTAATGTAGGAAGCATTAGACCCTTGCTGACTTTAATGCTCTTTGCACCAGACAAACCTTGACAAATCTGAAAGTCATGTTTGTTTATTTTTTTTGGTGATTGTATTTGTGTTCTGCAGCAGGTCTGTGTTCACCTGCTCTTTAGTGAGGAACTTCTGATGGCAGGAGAGTAGTGTGTTCCCCCTGTGCATTTATGTGCTCTCATCTAAGGCATGTAAGAAAGCATGGCTTCCCTGGTTGCCTTTCAGCTCCTAAATATCTGCAGCAAAAAGTTTGCTTTCTGAATAGCTGGAGTCTTTCTGGGATGGCATAGACACTGTCAGAGGTTTTCCCCAGAGTCTAAATAGGTTGTATGCTTAACAAATGGCTTTCTCCCTGAATTCCTGGAGGCTTTAATTTCTGATTTTTCTAATGTCTCCAGGCATCAAGTGGTATACTCCTGTAAAATAGCCATGTTTGATGCTGATGGACAGTTAAAATAATTTTGGTTTTTTTAGATGAGGGCCGCTTAAAGTGCATATACTTGATTTCCAATTCCTTATTTCACTGAGGTAAAGGTGGAAAGATTAATCTTAAAGAACATCTTAGAGCCAGACAAGTGAATCTTCTGTGATACCGCCTCCAAAAAAAAAGGAAAAAAAGAATCAAAACTAATTTTATTTTTTTTTTCCTCAAGCCAGTCTGAAAAAAGTTTACATGATGTTTTTAAGAGTCTCATAAGCACTCTCTTCACAAACGATCATGGAATTTCTATAGCAGTGGATGTCAAAAGTCTTCTTTTGAGACACTTGAGCCATTGAGGTTACTTCTGTTTCTTTCTTCTGAAACCTGTCTTCTGTT
This sequence comes from Tringa tobata, assembly GCA_033628505.1. Classification (NCBI taxonomy): domain Eukaryota; kingdom Metazoa; phylum Chordata; class Aves; order Charadriiformes; family Scolopacidae; genus Tringa; species Tringa tobata. The sequence continues at coordinate 19,358,161 of JAHREE010000245.1, forward strand.
TCTTAGAAAACATTATTTGAAGTGTAGCCTTTCAGGTCTTTTTAAGAGCAGTTCTTACCTCAGCGTTAATTTTGACACCAGTAACTCTCTACCTATTGTTTTTACAGCAGAAGTATTTTGAGCTATATCAATGCCCTTTCTATCTTAGGTATTCTAAGGTGTGTTCTACTTGTATTTTCAAGCACTGACGTTAATTAACCCCATTTTGGAGAAGACTTTATGCTGTTCTAGGGGATTTATTGTATTGTAGAGTCACATAAAGCATGTAGGAAGTGACCCAAAGACTAATTTGTTGTCTGACAGAGAAAGGGAATCAGCTTTGCCTAAATAGACAGAAGTCTGTCTACTGTGTTCTTAAAAACCCCCAGCGATAGTGATTCTGCAAACCTCCTCCATAGTCTGTCTTGGCAGTTGGAAAGTTTTTATTCATGTTTATTTGAATGTGTGTTGAAAGAATTTAAAATTATTACCTCTTTTTGATAGAATAAGAACTGGGAAGAGGTGGGGTGTGCTCACTACATCCCAAGTCAGTGTTTTACCTCTATGTCAGTCAGATACAGAAATTGGTACAGCTATTGCCTGATTTGGGTCCGGAGGGAGAACTAGATGTGCTACTCTCAGATGAGCACCCAGAGTCTCCTCTGACACAGGTGACACGTGTCAAGGAGCACATGGCACACCGCCAGTTTCTTCCTTCCTTTCCCTCTACGAGTAAATCTGCTTTGTTTTAGGACATTGCCAGTATAGTGGCTGGTCAGGGAAAACTCAGCTGTCTGAGATATGTACAATAACTAGCGTGCAGGTGGTGATGTTAGGTAGAGGAAGGACATGCTGGGAAGCTTGCTGCAATTCTGTCATGTTCAGTGAAGGAGATTTTAGGGACAAACATTAGGGATTTTATAACTGCATTTGTGGGTGTTTTCTCCTGACTACGTAAGCCCTATATTGATTTATTTTATTTTTATTTTAATAAACCAGGTGAAATCACAGTAAAAAAGCCAAAGTCTCTTGATTATGAAGTTAAGAATAAAATACATCTTTCAGTTTTGGCTGAAAATAGCTTGAATTCAGCACTCTGTGGAGTGACGGTTTTGATTCAAGATGTGAATGACAATGCACCTAAATTTGAGCAAAGCTATTACAAAGTATCAGTATGGGAAGGCCAAAGTCCTAAAACAGACATTTTACAGGTAAGTGGAAATATATCTTCCAAGGCCTACTGCTGTACTTAAAAAGAGGTTTGATTGATCTGTTCCTGACTACAGTCCTGCTAGGTCTATTCTGGACCACTGTAACTCTGCAAATTAAAAATTGAGAGTAGGGTTCTTGATGTTACTACTGCTGTGCTTGGATATTTAAAATATTCAATGATTATTTTTTTTCTAGACCACATTTCTGATCTTTCATTGAGGTTTGTTAAGTCGAAAGAGAATTCTCTGTCTTCTTAATAGTTGTGCAGCTGGACTTCAAATTATTATTCCTTTTTTTTTTGTTAAATTTTGTGTTTCTCTCTTCAAGTAGTTGAAAAATACCATACAAAGCTGTGGTTCTGGTTACAATATAGGCTGGGTCTTGCATTAATGTATCTACTGAAAGGGCTATTGCAATAAAAAGAATACTTTCAACTCATCAGACTAGTAGAGTCAAACCCAAGTGTTCAATTTAAAATCTGATGCCTAAAGAGCAGCTTGTCTCAATTTAAATGTGCAAACACTTCTTCCTCTGAATGGATCCATTCTCTGAAAGTGTTTCCAGCTGGCTGTGTTAGAGCAAACGAAGACATCAGTTGGCCTAGAAGAACGCATAATTTCCTCAGTACATGTTCTTGCATTGCAAGTCAGGTCACAGTGAGGGTCATGTCAGGTACTAAAGATATTCCTCCTCTAGAGAATAAATAAATGGAAAGCTACAAATGCCTCCGAGGCAAAGTGATTAGAAACTGATGGACATTGTATTTAGAGAAACATATGTCCAGGAATGAAGAAAAATCAAAAGGCAGTCAACCCAGATGTGTAGTCAAAATTTTATGACAGAATACATTCTATTATGTTTCCTTTATTCAGTCTGACTGGTTGCCTCTGCTATGGTTTGGATCCTGTGCTCATTATAATGCTTGTGCAGCAACCAGAAAAATACAAAGACAACTCTTCAAAGAGTCAGAGAGGTCTTTGAGAAACCTGTTCACTGCTGTTGCATGTTATTTATTCTTTTGGTTTTATAGCTTTACTCTGCCTTTTTTACATTTTCTGGTTCATATTTTAAAAAGTAATTAATGAATTATTCTACGAAAGCTCTGAAAACTTAATAATTTAATTATGCTACCCTTTGTCCTTTTGTACAGCAGTTATACTGGGGCAGTCCCAGACCCTTGAGAAAGTGCCTTTTTATGCACTAAATAGAGACAGCATTCTAACAGCAACCTTATAGTAATATAAGCAGTGTGAAATGATTACATTCAGCCCTGGTGCTTTATGTAGCTGAATTTCAAATTACTCAGGGAAAGGATTCATGTGCATTCTATTGCAATTCATGAGCAGATTTTGTCGTCTCACGTGACATGTTTGGGACCAATATGAATATTTGCTTAAATCTGTGCAGTTGAAAGGAAAGTAGCCAGAAACTGTATTATAAGGGTTTTCTTTCTGCAATCTTATTCTGCCATTTTGAGTTAAGCCTCAGTTTTGCTCCCAAACAGGTATTTGCAACTGACCTTGACAGTGGGCTGAACGGAGAAACTGAATACTCAATTTTATCTGGTAATGAAAATGCAACATTTCTAATTGATTCAGCACGAGGGATTTTAGCAACTAACACAGTCCTAGATCATGAAAACACTTCATCTTACAGGTTTGTATGCAAGGGTCTTGTAAAAAAGTATTCTTATTTTTGTTGACTTTAATTTGAGATTGCTTTTGTTATGTATTTTATAGTTTTCTTTTGATATTCATTACCTATAGAGGCTGGGTACAAGCCAAACAGCACTGAAAACAGCGCTAAAGCTGCTCATTTGTACCACGGGTTCTTGTGTACTTCTCAAATTTAGGGGAAGAAATATAGTCTTGTTTAATCAATGGCAACACTTACTGATACAAGTGAGTGTGATAATTCGCTATAGGAATGATGACAGTTCTTGAATTTTAGCTTATTAAGAATGGTACAGCCATTCCCGCTCTGGAAGCTCTCAAACCAAATCCAAGAAACAGGAACACATTCTGTTCTTTAATTAGAATATAGCCCAAATTTTCTTCTCCATAATCTGATAAAGATGCTTCTGTAAACCGTTTAGGTCTTTAAGATGTCTTGTATAAAGTCTTAATTTTTCCTGTTCTTCAAAAAACTGTGAGTAAATATGATCAAGTGGACATAACAATTTTTCTTTACAGATCGTGCCATAATTGGAATTACAAAGCAAATAAATCCTGCCTTGAAGAGAAAATATGAGTATGCAGATTTGTTAATACTCTCTTTTGATGTGTTACAATCTGTGCAAAAAGCAGATTTCTGTGTATGTGTCATAGAAATTACCTTTTTTCTTCCCCATATGGTTGTGGCATCAGTTACAATATTTGCAAGTTTTCTTATGCTCTGGGGCCTCAAAGTTTTAAACAACCAATCAGAATTCTTATGAACCAGAACAGCTCTTAGAGAGCCACATCAAAAAGATCAACAGAATATGATTTTTTTGGTAAATATCAGTGTAATTTGATAATAGTGTCCTAAGGGAAATACTTTGTTTTAACTTAATAAACAGAACACTTCATTTGGATTTTATTTTTCAGTTTTTCATTGAATCGAAAACATCAGTTCTGATTTTCAGATATTTAAATATCATAATACATTTTATTTGTAACTAGTACTTCAAAAGAATGCCTAGAATAAATCCTTCAAAGGAAGGATGTTTACTGCTGATGAAGCATTGAACATGTAAGCATAATGATTCTCATGTCTGTCTTTAACTGGGAGCCTGATTTATTTCAGTATTTATGTTGGAATTCTAGCCTTTTAAATTGACCATTTGTTCGAGGAATCTGAAACTTCATATTCTTTCTCTTTATTACTATGCTTTAATCTGTACATTGTTAGGTGAGAAGTGAATAGCGAAAGAGGCTTTCAAAACTGTTTTCCTGTTTAATTTCAAAATATTACCACTGGTTCTTTCAAATTTGCAAGGAGTTGTTTATTTTATCTAAATTGAACATTTTCATCCCCAGAAGTTCTAAGTCCCTTATAATAGGAATTATAATGAAAGTGTTGACAGAACCTTAATTTTAATGCCTTGGCTGAAATGTTTCTATGAGAGTTTTTTCCTGAAACCTTAGAAAGTGATTATTTTTAGTAAAATATTTCCATATGTATACCTTACCAATATTCATTCTAAAAAAAATACACTTTCTATACGGAATTATATATGGTCACTGATTGAATTCTAGTATGCAATTCAAGTTATGTGTTCTGTCAGTGACAGAAACCACAAGGGCACCGAGAGCAGAACTGGTGTGGTTCAGGAATGGAAGCACTGCAATCCAAGACTTGAGTTTACAGCCTTGGTATTGTGTATTGTCATGTGGACATTTAGGAAGTAATATCTATTTGACACTTTAAACAGAAACTGTGACTTAGAAAATAGGAGAACTAAAGCATTCAGAAGATGTGCAGGGAGACCCAGAAAATATGGCATGGCATGCAAACAGTTGTTAGTACGCAAAGCCTTTAATTGAGGTACCAGGCTCTGACTTTATATCTTCACATAGCTTGATGTTTTCTGTTTTTCGTCTGTTCCTGTTGAGTTAGATTTAATTTTGAATTCCTTTCTGGTTAGTTTTTAATAGTGGGGAGGGGTAAAGTCTTCCAAATTGTCTTTGCTTACGATTAACATTTGCTCTTTATTGTTTGGAAGCTAGTTCCCACAGAGTAAACATCCTTTTATCGCTGTTTATCAGTTTGTTGTTTACTGTTTTCTTTGCTACATTGTTTGTGGAAATCAAAAGGTTGTTACCAGAATCTACTAGCCATCCTTATGCAGGTGTAAGATGGCAGCATACAGGGAAACTCTCTTAATCTGACAGTGGGATTCTGGTCCCACTAAAATCAGTGGGAACTTTGCCAATGTTGAATGATGCATGTATTCTGCACACAATTCTGAAAATGTCTGCAGACGTTTTGGTTGAATATTACTTTGGATGTTTTCATATTACCCAATTTTGACATTCCTGTTGTCACTTTATAAACAATGAAGAAAGTCAGGTGCCTCCAAAGGACAATTTAGTGCTTAAGTTTTAATTTCTGCTCTGAATTACCAAGTGGAGAAACGTGTCTTATTTGAAAGAGTCTTGCTAGTTTGTTTAACCACTTATGTTTGATATGGAATTGGGTGAAATGAATACAGGTGAATACTTCCTTTTCTTTGTATGATTTTGTTATGTTTTTGCCACCTAGAATCTCCTGGACATTTTTACTGCAAGACACAAAAAATGAAACTCTAAGATAGTAAACCTTACAGAAAGAATGATGGAACTTAAAAAAGTTGCAATGTGGAGCAGAAAGGGCTAATCTTTTTGTTTGTAACTTTCCTTTTCCATTGGTGGCTAATTCTGTGATTTCTGACCTGTAGTGACAATTTCTGCATCCTTTAATTGTAGGTTGGTTGTACAAGCTGCTGATAAAGGAAACCCCAGACTTTCTGCTACAAGTATTGTGAGGATACAGGTGGTAGATGTTAACGACAATGCTCCAGTTGTCCAACCACTAGGTGAAGTGGAGGTCCCAGAAAGTAAGTGTGATAGTACAGCTAAGTTTTAAGATGGGGATTTGTCAAACAATAGCAGTGCTCTTTGTGATTTATGTAACCAAGCAACTGTAGTAAAAAGGATAATGGTTCATATTAATACTGAAATATCAAAGTAAATTGTGATCTGCTTTTATTCTCAGAGGCATTATTCTTAATCTTCAGACATTGTGTTTAAGAATAGTTTGGAACAAAACCATAGGCAATTCAGAAAGAGGAAAACAAACTCTGCAGAACTACATCTGTAATCTGTTCATTTTGGACTCCAGTGTCATCTTCCTCAGATGTCTTCAATTTCTGCTTTTCTCCAATAAAAATACTTGGTTTTGAAGCCAGCATTGCTAGAAATGAGACATTTTGAACTTCACTGTGATGAAAGAAATAATTTCTGTAAATATGAATGAAGCTTTTAAATGATCCAGTTGATGATCATGAAGACCCAGGACCTCCTGAATTCTCACCCAGCATACATCTGGTATGTTGTGTGACATTAGCTCAACATTTGCAGACCTTGAGTCTTAAGCCCAGTATTTTCAAATACAGGCATCATACATGTGATGCACTAATATATGCAACAGAAAATTTATTAAGATTTAGGTGCTGAAATTCTAGTACTCCTGTTAACAAAAGATATCAAGGCTGTCTTTCTAGTGAAATTTTTTAGCCTTTCCTAATCTTAACTCCTACTGATTATAACAAGTACGGGAGTCATGGATGCACAGCAGCTGTAAACTACTGGCTACTTGTTTAGATTTTTGTATTGTGTTTAAGACCACTTGCTTTAGGACATTGCACAGCATTTTTCAGAGAATCATAGAATGGTTCGGATTGGAAGGGACCTTAAAGATCATGTATTTCTAACCCCTCTGCCATGAGCAGGAACACCTCCCACTAGACCAGGTTGTTCAAAGCCCTATCCAACCTGGTCTCGTTTTTGAGCTGTAATGCCCCAGGCATGCAAAAGGGCAATGGTTTGGTTTCTCTCAGCTCCAGGCTTTCTTACATGATCACTAATAGGTTCTGTTTGCAATCCCTGGTATTGTCAATTTGGCACATGACATAAGCTTTCTGTATCCAGTTTCTCATTCTCATAGGACTATACCTTGAGCTCTTAAGATTTTTGTGCCAGGTAGGTCTTGATGGAGGTTTCATATCTCTTTAGTGGCTGCCTTCTTCTTTGGAGAAGCTTCAGAATTACATTTGCAGGTTCTACACAGACCAGGGGACTCTGATGCCTCAGTTAAATATTCTTGTGGAAATCTGTGCCACTGTTAAATAAATTCATGTCACTTAGATGCTTGTGGAAAATCATGGAAGTTCCTGTTGCTGGTGAAGAAACAGTTATGCCTACACTGGATCTGGAAAAGCTTAAAGAAAATCCAAATTAAAATTGGAGTAAAGCAGATATATTTGAAGAAATGCGCTACTGTTTCTGTAGCATTTCTGGATATTGATCTTATTCTAAAACACAAAGTCAAAATATGCCAAAAACTAATACAGAAAGATTACATATATCTAAGATTCAATATTATAAAATTGGCAAAATCTTCAGAAATTTTAATATCCTCTTTTAGCTATGACTTATTCTGAAAATTACTGTTTCAGATGCCCTGCCTGGTTTTATAGTGACTCGGGTGTCAGCAAGTGATGCAGACTCCAGGCCAGCACTTCAGTTTGGTTTTATTTATGATGATAGTCCTGGAATGAAATTTGCCATCGATCAACACACCGGTGTAGTCACAGTAGTGGAACCATTAGATTTTGAAGAAACTGTTGTGTATAAGCTGAGAATCATTGTTTCAGATTCTGTACACCAAACAGAAGCAGAACTTACCATCCTTGTTTTGGACATCAATGATAACCCACCAGTGTTTACTCAGGATTCGTATCAGGTAAGAACATGGCAAATGGACAACAAACATGTGATGTCTTTCTGTATATGAGAATAAGTAGTAGGAGTGCATGTTTATATTTGTCTTAAAAATGCATTTGAACGCTGAGAAGGAAGGTCTCTGCAAACTATTACTGAGCAGAAAGAGAACAGAGAACTCTTCTGGGAAACCCCAGCCCCTTCCTAGGAATTCTGCTAAAAGGACTGAGGCAATTACTCAGTTTCCATGTTTGTGGCTTCTGACTTCAGAAGGAAAGTGGTGTGAATGCTAACTGTACTCCACACACCATACATTCATCACTAGGAGTTGCTGGGTATAATACAAACTAGTTTGGGGAGCAGGGTCCAGCTTTTAGAACTTCCTTCTTCTGAGAAAATTGTAAACAAGTTGGTACATTTATTCTGGCTCTGTGGTGGATTATGCACATATAGTTTCTAATGTGTAACCCTGCAATATAGCAATGGCACTCCATAGGGAGTGAGGAATGTGAGTTTTGATCTCCCCAACATTCCCTGCTTAGACTGGTAAGGGAACAAAGCTCAGCTTCTGGACTTCTGGACAAGCATTTGAACGGCTAGGCTGTTGTAAAAATCAAGTTGTCCAACAATGTTTTGAAACAAAGGTGTTTTAACAACTATGGACAACTATGGGCCACTAAGATGATTAAATGAATTGGAACATATATAAAATAGAATAGACTATTTCAGTTGGAAGGGACCTGCAACAATCTTCTAGTCCAACTGCCTGACCAATTCAGGGCTGACCAAAAGTTAAAGCATGTTGTTAAGGGCATTGTCCAAATGCCTCTTAAACACTGAAAGACCACGTCTCTAAGAAGCCTGTTCCAGTGTTTGACCACCCTCTCACTAAAGCAATGCTTCCAAATGACCAGTCTAAACTCCCTCTGGCCCAACTTTAAACCATTCACACACTTCCTATCGCTGGACACCATGGAGAAGGGATCAGCACCTCCCTCTCCCCTTTCCCTCCTCAGGAAGTTGTAAACAGCATTGAGGTTGCCTCTTAGCCTTCTTTTATCCAAACTAGACAAGCTCAAAGTCCTTAGCCACTTCTCATAGGACGTTCCTTCCAGCCCTTTCACCAGCTTTGTTGTGCTGCTCTGGACACATTCAAGAACACACCTGAACATGCTTTTTAAATTGTGGGGCCCAGAACTGCACACAGTATACAAGGTGAGGCTGCACCATCACTGGATACAGCTGGATAATCACCTCCTTTCACTGGCAGGTTATGCTGAGTTTGATGCCCCCAAGATGCAGTTTGCACTTTTGGCTGCCAGGGCACACTGCTGACTCATATTGAGCCTGCTGTCAGCCAGCACCTCCAGATCCTTAAAAAAAATATGGAACACTTCATGAATTTGCCTGTCATCCTTGCACAGGGGCCATGCTAGTCTTCTCTGTATCATTCCAATTTTAGTATACGTGCTGCTAGAGTGAGCACAGTATCATTCAAGGCTCTCAAGGATAGGCTGCTAAAAGGGTTTTGTCCGGACTCCAGCCCTAGGTCTTGGGCTAAGGCTCAGCATATGTAATGGCTTGGAGTTAAGGTTAGGGATGGGAGAGAGACAAAGCCTGGAGCTCCAGGTGAAGTTAAACTGCAATAAGGCTGTCACAGGAAAGGTGAGGCTGCCAGAGGAGGTGTTCCTTAGGACTTGTTTGTGTGGGGCTAGGCTGTGTGGGAGTTAAGAAGACAGAGCCAGAATCTCCTGTGTGGTGTCCAGTGACAGGACAAGATGCAGTGGGCACAAACTGAAATACAGGAAATTCTGTTTAAACATTAGGAAAACTTTTTTTTTTTTTTTTTTTTTTTTTTTTTAAATCTAACAGTGACTGAATACCAGTACAGATGGCCCAGAGAGGTGGTGGAGTCTCCACGCCTAGAGATATTCAAAATTCAACTATGCACCCTCCTTTAGGTGACCGTGCTCTGAGCAAGGGTTGGACAAGATGACCTCCAGAGGTGCCTGCCAGCCTCAGCCATTCTGCAGTCCTGTGAACTGAGCTGTTTGCTTGACTTGGTGCTTTTCGTGTGTGGTACATGTGCTCAGAGCCAAAAAATATGAGGCACCACAGAAGACTTGGATTTAATAATGCTTCATTTATAAATCTCAGACATATTTAGTCAAGAAATAAGTCTAAATATTTGGCTTAGTAAAAAAATTTCAACCTCTGAGCATGTGCAGACACAGCAGTTTAGTCACTTAGATAACTATGGGAGAGACTGTAGGTACTTGTGAAACTTTCAGGGGCCTGAGTTGTCAGAATTTGTGTAAATTGCCCACTTAAACTCACAAGTCTAACTTCTGGGAAAAAAAATGCACTATTAATGTTCAAGGGATTTTTAGACCTTGCCTTAAGTTTTCCTTAACCCTCATATGTGTCTGATTTTGGAGAACAGTTTAGGCAAGTACTTGCCTGTGCAAGTGCTAAAGATTTTTTTGTAGATTGGAGCAGATATTAAAGGCAAGATTATTAACTGATGCAAAACAGTGTAGCTCTATGGACTATGCCAACGTAAACAGCTGAGCTTTTCTCTCTGCAATCCTGATGTTTTTATGTGTTGCTTGGACAGTAAGATACACTGCTTCTCTTCAGTTGATGATATGTGTAATTCCTTATTCATCATCCTGTAATTTTTACCCTTTTATTGTCCTTTCAAAAGTTTTCACATTTATACTTTTCATATATAGTTTCATAGGTATATGGCTATTATATACATATAATCACTCTGTTAAAATGATTTAAACTAACACTTGAAATTATGACAAAGGTAGCTGCTGTATCATACCGTTCATTTGGAGTTGGATTTATAAAGTGGAAGGAAACTTTGGTCACAAAAGTACTGTATCTGGACTTTATATAATGGAAGCCCTTAAGAAGGGAAAGGACTTGCTTGATTCCTAGATTATATGAAGAAAAAATGGAGCGTTTTTAATAACTAAATTATAGGAATAATCCAGTGATGATCAAGTGCTCTGGTGCTGGAATTTTCAGGGTGCATGTGTTGGTTTTTTTAATGGTCAATCATGTATTCCAGCAGGGTATTGCACACTATTCCATGTACAAAAATCTAAAAGCAGGGAGAAAAGCTAATTTTAGTTGCAGTTCATTGTAGGTGTTCCTTCAATTCATTAGTGTACTATTGAAAAAAGAAATTCAGTGGTTCACTAAACTCATTGTCATAATGAACTGGAACTAGATGGATTTTACTACTGCTTAAAGTAGTAATTTTTGGCTCTATTGTATGCATCGTTTTCAATATTTCAACTCTTTATAATTTTGTCCCGGAAGAAAACAGCTAGGTGAAACTTTTTCCAAAGCTGGGAACTGTGTTTGGTTTTTTTCTAATAAGATCAAATGAAGGAAATTTTTAATGTTCAAAATCTTTCATTAAGCTAAATCAAAACTGTATTTTTGCTTTATACATCAGGTGAACTTGCCAGAGCTCATTTCTACGGATGCCATTGTTCTGACAGTCTCTGCTGTGGATAGGGATTCGAACCATAATGGAATGATTTCCTACAAAATCCTCTCTTCCTCCGAGGGATTTTCCATCGATCACAAGAATGGTGAGTCTGTAAGCATGGTTTATTATTTCAGCTTTTTCAATGGAGATTAAAGAGTGCTATTGCACTTCCTCACCTGTTGCCAGTGATTGCTTGAGTTCTGAAAGTCTTTGATGTCCAAAGTCCACCATATTTTTTGGCTGAATCTGCCATTACTGCTGAAGAAGTGATCACATTGAAGACTAGAGTTATCAGTTTGTCCCTGAACCATGCACAAGGCAGCTAGTCACAACATCCTATAGGTGCCGTTTCTCTGATGTGATTTGATAGAAAAGTTGCTGTGTGTTTTGCGTTGACTCAGCTCATGTATTACATTTTATTCAATTTAAGTTCGTACTTACTATTTTTCAGTGTAAGTTGAACCTATCATAATGTAGTTTCTTTACAGCTTGAGCGGTATGTTTTCAGGATTTCTTTTTTAGAGAGCTTATATTATCCTGCAATTCGAAATGGAATTTAAAAGTTTTCTAAATTGAGAAAACTCTCTCCAAAGTACATCATTTTCTTCAATAGTTAAGAGATTTACTGATTAAAATTTGCTTGCCTAATGTAACGCTCTGGGAGGTGGAAAACTGTGTGTGTCTCTTTCTTTGTATGGACATCTACATAAGACTTTGGGAAATAGCAGCTTCAGAGATTACTAGATACTGCAAAAATTATGTGTGTTGTTCAATGAGCAAGTTCTTACTGCTTATTTGCCATTCCCAGGTGTTTACATGAATTTTTGAATGCAGTCTTTGTTGGGTGATGGTAACTGCAAACACTGAATACGCAAACGTCACACCCATTTTTTCTGTTAAAGCTGTTTTCATTTTACCTGTTTGTTACTCTGTGTTCACCAACCTGTCTTTATGTTTGGCTAGTGGCTCTTTTCAACTGTGACAGAAAGTTGTCATACAGTGCTGTCTCTGTGAAGAATGAAGTAGACCGTTTATGAACATAGAGTCATTGAATGGGTTGGGTTGGAAGGGACCTTTCAAGATCACTTAGCCTAATCCCCATGTTTAGATAAGCAATTTGAATGAAAGGTGTTTACATAACTTACTGGCAAACCTATCTAAATAACAAAACAGCCCATAATACTGTTGCTGTATTGCAAGTAAAACAGGAGAAGTAACAACTTTCAGTAATGAACTCACACAGCATAGCCATCTCTAATAAGGATCCTATATTTCCTTAGCTTTGCTTTGCCTTTTATTTTATGCGGTTTGCATGTTTGGCCTGTTGCTAAGAAGAGAAATTTTTGCTGGTCTAAATGCATTATGTGTATTTGATACTGCATCATTGTGGGTAGGCCTTGGCTTCACAGCGTTAGCTATGATTTCTTAGAATAGTTTGGATTTTAAGACATTTCAAGATTTAAGATTTTGCGACATTGAGCTGTTGACTACTCTCTGGATGTGAGAGTTACTTTGGGATGTGTGGCCATTACAGTGTAGTCATTTCCAAATATGACTGATTAGATTCAATTTTTGGAATGACGTTTACTTGCCCTAGTGAGTGTGAAGTGTGAGCTTTCATTAATTCTGTTTTATTTTCAGGTTCAGTGTTTACTACAGAACCAGTGACACAGCTGGAAAAGGTTTCCATTGTTCAACTCCTGATAGAAGCCACGGATGGTGGCAGTCCCGCTCTGAGCGCAGTTACCTCCGTAGAGGTGCATGTAGAAGATGTAAATAACTATGCCCCTCAGTTCACAAGAATTCTGTACAATCTTAGTGTGAGTGAAGATGCCTCAGTTGGAGCAAGTGTCCTCTTGTTTTCAGCCATCGACTATGATTGGACACATGAAAACACATATGTTGAATACTCTATTATTGATGGCAATGCTGATAATTTATTCTCTGTGGAAACAAGTGTCATGGAGTCAGAAACATCCTACAAACTTGTTGGCAGTCTTGTTTTGAGCAACGTTCTCGACAGGGAAACGGCTTCTTTTCACCGTTTGGTTCTCCTCGCCTCTGATCATGGAACGCCTTCCTTGAATTCAACTGCTACTGTGCTAATAACTGTGCTGGATGTTAATGATAATTCTCCAGTATTTAGCAGCCCAGAGTACCATATTCACATCAAAGAAAGCATCCCTGTAGGTAGCCATGTCACTGAAGTTTCAGCAAATGACCACGATGCAGGCACTAATGCAGAGATTACTTATGCTATCATCTCTGGAAATGACAGGGGACATTTTCACTTGGATGGGAAAACGGGATCAGTGGATTTGATGAAAACGCTGGATTATGAGGATACCATGAAATTCACTTTGGTCATCCAAGCCACAGATGGAGGAACTGATGTAAAAAATGTGGCTTTTTCTGTTGTTCTTGTTAACGTCCTAGATGACAACGATTATGCCCCTCTGTTTTTGTTTCCCAGCCTGAGCTGCATTGTCAGTGAAAATCTCCCTACCTTTTCTTTTGTGTGCTCTGTTAATGCACTGGATTTTGATAAGGGCTCCTATGGACACCTTACCTATTCCATCCAGTCTTCATGTTTGGCTCATCGTGAAGCTCCTAGAGACCATGACATGTTCTTCATTGATCCTTTGACAGGAGATATTCATACAAAGCAAATGTTTGACTATGAAAGTCAGAATAGGTACTGTCTCATAATCCAAGCAAAAGACAAAGGTGACTCACTGGCCACTGTTACAGTTCAGGTAGATATTGAGGGGAGAGACGAATTTGACCCAGTTTTTACACAAGATCGGTATTTCTTTAATCTCCCTGAGAAGAACGAAGCGGGCCAGTTGCTTGGCAGAGTGACAGCATCAGACAGTGATGGTGGACTGGATGGAGTCGTTCATTATTCCCTGATAAAAGCTTCTCCTTTCTTTTCTGTGAATCAAACCAGTGGTAATATTTATTTGACTCAGACTGTTCACAGAATGAAAAATGGCAGCAAAAGGAATGATGACACTCTGGAATTGTTGATAAGAGCTCATAGCCCCAGAATTGAGTCAAAGTTCACGGTATGCACCGTTTTGGTAAATGTTTCCGATTCTCCTGAGAGTTATCCCATAGTGTCAGCATACAGCCTGACCATTAGCGTTTCAATCTCCTTGATAGTGTTCCTACTGCTTGCAGTCAGTCTTATTGCACTAATTCTGAGCCATAACAGGAAAGAGCTGATGAACTCTTGTGTGAAAAAAGAAGCAGTATCCTCCTCAGCTACTGATGTGAATTCATCCAGCGAAGACAAGGACTGCCAGAAAATCCAAAGTACTGAGAGCAGTATGCTTCCCATGGGTGCCATAGCAGAATGGCTGAGCCTAGCAGGAATCAGAGAGGGGAAGGATGACGGTGTCCCCTGCAGGCATTCAGACACCAGCGGCCACAGTTCTGCCGAAGGAGAAACTGCAGAGGATGAGGAAATCCAAAGGATCAATGAACACCCTTGCAGGGAGAGTGCTGGCTCAGCGCTGAGCGAGTGTGGCTCACGGGTGCCAGATTCGGGGATCCCAAGAGAGTCTGATCGGCTCTCCTGTCAGTCTGGAGAAACAGATGTTGTGACTACCATGCAGAGCATGGAGACCACACAGGCCATTAAAGGAGAAGGCGGAGAAGCCTGTGACACAGCCTACTCACATAAAATGTTGTCTCAAGCACTAAAGAAAATTGGAATAAAAGAGAAAGACATAATGACAGACCTCACAAGAGAATACATCTTTGTGTCAGATAGGCAGGACTCTGCGTATGATTCACTTGCGACTCTTGGCACCTCTGATGAGGATCCCCGAGGTGGCTATAACTGGTATTATGTGCCCAGCTGGGAACCCAGATTTCAGTCTCTTGCCTCAGTGTTTAATGATATTGCGAAACTGAAAGATGAAAACATACACATTCATAGCTTCCCTAATGAGAGGAAATCTCTTGTTTTCCCTCCTCCCTTGATAACTTCAGTAGCTCAGCCTGGCATAAGGACAGTGCCACCAAGAATGCCCAATATAACATCAGGGCAAGCATTTAAAAAATACCCCCGTTCTCCCCTTATCCATAATCTCAGATACCCTCCACCAACCATGACCCCTAGTTTTTCTCCTTCTCTCTCTTTACTAACAGTGCAGACACCTACAGTTTCTCCAGTAATGTCTGATGGGAAAATGATAGGAACATGTCTTATTGATCCAAGCCATGAACTTGCAACAGAGGAAGAAATTCAAGTCTAGGTTATTAACTGACAATAGTTTATGGTGAAAAATAGGGCTTAAAATGTATTTTGTTATTGTTTAACAAGCAAAATATGCCTGCCAGAGCTATATCACCTATATTCTTTCTGTTTTCATTAGCTGGAAAAATTAAAATATCTAATAGCCACAAACTTGGTAACTATCCAGATTGTTCTTCCCAGAATACACCGTGAGGCCATGTTGTTGGGAGCTGTGGATTCGTACGTAAATTACACAGCCAGGTGCCTGATAACCAACTTGACCAATTCCACTGTTTTTCTCATAAAATTTGTCAATAACAAATAAATGGTAGTAATTCTTTATTGTGGAAAAACTTTATTAGCATGCTGGTGTGTTCTTACCACTTCTGTGGTGGTATTAGAAGAGGGTACTAGAGGGAGCTATAAATATGGTAGAATTGGGGATGGGCAAAGAATAAAGCAAGGATTCCTGTCAAGCTCTTTCTCGAGTGTTTGCCCAGACTTCCCACACCTCAGCCTCTGGGTCTCAGCAACCTGTTGGGCCTGCTGCAGTTCCATTATCTGCTATGGCTCTCTGGTGGGCTTTATTAGCTGTCTTTGTGCTGTGGAATCCCACTTAGCAGTTTCTATGCGCCTTTCATTTATCTCCTGGTGTAAAGCCAGTGAGTCGTTATTATCATATTATTATGAATAATAATGGATCATCCTTGGAAAACAGAATAACCAGTGATAAGATAAAAGCAACCATCTTCTCTCCTACTAGATCTAAAGTAGATACCTGTTGTCTTTCTGTCCTGTTACAGAAGCTGTCCTGGTCCCCAGACAGCTGTAGGAACAGACCGTGTCACAGTTCTGAAGGGCTTGTATGCCTCCACCCTGGTCTTTGATCCTGTGCCGGGCATATCTCTACAAGACCAGGTAATCTGGCCTTGTTTGTTGTATCTATCATACATACGGCATTTTGTGTATGTATGTGTATCCAGATACATGCACATGCCTATACTGCTGTGTGTGCTTGTATATTGTATCAGATCAATAAAATACACAGAAAATACATCTAGAGTAACTCTGGTTTCTCTGTAGTGTCTATTTAAAAGTCTTTTGCGTCATGTGTATTCAAACTGTGCTATAGGGAAGGGTCTCATTGGTGCCCGGGAATCTGTTACAAGTTGGATGTGTACAGAGGTATAAATTGTACGGGTCATAACAGGTGGAGGAAAAGCATACAGTGTGGTTAGAATGAGTGATCTTGCGGGGTCAGCATCATGTCTGCTGTGGCTTTTGTCATTTCCTCAGTCATGCATGTCAAGATTCGCAGCCTGTGGGCTCATAACCTGTTTTTGAATGAGGTCCTGTTTCTAAGGCTACACCTGTGCTGTACCATCATGCAACAGGATCCATGCTGCTATGCAAGAGTGCTTCTTTTAAAGTTGGCATTTGTTCTTTGTAGTGCCATGGAGTATGAAATGTAATGTAATTTGGGAATTCATTAGGATAGACAAACGTTACTAAGAAAGGAGATGGGATGATAAGTTTTACAATCAGACAATCTTCCTGTGCCAGGAAGAGGAAAGCAAAGAAGAGGAGTCATTCCCAGTTCATATCTGAACATGGAATATCAGTTTACTGTCATTATTTCAGAGTAAATATTTTTCTCTACCTGTTAAGATTATACTGTCTACAGCCTGTTCAGTTTTGAGTTATGTGTCTTAATTTGCAAAGTAAATTCTAATAGAATGAGAGGTGTTCTTTGTGGTGTTCAGTTCTGTGCAGTTATAGTTTCAGGAGGCACACATGGCACACAGAACTACCTTTTCTATATTGTGAACAACTTAGCTAATCTGATTTTAGTTTCAGGTGATAATGAACAAGTGGTAGCTATTGTTCTGAATAGCAATGAGCACATGCTGCCCTGATAGGTGTCACCTTTCCAATAGGTGATCGATGGACCGATAAATACTCTAAACAGCAAAAATGTTTATGATCTTTCACATTGATGGATATGAAGTGGTAGCGAGGGCCCCATTTTATGTATAGAGTCTAATGGATGAATAGCTTTTTCTTCACTAATACTGCTGTTGCAAATGGAATACTATTCGCATAGTATTATCATCATTAGAAACCATTCAGTCATCATATTTAGCACAAGATTTGGACCTCACCTCCCATGGTGGTGCCCACCTCCTATAGTTCTGGTTGAAAAGTGAGAAAACACTGTTTCTGTTCGTGCCCTTTTTGCTCCTTCAAATGCAGCTTGGTTTTGATGCCTTTCTGAAAATATTTGATATGATTTGCATCTTGTTTATCAAGCATATGATATAACCAATGCATACTCTTTGCTCCTCTTGTTACAACAGTCTTTTCCTTGTCTCTTAGGTATTTGCCCATTCTGTATCAAACAGAAAACAACACTTAGCTGATATATCATTGATTCATATATAGTCAAGCTTAAAAATGTGGCCATTGAAACAAGTGTCTGCAATAAATCATGAGTAGTTCTTTTAACCTTACTGTTTGGTTTTTTCTCTAAGCAAACAGTATAACTTCTATAATTTACCATGAGTTTAATATTAGCTTGCCTAAGAGGCTGTGTTACTTTGCAATTCTGCACACCAGTTTTAGCACTTTGGAGAAGGTACAGAACTTGTTAGTGGAAAATCACATTAAGCTCAAAATGCATAAGCTATAAAATAAAAGACAGTTGTCTCTTCTGGAATCTTGGCTTCCTGCCTTCTGGATTTGCTTGTTGGCAGCCTTGAAAACACTGGTGTAAATCACTACCAAATGCATATCAAAATTCCATCTACCAGTAGTAATCATTAAATTGATGTTGAAGCAGATTCCTGTGCAAAAAGGAAAAACCTTCATATTTCTAGGGAATCATCATTTGCAGGTTATAAATATACATATTATATATATAAAAATTTTCTAAAATGGTACTAAAACCACTAGTTGCCTACACAAGTCCATATTTAGTTTGTGTTTTATCTTCAACTGAAGACAGGTATTGTTCTAGGGCAGTTTTAGATAAAAATAGTTTCAATAAAAATGAACCCTTGTTGCTGTCTATTGCACTGCCAGTTCCAACTATCATTTATATTTGGTTGCCATCAATTCTTTGTGCTGTGTGTCACTTGTTTTTTTTAAGTGACATGTGGCTTCCTGAAGAACAACGCTTAACTCTTCTCTTTGGGAGACCTATAAGCCAGAAAATGCTACCCTTGACAAAAAAATGTTACTAGAACATCAGCTAGCACCAGACTGACAATTGTGCCTGCATGGCTTTATTACTTCTACAGCTCATGGAGTCAAAGGCCAATTGGCAATCTCATTGGCCATCATAGGCATGTGGGGCCATTGGGATTAGACCTGCTCCCAATGTGTGCTGACTACATCTGTGCTTGAAAACCAGCTCTCTGGGGGTAAAGGACACAGAGGAATCCTTGCAGGAGGGAACTGGCACTGTTTGGCTGAGGATGGAGTGTGGTGTTCCCTAAAATCCTGTAAAAAGTCTAATTGGAATAGGAGGCGGTTGTGACTTTGTAATTGAATATACTGTGGTGGGAGGTTTGTATTTAGAATTTGGCTTACTTTGCAAGTAAAATGGCTTTGCAGCTTCTTGCTCTCTGTGTCTGGCGCGACAGAACCAACTCACTATGGCAGTAGGTGGCTTAGTTCCCTGTAGATGATATGGCTGGAATAACTAAAGGGTTGCAGAATCAAATTGAGTATATTTTTGGTGTTGCATAGCTGCTAGCTCTGCTAGCTGTTTGTTAGCACATATACAAAGCCTAATGTATATTCAATCTGTGTATGGATTTGGATGTTCAGATCTTGTTAAAAAGAGCTGCAGTCTGGCATCCAAATCCTCTTGGTGGCTTTGAAAGTTCCAGCATAAATACATACAAAGTTTTAAAATGTTGGGGAAAAACGTGGATGCCTAAACAAAAAAAAAAGGGTCTTATGGAAAGGAAAACTTTCTGGTTTAGACTTGAACTTTGCATTGCTGCTAGAGTTTATTCCTCATAAAATGTCAGATGCTTTTCTTTTAACATGTAATAGAGGTAACAGAAGAGCATCTGTAAGGAATACAGAGAGGCATCAGGGTAGGCTAGAACTGAGAAATGGTTCTGTTTCTTGACACATGAGAGTTACTTGAGCAATATAGAAAATACAAAATCCTTTAGCTGATGATAGTCACAAAAATCAAAATTGCTGCCCCATTACTGTATAAATGTTTGACTGAACCATACAAGTCCTGTTACGGAGGAAGCATTAGATGCCAAACCAAGTGACTGAAATGATCCACCATGGTATTCAAAACGTCAGTTGAAAATCTCATTACAAGTAGAAAAATCAGATTTCTTTAATATTGTCTTCAAAACAATGGATTGCTGCGCTACAAATTGCACTTAAAACTGTCAGCCATGTCCATGTCACCTTATCCACTTGAAAATAATCTTACGTTTAACAGTTGTTTTGAAGCTCAAAGTATTTAACACAATCCTGGTCACCTTCTCTAACACTGTATGTTAATTGCCAACGAAAAGCTCTCAGAAGATGAAAGCTGAGCTGTTGATTGTGAGAGCTGATCAGCCAACAGTAGCTGTTATATAAAGGTGACGTTTGAGAATGGATGAGGCTAGATGATGTCCCCTTGCTAGACCAACCTTACTGTTACTCATATATGTCTACAGCATTTTGTTGAAAACTTTCAAATGGGAAATTCAAAAGAGTTTCTAGAATGGTGTTACTGGTGCCCTAACAAAAAACAAACAAACAAACAATAAGTAGCAAGTCAAGCTTGCTTGTGTTGACCTCAGAAATTCCTGTCTCAAGAACTGTCTAGCTGGGTGGAGACTCATTTCCAGCATCTACTTTTTAACAAACTGTAGGCTTCATTTAATTTCAAAAGGTTTGAAAACACTGGGTTCTGATCCAACACCCCAAGACTTCTCCCACTGATTTTCAGTGGGACTTGAATAAAAAAAGCACCTGGAAGAAATGGACAACATGTGTGCCTCCTTGGTACTGTAACAAGAGTCACTGGCAGCAGAGAGTTGGCTCCCCAGTGTGCAGAGCTGTAAACCAGCAGGAAGGAGCATTAAAAGAAGGGAAATCAAGAGCCTGGAAAAGAGAGTAGAACCAGCATGGGGTGGGGGGGAGAGGATTTGGAGAGGAGATTCCTCTATGCTTCATGGTGATTGATGCAAACCTTGCTTTATATGCTTATATTATTTATATGCTTATATACTTTTAGAGAAGTCTGAGAAGTTCTGTAAAGGAAAGGTCACTTAACTGTTTCCTTGTTCTACTTTTATGTAAGCAACAGTNCTAATCAGTTGATGTGTGAAGCTAAGTTGTGGATGTTTCCTATTAAAAGAATGTGATATGTTCCATCATTATACTTAGATATAAATGAGGGTTTAGTAACACAAGCCTCCTCTTACCAACAGTTTCTGCATGGGGTTTAATGAGGTATTTTGTGACTTAAATTGAGTTATGTAGGAATGTTTATGCCATAGAAGCAAAAGCAACAAGGAAATTTGATTACTGCAAGTAGTATAAAGATGAAATGATGAAGCAGGGACATCTTGATAACTGAATTTTAAAACAAGACTGAGTAAAAGGCCCATCCAGTTCATCCGCCTGCTTGAGATGTTAACTGCTTAGGAAGATCTTGTAAATGGTCCAGACTGCTACGTGGTGCTTTGGGGAGTATAGAGCTGATGGCCCTTTGTTATAGTTCTTTTGTTTTGTAGCAATGATAACACTCTCATGTATAAAAAGAAGTGCCTGGTATCATATCCCATGGCAGAATCAGTGATGCTTTGTGGCCATAGTTGTGTTTTGGTGGAACACCATCGAACCCATCACCTGCTGAGCTGCTTAATTTACGAAAAACTGTCACAAATAAATAATAAAAAAGAAGGATTATGCCTAAAGGGAAATTCATTATGAATAATCTGAGCAAAACCCCTTAAGTGACTGCTGATTACATGCTTCTGAAATGTGTGTACATTTGTCTACTGCATGTGTCTCTTAAGCGGATACATGTTGTGAATCTCAGCAATGAACAAAGAGGGTGATATGTGAAAGTCTATGACATAGTAGAAGGGACAAACTGCAGTTGAAAGGAAGAGCAAAGTTACATACAGACATGGAGCAGATCTCTGCTAGTGAGGACTCCCTGTTAAGAGGAACACTTTTTTCTTACCATGCCTGCCAGCTCACTCCAGAAGAAAGTGTTGTATTGCCTGCCAGAGACAGAATTACATGCTAAAGAGCTGACACTGAGAAATAACCTCTGAGGAACAAAAAAGCTTCCTTTGCACGCCTCTGGTCTCACAACAAAAGAAACTGTCTGCTGGAGTCCGTCAAGGATAGTCATGAGAGGCTGAGGCTTCAAGACCTCACAGCCTAGGTGACCTTCAGCAGAGTTCTTCTCGTCTGTCAAGAAGGAGAAAACGATAGGGGAAGACAGTGTGGAGAAGGTCAAGGAGGACATACATAATTTCTCAAGCCTGGTTCTATCACATGGAAGAGAAAAATCAGGTGAGTGGGGAGGGGATAAGGGAGAAAGGAGTCACAGAGGCAAGGGGAATGTACAAGGGATTTGGAGATTTACAAAACTGAATGTGGCCCTGATCAATTTGTTATAACTTTGAAGCTCACACTGCTTTGAGCAGGAGGTTGAATTATAGACTTCAAGAGTTCCTTTCTGCCCTAAATTATTCTGTAGCTCCATTACGGTAAGAAAGAACCGTTACCACCAAGAATAGTGATCAGGTAGATGATACAGTGGGTGACAGAAGGTCAGCTATTGAATGAGGTTGGACAGACACAACTGAGGTTCCTGTATGTTTCTCAAAAAAGTACTTTGCAGCACGGTGAAACTTCAACTGCTCATGTAGAACGTGAAATCAAGTATGATAATTACAATTGGAACGTGAGTATCAAGAAAATGTGTGCTGTCCAGGGAGAGCAGAACTAAAGGCAAAAGGTGATGTTGCATCATTGTACATTACTGAAGTGATAGGCCTTAAAGAAATGGGAAGGGACAGCAAAAATAAAGCTGGTTTGGATTACTGTCACTTTGTGAGAAGGTAGACAAAGAGCTCCTCTTCGTTTTGGTTGGGTACAGAGCCTGCTGTAGTCTCACAGGTATATACATACCCGTAGGATGTTCTGCAGTTCTACTGCTGGAATGTTTCTCTGTAATAATATATGCATGCCTTGTGAATAGATATTACTAATCATGCTAGGACTGTATAGAGCTAAAGCATTTATTCACACAGTTAATTACTATATTAATTTTTATTTTTATAAGTAATTAACGCACTATTGAAGACTTGACTGTAGAAAACAAGCCTATAGCTGTAATCAAAAGTTTTGTTTAAATTTTTAAAAAATACCTGTTCAGATAAAAGGAAGAAATAACTACGAATTATGGCTACACAACAGTATCTAGGCAGCAAAGAGAACCAAACTAGTTCTGAATGTGCTGATTTGAATATCTGCAGCTGTACTGCCACATGCTTTGCTCTGGCTAACAGATTCAAAGTATATTAGCTCAAGTGGAACATCACGCTGACATAGCTACACTACCCAAAATAGCTTTGATCATATTCCCTACTGTGTCGTGTAAGATAAATTCTAGGATTACCGACTTCAAAGAGCAAACTTTCATAAATACAGAAGTGAAGACATTGGGACCCAGCAGTCTGAATGCTGAGGAAGTTTAGGATTCTATCAAGCCAAAGATGTGAACATTAGCTGCAACTGTCTGGATAGCAGAGATTATCCAGGGCAAAGAAAGCAGAGTGTCCAGTAAGGAATGTTTGTATTTTAAAAGGCA
This sequence comes from Tringa tobata, assembly GCA_033628505.1. Lineage (NCBI taxonomy): Eukaryota > Metazoa > Chordata > Aves > Charadriiformes > Scolopacidae > Tringa > Tringa tobata. The sequence continues at coordinate 19,381,431 of JAHREE010000245.1, forward strand.
CAAAGAGTAAGGATTGCAAAAAGTCAGTGAATATACTTAAGAAAATTACAAGAAACTGCCAAAAGTTCTTTACTCATAGAAAAGGAAGAAAAGAAGTAGGATCCCAGAAAAAAAAAAAAAAAGAGGTAGAGGTTAAAAATAATCTCTTCTGTATCAAGTGAAAGCATTTTTTAACTTAATTTCCAGTAAACCTAGTGACAATGTTGACCATGGGATGAATGGCAGGACAGAGCTGGGGAAGGAAGGAAAAGAGACCACACGTAAGGTGAAAACCTAATCCTAATGCACTCAAATAGAGGAGAAAGAACAGTCCTTGTCCTAAGAGTGTGAAAGAGTATGTGTGTGGAGTTAACATGCCCAACAACATAGTGTGGCATGGCATTTAAATAATTTCATCAAGGAAGGCGTGAGAGCATGCCACTAGAAAATCATGATGCAGTTCCCCTAGCAAAGAAGGGGAAAATAAAATGATTCACACAAACCTCAAATGGTTCCCTCCATTGGATTAGAATAAGCTTTGGAAAACAATCTTGACACACAGATGCAATAGTATTGTACATGGGTTTCACTGTAGGTCATGTGCCCAAACCCTGCAATTTTTGAGGAGGTAATTCAATAGATAAATTCAATTGAATTAATGTATTTGAGTTTCAGAAAAGCATTTGACACAGTGCCAAGTAAAAGTTAATTCTGGAATTACAACATTATACATTTATTGCAGAGTATATTGTCAGTTAGATGAATAGTGCAGTGGGGAGAGCACAACTAGAGAGGGAGAAAAGGGCGACCTTTAAAAAGGGAAGAACAGAGCTGGAGCAAGGTCATTGGTAGAGACAGATTTTTATTTTTTTTTCTGAATTTTTTTTTTCCCACTGATAGATTCTTCTGGATTGCTTAATATTTTCCAATAGAGCCAGTGACAGAAACAAACCTGATTGGAAGAGAACTTGGTCAGTTTATAAGAGGACATTTGGATTAATTTCATATATTAATTTGTCAGACTTCATCTTCCAGCTATTGGTTCTTGTAATACCTTGCTCTGCTCTAGATTAAGGAGCACCTGAATTTCTGATATGATTGTTCACTGTAACAAAATATATTTTCATCTCTTTTTTTACCTACTAAAAATATTGACCTTTTCTACTGTCAGCCCATGAGTCGTTTTCTATAGTCCTTGAGTATTTTTTGTGGCTCTCATCAGAATCTCTTTTTCAGCAACTTGAAATCAAATTCAGTTGTCATTCCAATATTCTTATAATACCAAAAATTATTGCAACTTAACATTAGGAGACCTGAAGTGTTTGCAGCCATTCCTTATTTCATTCTTGAGTGCAAAATACCCCAGCTGTTAATTCAGTTGTATTCATCCTTATATGTGGTCTCTGACCTTATTAACATTACCATTCCTCTCACTTACTAATGAACTGGATAATGCTTATTGTCTCTAAATAACGTTGGAGGTATTTCATGTAGTACAAATCAGAAAGATGTATTGAACGCTTTTGAATTAATAGTGCTTCACACAGTTGTATTTGAAGAAAGAATTTACCTTAATTTGCACAGAGGAAGAAAATACTATCATTTGAAAAAGTTGCATAAAACATGAATGCACGTACAAAAGAGAACGTACAGTGATGTTGGTGTGCAGGATCATAAGTATTGGCCCAGACTTCAGTACCTTCAGTACTCTTAAAGGCACAATAACTCACAGAGCTCTGTTTAATCCATTAGGCTATCTAGAACTGCCATTTCTTGATGTGAATTTTGGATCAATATAGTTGTTTCAAAATTTGCCCAGGGATTCAAATATGCAAAAATATTTTGTTTGAAATTTCCTCAAGGTATTTTCAAACCTAATAGAGATGATCACATTTAATAAATAATGCATGAAAATTCAAAGGCAGGCACATTGTATTTAAGCTTCCAATTTCATAAGTCCACTTCTTTTTCCTCTTCTGTTTCCCTGCTTCTATTTCACACCCTCCACCTCCCCCCTGCCCCGCCAAATATCTCTCCTGCCAAAAATTGTTTTGGGAATTGAACTCAAATTGGGGAGCTGTAGTCAGATGACTGAAAGCACATTTTTCTATTAAATGTTGCATTACTGAATCATCTCACTCCATTTTAGAGATGTGAAAGTAAGAGATATATATATATGGAGTATAAATAAAGATTGTAACGTTTACGGAATGTGGTCTGAAAAAGTTTTGCAGTGTGTATTTGGAAAGATGCACTATTTCTGAGTGAAGGTGCTGTGAGCAAGTTATGTAGGTCATATCCAAGAAGCGACAACAAGGCCTTAAGAGTATTTCACACCACAGTGTGTAGATGCCTGATATTTTACAGCAGCTTATTCGTAAAATATTTTAGTAAGTTTTAAATTTTTATTGTTTCTATTTTTGTCTCTGCCTGTAAAGCCAAGCTCCATTAATGCTACAATTCCAACTATAAAGAATTCTGGGAGAGGAAAGAACTTATAAATAATGCATTTAGAAACCTCTAAAAATGATTTGCAGAACTTTGACACACTACTTAAAGGGGAATATCTCATGATCAGCCACAGACATTTTTCTGACTGTAGGTGGTTAGGTAGGAAGAGCTTCCTGGCTTTTAAATGGAATTAAATCTCCTGTTTGCAGCCTAGGAGGGTCATGAAGCTTATCAGTAGCTTATATTCACAGCAGGATAATTACAAAGGGGAGATTTATAGTTTATTTTGGGGGAGAGGAGTCCACTTGGGGAAAGTGGCACCTTGCTTGCAGGAAATGGGGTGTGAGCAAACGGAACTCCAGGTGGATCCCAAGTTCCTGCCGGCTGAAAGTCTGCAAAGTGTGGCCCAAGGGCTGAGTCAGTCACTGGATGTTATGTATCAGTGCCTAAAATTTGAATGGTTTTCTGTGGAAATTTTGGAAGAAGCACCCTAAATGTAACAGTAGTATCTCCTCTCTGGGAACTTTCCCAACAGGTTTTGCTGTTGTTTAAATGGATTGTTAGTGGTTTAATTAACTGGTTTTTTTCCTATGGGTGTTCTTCCTGGTTGGAGTGCTGCAATACAAACACAATACAAACGGTTCATTTACTCAAATGGCTTTTGAAGCAGGGGCCCCTTTCTGTGATGGGACACACGAGAGAGAAGTCCCAATTTTTTTTCTTCTCTCTAACATCTTTTCTGCTTCTTGGCATCATCAACAAGGTTTCCTTCTTTTCAATATCTGTAAGTATAAAACCGTAATTAGCCATTTGGGAATAATTCAGTTGAATCCAATTCTCTCCCACGGCTTCTGTGGGAATTCTCACACAGGATAGTTCTGTCAGATACAAGGAGAAGTGAACACAACATGAAAATTACATCATTTTATGCTTCCCTCTGCAATAAATCTCTTGCTTTATGATCTTCACAAAAATCACTACTTAGAACCCAAATTTATGAGTCAGAAACAACTTTAATGAAGACACTGTAGAAGATGTAGAGGAACGAGAAGAAAAGAGGTAGCCTTCCTGTGGGAGCAGAAATTGCCAGCAGTTGAAATGCCTTTGGAAGCATGTGCTTAAATCCTGTGCAGTTTCATATTTAGATATAGAAGATGTAGCTCACTGTAGCTTAAAGAATTTCAAGAATTAACTGCTGGCTTTCACCAAAGGAAAAATAAATCTTTAACTTCTTTAATTTCCTTCTCTTTCTTCTGTTGTAGACATCTTGAATGCTTTTCTCACTTTTTTGTCTTCCGATTCCTCGGTTTTGAAGTGTTTCAACACTGTGAATGCACCGTCAGTATTTCAGCAGTCCTAAGGAATGGAGGGCCAGATTATTTTCTCTGTTACATTCCCATAAATGCTAAACAGTTCCTGTCATTGGCACAAGTCTAGGCAAAACAGAATGCAATTAAAGGAATAACTCCTTATTTGACGGTGGCTGCTGAAGAGCAAACCCGGTGATCTTGAAGGGGAAAGCTGGAGGCTGGACAAACAGATAAAAAAGGAAGCGAGCTGAATGCTCTCCCAAATTCTGTGGTTGTCAGATGGCTTGGCACAAGTGTCAGGTTTCTTTTTTTGGTGAAGTCTGTGAATTGCAGCTCAGAGTTCTAAGCCAGGTCCTACAATTTCTGTCTTTGGAATGTGCTTTGTTTTCTGGTCGATTCCTGAGGTGATCCATCCACCGCTAGGATGGACTTTAAAGTTGTAATCCAGTCTTCGTGGGATCAAAGGCAGCTCATCAAAATGAGAGAGACTCTTGAGGATAAATTCCTTATTCAGTATCTTGCTACTTGCAGTCCTACCCACTTACTGTAAAACCATTTAGCACATGATCAAAGTCTTTCTATGTCAAGTGACAAAAATTAAGAACTCAACAAGTGGGATTGGAAGCCCGTAAAAGAAAAGGTAATTTAGGGTTTCTAACAGAAACAATTATATTATATGCCAAAGGATTTCAAAGCTGACTCTTCTTGGGTCTAACTTGATTCTTGCTTGCCTACGCTGAGGTGCTTCAGAATATTCTAGTCCTTCCTACACTGGTAATTAGAGGTTAATTAACCCAATGTTAAAATATTTTTGGGGCATTTGGGAAAGAATACACAAGTTGCTTATTTTGTATCAGGTACCTATAATACTTTAATCTGGAATACTGCTAAAATTAATATTGAAATTAATTCTGCATTTTGAAAGAAATAGGAATTGTCATAGATTGTTTATCTTTGGATTTATGTGAAGAGGTTTTATTTGCTTATAACGGCATATTTGCAAAAGGGTTGGAACTTGTAAAGCAGTCAAAACCTAATATCTTGCAGAATTTAAGAAACTTTCTTTTCTTCATAACTACCCCTGCTCCAGGTCATCCATTATAGCTTTTTTAATATTAAAAGTGATTCTAGCATCGTGTTCTTGAATAGTCCTCTATGTGATATTATTGGCCAAACTTTTTTGTACACTTCATTTTCTCAAAGGGCTTAGAACATAGGACATAGAATTCTGTGCTTTGATGAAGGACAAAATAGATAAATATATTAAACTGGAAGAACAGATGAGCTCTTGAGGAAAGAAAAAAAAAGAATTTACAATAGTTGTATATCGTATAAATAACTTGTAGAGTTCTGTATTTCAGTATTGACTGCTGGATAACAGTGTTTCCTGGTGGTGCATAAATTCAAGGTAGTAATCTGTCATGCATTGTCCAAATGCTATAAATACTTTAAAAATAGGAAAAAAGCACAATAGCAATTTTGAAATGAATGAGGATGGTGTTATCTTTCTTTATTTTTGTATTTATAAATTCTGTCAAAAATGGGCTGCTTTTATAATTAGCTATCCAAGGAAATGATTCCCAGAGGAGGAATCACATTTTAAAGATCTATAAACTGACATGGTGGAAATTGCTCCACAAGAATTTCTTTGAAGATTAATGCCAGAAGTGAAACCTTTCAGACATTGTGGGAACCATTTATTCATGTAAAGTAAGCAAAGATGTGCAAACAAGTGGTACCTAAGCATAATGAGAGATTTCAGGAGAATTCTCAGAAAATGTCATTGGGTAAAGCTGGGGCTGGTTTTTGTTTGTTGCTTTGCTGGACATTGTCTTACTTTTTTATATTGTTTCAAGCACAACCAGCCTTTAAAAAGAATCCCACCATTAAAGGAAATACTCCAAAAAGCAGAGGAGGAAGTTCAAGTAGTCTAACTTTGTCACTGGCCTATCAATTTTATAGAATCATAGAATGGTTTGGGTTGGAAGGGACCTTAAAGATCATCAAGTTCCAACCCCTCTGCCATGATTGCTCAAAGCCCCATCCAGCCTGGTCTTGAACACTTCCAGGAATGGGGCATCCACAATTTCCCTGGGCAACCTGTTCCAATGTCTCACCACCTTCACAGTAAAGAATTTCTTCCTTATATCTAATCTCCCCTCTTTTAATTTAAAACTACTACCCCTCGTCTTATCACTACAATCCCTGATAAAGAGTCCCTCCCCATCTTTTCTGTTGGCCCTGTTAGATACTGGAAGGCTGCTATAAGATCTCCCTGGAACCTTCTCTTTTCCAGGATGAAAAACCCAAACTCTCTCAGCCTGACATCATAAGAGAGGTGCTCCAGCCCTCTGATTGTCTTCGTGGCCCTCCTCTGTACTCACTCCAACAAGCCCATATCTTTCCTGTCCTGAGGGCCCCAGAGCTGGACACAGTACTCCATGTGGGGTCTCACCAGAGCAGAACAGAGGGGCACAATCCCCTCCCTCGACCTGATGGCCATTCTTTTGATGCAACGCAAGATGCAGTTGGCCTTCTGGGCTGCAAGCACACATTGCGGCTCATGTCGAGCTTTTCTTCCACCGACACCCCCAAGTCCTTCTCAGCAGGGCTGCTCTCAATCCATTCTCCACCCAGTCTGCATTGGTGCTTGGGATTGCCACTACCCATGTACAGAACCTTGCAGTTGGCCTTATTAAACTTCACAAGTTTGCAGAGGCTTACCTCTCAAGCCTGTCTATTTTCTAAACGTTTGGTCCCTACCAAGGTTCTTGCTTATTCTAAATTATTTATTCAGTCAGTGAATTCCTTCTAGAGGCAACAGGAGACCTGCAGATAAGCAATCAGCTGTTGGTTCCCTGAAGAAACTACTCACGCTCAGAAGATGACCTGGCCACTGTCAGTGTTCCATGGAGTGCACAGAGAACATCAAGAAACCCCAATTGCCTTTGTTCATTTAGGACTCAACCTGTTCCTGGTCTGCAAAGGAGTTAAAGCACTCATCCAAAAATAAGAGTTATGAGGTAAGTCTTACCTTAAGGGGTCCCAATCACCACAATTTCTGTCTCAGGGGAGTCCCTGACCACACGGGACCAGTAGGATTTTTGAGGGAGGACTCTCTCTTCCCCCCTGAAAAAAACTGAGCTGATGCAAGTATTTCTTTCTTCACAGAAGAGTGAGAAACTGCTTCTTTCAGACTCATTAGTGCTCTTGAAAAGACAGTTGATTTATTGATTCTTTGCCTTTTACACAGGGCACTTCCCTTCTTGCACAGGGCCCTCTCACACCTGGTGGAGGTTGGAGGAGGTTCAAGGACTGGAGAGCTTGCTTGTGAAAGCAAGCCCTGAATGATATTTCATACCAAAAAAGAGAATTTTTCTTCTACATCTTGATGTCAGTGAGTGGCAGATTCTGCAGCAACATAGGAATCTCTTTGAAATCATTGACCCCTGTAGTATATCCACCTGTAGACAACATCTTAAGCAGGAGCATACAGCGCTCTGTTTTTGAAAAGCCACAACTTTGCTAAATTAAAGCCAATTCCTTTCAAAGCATGCAAGAGCACTAATTTTCATTGATTACTCAGTTATGGCCAAGTTTCAAACTTCATCTGTTTTTACTGTAGTTCTTCTGGAAAAAGTTTGGTTATAATCACTCTCCCATAACCTAAAAATGGTTGCAGGGATTTTGCTTTGACTTTAAGGGGATAAGAAAAAAACCCTCTCTTTAGGCATGGAAAACTTCAGCCTGAACAATGAATGATTCAGAAGACTGTGGTTGTGCAAAAAATGGGCTTTTAATTGGATTCATTTTGCTTATGTAACAATTTGGCCCCTATCAAGCAGCTGCTCTAATAATAATTTTACTTATCAATGATATGCAGTCTCCTCTAAACTAATACATCTATAGCAACAAGAATATGCCACATGTATATTTGCCTATGTTTGTATGTAAGGTTTAAACAGTTCTTGCAAAGGTTTGTGGAAGAAAAGTCTGTCCAGGGGTTTTAATAGAAAGACATTACTTCTGGCTCAGGAAATCCTTCAGACACAACTGGCTGGAGCTTGGGAATGTACTCAGGAAAAACTAGATTTGCTGGTTTAGATGAACCTTTGATCCAGTACACTCAAGCTTGAGTGAACAAAACAACAGCAGCGTGAAGAGAAACTTACTGTGAGAAGATTGAATGTTGACTGCTTTGTCTTGAGTTTCATGGAGGAAACACAGGCTTAGCTCTCCCACTGCAGCTGCCGTCATTGCAAATATCTTTAGTGCTTTTAGCACCCAGCTTCAGAGTTGGATGGACATGCTGAGTTTGTTCTTGGTGAGCTCCTGCACAGGGCAGTTGGCAAAGGGTCTTGCCTTCTTGCGGCTGTGCGCAGATGAGGAGCTGGGGGTTGGTTCTTGGGTTTGCGGCTGGCTTTGCTGTTGAATGACTCAAGCTGCTAATCCCGCTGGGTCAGCCACAGCGGATGAAGCTAAGCAGAAAGGCTTAGCACTGAAGTTCATGTCAGGCAACTGCTGGAGCTGACAGATAGAAGAAGAAAGCCAGCGATGTTTTGTGCTGGCTGATGGTGAAATACCTTTCACTAACACAGTAGTCAAGTAGGTTAAGCCACAGATCTCAATAACTAGATGATAAGAGTTTTGAAAGAGATACCTGAGAAGGGGTTGGTCTTTAAATATGGTGATTTCACACATCCTGGGGAACTTGTATAAATGTAAATATTAAGCCAATGTTTAAATGGAGACAACTGGGCTCATTGCTATGGACTTGCCGGCCTGACTGAACAAAACACTGGAAATGCTGAGGTGTGACTCAAAAGGGAATTAACAGTAGCAAAATATATAATTGCTAGTTCACAAAGGCTGAAACAGAGACTCGAGGTGAGGAAAAAGAGAATTTATCAATTTAATTTGATAAAACTTTGATGAGGCTGTGAATTTACTTGCTAATGATTTCTGTACTGTTGTGGGGTTCCTGGTATTTTACTTGTTTTCCCTGCTATATTTTACTTTCAACAGAAGTGTGCAAAATCTGCATGACCTAGACAAAGAAATGACCGGAATCAGATCTTTGACCAACACAATTTCCTGCCTTTTGTCAGTGGCCTGAAAATGTAAGTTGCAGTTAACCAGGAGAGTGGTGAATGAACAGTAGTCAAGGGGTGTGTTATGGCAAAAGGGACTCAGTCAGATACTTTCTTCTCTGGTATGGCACTCACTCTCTCTTGGCACATTGTTGACCACATTTGTCATAGTACTCAGTGATGTAAGGAAAAAGCTGGGAATCACGGCGACTAATGACTCAGGCTCCCTGTACAATCCGCTGGCTAAAGCTGATGAGCTGAGCCTTCAGCCTTGCATCTATCATCAAGGAGATATTACATGATGTGCAGACTTTTTCATGTTAGTACTTGGCACAGTGACTGCTGTGCAAATTCTGTCCTTTTCTGGCTCTCGTTATTCAAGAATATGTTGAATAAGGGTTGGGTTTAGAGGTGAGCCGGTAAGAGTGATATCAGCATTGTTAAGTGACACTCATTTCCTTCTGCTGAAGTTATACCACTGGACACCAAATAAATCCAGATTTGGTCAGATAAGAAAGGCCTCATGGGAATGAGTCTGACCCTGTAAGATGCTGATTAGGCCCTTTACATCCAAGGTAACTGCTGAATTTAAAACACTGAAGCACTGATAGGAGGCAACAGGATGACGGCATTTCACAAGTGAGAGGCTGCCTCTGCTGGCATGAGAAGTAGGGCCAAGAGGGCATTAATAAGTTCCTGTCTGAGATATTTAATAAAATAAAAGAAGTTCTAGACACACAGTCTCATGTAGGTAAAACCAGATCCAATTCTAAGGAAACCACGCACCCAAGTCTGGAGCGTAGTGCCCACGCAGACATCATAAATTCCCTGAACCCTGTTTCGAGCCCTGCCACTTTGCCTACAACTCTCCTCTTGGGGATCAGCTGGGTTAGGGAGTGTCAATGCTTTGCAGCACCAAGTCTTACTAGGAAGGCATTTCTAAACTGCAGTAAGCAGGACAAATAGTTATCTGTGCCTGCCTGAATGGCAGAGATGCTAAGATAATAATAATAATATTTTGGATTTGGTAGACAACCCCCAAAATTGGAGGGAAGGGGTGAAGAATGTTCAATGAATTGAGTCATTGTAAAATCATCACCACCACCAAAAATGGTTTTAGTTGAGAACTGAATAAAAGCATTTTTATTTTTAAAAAGTCCCTAGTAAAACAGGAAGCAAAACTTCTCAAGTTAATGAGAAATCAAAACATTTAAACTTCTGAAATGTTTGAAGGTTTAATTATTTTGGGCCAAAAAACATATCAGCCAAATCACAAAGATTTTTGGTTGACTTAAATAAACATTTTTCAGAGGAAAAGCATTTAATCCAAAAAATTGTCACCCTTCTCAAGTCAACAGAGCATTATAAACAAGCCAAGTAAAATCATTAATCTGTTACGCAAAACTATGTAAAGACTCCACCAGAAAATGATATTCCCACTTGAGTATATCTGCTTCTTCTTATCAAAAATGTGAGCAAGACCTTAGATATGATAATAAACTAAAGAGTGTAAGGCTCCTCACCCCACCAAAATGATGAAGTTAGGCAGTTTAATCCAAGTAGTCTAGTTTTCGAAAGTTCAGAGCACATCTCCTGATCTGCAAGATTTCTATATTTGCATTCTGGTTTTGTTTGTTTCTGTGGGGTTTAATAGGATATTCAGATATGGATGAGTTGGAACTGAACAGGATAGTTAGGACTGAACAGGATGGTTAGGATTACACCGTATGGCTGTTCACCTTCTCTATGTGGCGAGCACTTTGAGCCCGTGTTGTGGTCCTTCAGCTGGGTCTTAGCTTTGGATGCTGGACTAGGGTTTAGACTCCAGTCTTCCACCATGTTGACCAGTCAAGTCCTAATTACATTAAAGGGTTGAATTTCAGTCAGTGAGCCACCAGCACAGCTGTGACATTGCAGACCAGCACACTCAGCTGCATTGTGTGATGGCTCAGTCACCAGCGCCTGGAAGAGATCAGGCAAGCATAGAGAGTGTCTCTCTTGAGCAGACACAGTGAAGCCTCCGTGTCTCCTGCCTTCAGAATTGCCATTCACAAAACATGTCTCCAAACCTCCCATCAACCATTGCTTGTCCCCTCCCAGTTCTTCCCTCCCTTCAGCTCTTCTCAACCAGGTTTCCCTCAAAAAAGAAACAAGTCAGAGATTGAGGAAAAGCCCTTGTGGATTTTAGTAATATTTAAATAATGTGTGCTCAGATATATATTTTTTAATTTTTTAAATGATGGGACAGCATTAGAAAACTCAAAGTTAGTTTGGGTAGACTTCGAAAAGTTTACAAAAAACATGGGGAATTAAAACAGTACTTTAAAAAGCAACAAGTTATTTCATAATAAAGATGTCATATTTAGAAATATGTTTCCTTTTTATTATACATAGAAAGATAAAGGAGATGGTAGAGTCCAATATTTGGCATTTCAGGCTGAAGGTATTTAGATTAAGGAGGATGAGCAAAAACAAATATTGCACCTCCAGTCTGCTCTTTCTTCAGATGTGGCTGCAGTTTGAGCACAGAGGCAGCTCTTAAGGAACTGCCAGATACATCAATGTCTCAGTAAAAATGAACAAAATGGAACTGTCAATTATTTAAAAGTGTAGATGCAGCAAGTAGTGAGGAGTTTGCTGTGTCTGGCATTCCTCATGAAGAGGGGTGCCAGAAATTTACTGGCAAAACATTTCAGTTAAGTGATCTCAGATGAAAAAATGACAGCTTTTGCTAATGAACAGTCAGTGCTGTGAGCTTAAACATTCATCAATAGTCCCAGAGTGGAGAGACCGTGGTATTATCTGGCTTTGCAAAGGCTCTCCTTTTCTTTGCACCTATGTGCACATCTAGCCCAATCTTACTCTGTGATGGTACTGCAGCTGGAACACATACCACCAGAAGAAAGAGTAAAGGGCATCTGGTCCCAAGGACGCAGTTTAAACGCCTTGGTGGTCTCTTCCCCAGAGTGTCATAACTTTGCTCCAGAGGCAGCTGCAGGATGGCTCGCAGTACCCACAGCTCCCAAGGATGGTGGTGAAGATCATAGGAACTGCCCCACGTCCTGCCCCAGCCGTGGCCAACAGCAGATGCCCGGGAGAAGAGTACCAAAACCAGCACAGTATGGTCCATCAGGAGTCTGACATCTGCCGTGACACATGGTAAGCTGCAAGCTGGATGGGCAAAGTTGTGTTCGAGAGCTACTGCACTAACCTGTTTTCTGTTAACTACCCTAATCTCTTTCTGAATCCCTTTAAACTTCTGGTTTCCATAAGGTAATGGCAGTGCATTTCACCATTTAATCATGCTCTGTGTGGGAAAAGGCCTTCCTTTCTCTTCGTGGCATTCAGAATGAATTGTTTTGGGTGATGTCTATGTTTGGGAATATTTCTGTGTGACCACAAATGAATTACTAAGACTGATACAAGTGTCAACTTGATTTAAAACCTAAAGCATTAGATCAGCAGTTTATGTACTGCAGACACTAACAAACACTTTAAAGTGTTTTACAGTCAAAAACTTTAAAGAAAGAAGGCAGCTGTGGCTATGGTGCTAAAGGTTCAGTGTCTTTATTTGTGGGAAGCCCATGTTAACTGGCACAAATAACATCCTGACATTGCCAAAAGGGGCCTTTGCAATGCCTTCCCCTCACCTCCAGATGACAAACGCACAGATGTGTACAGCATTTGCAAATTAAATGCACGCCTGGAAGAGATTTGATATCTGCAGAAGGATTTCCTGCAGCATTTGTGGAATAAGACTAGGAATTGTACACATCAGCCTGATGTAAGAAACCTTGCAAATGGTCTCTGAGGAAGCACAGTCTGTGGTGGCTGGTCATGGTGTGGGTTTGAGGTGCTTTAGAAAGTCACTAGGGTTGTTAGTGAGGCTAACCAGGACTGCATCTCCCACCTGCCCCACACAGGACTTTCTTAGGATGCCTGATGGATGGGTGATTCCTTGGGCATGGAGGGAAACATATACAAAATCTTAAGTTTGTGTCAATTGAAAAGTGTAACCTTAAGGAAATACATTTCATTCTTTCCTTAAAGGAATAGATGAAACCAATAAAGTTGATTCCACATGTCAAGAACCTGTACCCAGGCAAATGAAAGAGTTAATGCCAGTGGCCAAGAAAAATCCCTGTCCACTCAGAGTGGGCAGAGGTGAATGAAGTTCCTTTCGCTTAGTTTACATTTACTGCAAAAACTAATGTTCTCATTTTAAACAGGTATTGTCAGTCCCCTGTGATAGTCCCCTTGCTAGAGGGGACTATAGCTGAACAGAAATAAGATGCATCTAATTTAGTCAGATATGACTCGACAATTTATCTTTTGTCATTAAATATTATCCGCTTCATATTTAGCCTTTGGGCTTTTATTGTACTTGTACAATGCTTTACATGTCCCTTTTCAGGCAGGAGGCATGATTTTAGCCAGTTTGCCATGAAATGCAGTTTTTGGATCAGTAACTATTAACCTTTGTTGTGCTCAATCCACTGCATGGGGGGAAAAATTCATAAATAATATAATGGCTCCTGAAGAAAACTGCACAGCTATCTCTCTCTCATTCTCTCTCTCTCCCCCTCCACATCTACTACATATAGAAATGTCAGCACATCAATAACAAACCCTTGCTTCTCATGTATATTTTTTAAACAAAAACCTGAGAACTAGAGTTCCTGTATCTTTGGCAACTGAGGCCAGAGAAACTGGAGCAAGGCAACGTTATGAACTGATAAAGGTTAAACCCAACAGCAAAGAACCACGGTGAGTTATTGTCTCAGGACACAACACATTCACAATAGGTTTCTGCAGTGATTTCAAGCAAGAGGTGTGCCACAGAAAGATGCCCATAACGACCTAACACACGAATAGCACGAGATAACCACGGCACGTTAAACACAACCAAGCACAATGGCCAACAGCAATACTGGTTTTTCCCCTGTTTTTCACAGCTGCTCTGCTGTTTCAAGGGGAACGGCAGGCCCAAGCAACAACAAAAGGCACCGTAGGGGTTGTTTGTGCCATCAGTGTTAAGTTTAATTAGTTAGTAAGAGGTAATAAACAGCCTTTGTAGGATCCAATGCAGTCAGTAAATGTAATTCTTGGGCTAGCTCTCTCGGTCTTAACTCAGCAGTTATAATTTATCATTGACTCCAGCCTTCAAACTGACCACAGACTCACACTAAATAAACTCATTTAGCCTCACCCTCTACTCGTGGCCTAATACAGAGCTTGTACTGCAAGGTAAGTGTCTGTCTCAATGCTCCTGTATGGAGGCACCAGTATGTATCGTCCTTCCATGTGTCTCACTTCTGTTGCTTCAGCAAAAATAACATATTTTTGCAGTTTCATGAATAGCTGTTAGGTGAGGTAGTTATTAGCACATCTTCTCTGTTGTGGAGATATTTGGCATACCAAGAATGGACCATTTCGTGTGCTTTTATAAAGACCTAGAATATTTTCCAGTTTTAGAGAGCTCAAGCTTTCCCCGGACGTGTGTTTTCTCCCAGAAATTCAGTCCTCTAACTTGAATGTCCTATGTGCGAGTGACATCCACGGTCATCCTCCCTGAAGAACTGGGAAAACACCCTTTGTTTACAGAGACTTGGGAGAGAGTCCCCTGGTCCTAGCTGCAAATTGAACGGTCTTTGGCAGTTCCTTTCCCTGGAGCATTTGGGGGGCTTCTGAGCAAAATCACAGCCTGTGGATGTAGGCAAAAATCCACATTAAAATATCTACAAAACAACTCCCTCCAGACACAGCGGTGCACCTGAAGAGTGGAGTTTTCTCTGCGGGAAATGGACTTCTACACCTGCCAATCAGGTGGGCACTATAAAATGCACCAACTGTGAGTCAATAAATAATATTTTACCAGTCTTATGGGCTCTGTCCTCTATTGATGTTTATATAAAAATGTTTTATAATCCTTGCTAGGTTTCTGGCTTTATTTATTCACCACCATCTGTTCTTTGTCTTTTTTCTCTTTTTCCAGTGTTTGCTTCCCATCCTCCTGCTTGTTTATCTTTTAGGGCAGCCTCTGCCCCACTACTCCCGCACTCTTCTCAGTGTGCTCTTCTACCCTTGCCTTACTGAGCTGTGGTATTCTTTCCCAGGCACGTTTTACATCGGTGGGGGTACTTGTGCTGCAGCCTTTTCTTTCTTAGAATGAGAATGTGGTTTTTACTTTGTGGGCTTGGGCTGATTTGGCTGATCTTGGTGGATTTTGCATCTTTTTTTTTTTTTTTTTGTGCTCCTTTGTAATCTGCTGGTGTAATTGCTCTAGTGGTGGGCACAGAGGGGCCAAGTGAAGCCCCTTGGGCTGGCGCTTGGTCATCGAGCAAGGAGAGTGGCAGTGCTCCCTGCACTGTCCTGCAGGAGAGGCAAGGGTAGGGATACAAGGAAAAGTGGCTTGGAGTCACTCAGCTGTCACATGTGACAGCAGGAACAGAAGTGGGGCTTCCAGCTACTTCTTTCTTACCTCTGAAAGTACCATGAACTATCACTCTCGTTGCAGTGTCCTTTAGGTACCTTCAGATACAGGCTGGGATAGGTACATAGGAGAAACACGCCTGAGGAAGCCACCAAGCATTGAAATTAGTCTGTTAGGTGTTAAATATAGACATTTCTAGCCAATATGGCAGAAAAGAGACTGTAGCCAATTTTCCTCACATCAATCACTCACAAGAGTTGTGTTTTCAAAACAAATGTTAAACACGAAAAGATTGATCTGAGCTGTCTGAGGTGATCCATTGCATCTTTTCTGCAGCTATCAATTAATAGCAAGAAAGTTATTGTTTCCTGTCTCACAGCCAACTAAGTAACAAAATTAATTGGCCATATTTAAGACAGCTACTCCCTTGTTGTGAAAATTTTGAGAAAATCACGAGGAGGAAGAAAAATAGGGTTTGAGTGTTACTGAAAATAAATCTAGCTTTTAGACAATGAAAACATTTTATTCTCTAAGTTAAAACAGAATGTATGCGGCCTGTTTCTAATTCACATTGTCCATGAAATTGAAGCAGTGTATTCATCTTGACTCTCATGCTCATTGTCCCTGGTAAAAAATGCTCTACATCAAATGCTTATTATTTGCTGAGGTTGTTTACTGTTAAGTTTGTGTATGATTGCAAATTAAACAAGCGCATTGAAGCTCCATCATCTAACACATGGCTGCTATTCGTATCTGGCAAGGCCTGTTTTTCTCATTGAGTGCTGAGTAACCACCTCAGATAGGGTATTTTCCTGGATATCAAAAAAATGCTGTGTTTCAAATCTTCTGCTGAACAGAAAGTATAGGAGATAAGTAGGGCTTTTTAATATAAAAAATGAGCTATTTTAACCTAAAAAAAATTAACTCTGTTCTGTGCAAGCAATTGAATATAAACATTAGGTTAATAAGATATAATAAAGTAATGATCTTGACTAAGACTATATGTACAAATATCCAGCAGGATTTGATTGATTAATTATTACTATGTCAAAATTGTAGTTAAATGATTCCCAGGTTATAGAAACATTTTTAAAAATAAACTCTAATTTCAGGGGTCAAATTGCTTGAGTACCTATGCCAAAAAAACTTTAGAAAACATCCGTTTTCAGAAGGTTACTGCTTGATGCTTTCTGAAGACCTGACACTGTTGGGGCCTCTTATGTTGAATACCTAAGTTGTGATATACTTACTGCTATCATTTTTATTTTTGCCCGCTTTCATTAATAAAAATAATGAAAATAATATTTAGAAAATCGGCAGATTTACCAAGGGGAAAAAAAAATAATCTTTTCTTCACCAGCGCTTTTCCTTGCTGATGGATGACTACTTTCTAAGCATCAAGCTATGCAAGCAGATGAAAACCAGTGTGATCTCTTCCTAGCCATATTTTCAGAAGTTCATGAGTCAGCCAAGAGATGCTCTTGTGCTTGTCCTTGCTACAGGGCTGGCAGAGGGCAGGGTGAGACCTGCTCCCATCACTGTGCTCAGCCAGTGGTGGACATCGGCTCTGCTGGCCATGGCTGCTTCACACGGCCGGGAACACCTCCCAGAGGGGAACTGCAGCTGCTTCACATGGACTTTTGCTGCATCCTGCAGGAGAGCTCGCTGGCTGTTTTTCGTTTCTTCACCTCCAACTGCTACAACCCATCTATCATGGTAATTGATTTCTCTCCCTTCCTTAAAGACCTTCATCTGGTCTCTCCTTTTCAGAGCCTGATCGTACAGGAGTCGGGGAAGCCATAGCCTACAGACATCTGTGACAGATAATGCAGTAAAAATGAAGGATGAGGCACTGCCACCCTCAAGCAAAGCTCTCCGCCTGTCACACTGCTCTCTCCAATTTCTTCGTATTTCCTTTCCCCTGCTGCCGCTCTTGGAACAGCGAAGCCCTGCGGTGTTGGAGCCCAGCCGGTGTGGAGGCAGTTGTCAAGTTGTTGCTGGCTAAAGGCATGAGAAGCTGCAGACTTAAGTTTAAAAATTACAGAGCAGCACGGCAAAGTTGATGTTGCTGCTCGCCGTGAGGGCTGGATCTTCCTCTTCCCGGCGGCCCGACAGCGAGCATCGCGATGGGGCCGTCGTGCGTGGGGCGGCCCCGGCAGCGGCGTGAATGGCGTTGAGTCTTCCCCGTGACCTACAGCCACCAGCACATCAAATCGCAGTAGACGGGTGTCCACTGCTGGGCAGATGAAAGCTGCGTGGTCTGTGAATGGCGTGTGACAAGCCGCTGGAGGAGAAGGGGCTGACAGCAAAAAGGGGAGAGGAGAGAGTTTTATCTTCTGCGTGGCAGTGATCGGTGATAAAATAGCATTGGGATTTACGTACCGGGACCTGACTTGTCACTGGCCAAGGAGAAACACTTCGTGGGACAAATAGCATTATCAACAGAGCATGCTTCTGCAACTTGCTTACATTTCTGTATGACCTAAGAATGCCAGCACGAAGTAATGGCTGACATCAGATCAGGACTTCTTTAGGCCTCTATAGGTTTATCTTGGTCTCATACCTTACACAATTTAACCCTTGGGTCTCCATCTGTAAACTTATCTTTTGTAAGACAATATGGCTGCACTAAAGGCATTGGAGAATGAGGTGACCCAGCTGAGTTACATGGAAATTGCCATTCCTAGGTAGCCCTGGAGGTCAGGCTGTGAGTGATATATAATTGCTCATAAATCATATAGAATTTTGCAAAATCACTTTTGACACAGGGGTAAGGTTTCCTAAATTCTGCTGCTAAGGAAGAAAATTATTTTTCACCCCATAAGAAATTGTATTTGACAGTGGAGCCAGATTTACAGGAGCATGTAGATGCCTAAAGCTGGTGGCAGGCTCCTTGTGCAGCTGATAAATGGAGGGAGCAGCTATCACGGTTCTCCAGTGGGAGCCCCGGCACTGCCAGTTCTTCCCCAGGGGGTCCAGATGCAGCAAGAAGGCACCATCAGGCCACAAACCTGCAGATGGTTTGGCAACACTCAGGCATAGTCCAGCACAGCAAATTAAATCACCAGTGAAGGTAAGCGGAAGACTTTTCAATTCATCCCAAAGAGGACTTGCCCTACATTAATATAAAATAAGAATTACAGGTGGTTCCAGTCATATCATAGGATCATAGACTGTTTTAGGTTGGAAGCGACCTTAAAGCTCATCTAGTTCCAACTCCCCTGCCATGGGCAGGGACACCTCCCACCAGACCAGGTTGCTCAAAGCCCCATCCAGCCTGGTCTTGAACACTTCCAGGGATGGGGCATCCACAACTTCCCTGGGCAACCTTTTCCGGTGCCTCACCACCCTCACAGTAAAGAATTTCTTCCTACTGTGGTACATTAGTGAGGAGATGGACATCCTATGCTACCATGTCAGGGATGGATACGAAATCTTGCTTCAGAGAAAGTTCAAGAGGTATTTCTTCTCATCCTGATGCACTCAGTCCCACAAAAAAGCAGTTTGTTTGTTACTTAAAAAAAAAAAAAAAAAAGACTGTTTACTACATTTTTTTTCACTGGCATGGAGAAAAATGTGTTTTTATGCTTCACCTCCATTCCCCAGTTCTGGGTAAGACTGTGGTTTGGGGTGGAGAGGACAAAGGCTCCAGGCACAGGAAGGAGACAAAATGTTCTTGTGGTCATTCGTGTGGCTTGTCACCAACTCCAGGGGAGGCAGGAACAGCTCTCGTGAAGTCTCTGACAACACTGAAAACAGCTGGGATTGCAGAAAAAATGCACAGGAGGAAAAGTCCCGGCATGAAGAACCTGTTTCTCATGTGAAGAAAGCCCATCACGGAGCGTAAAGCTGATCCAGCAGCGCTATCACTCTGGAAGGATGTGGAGGTGTCTGAGTGCATGTTAATACTGGGTTACGGGAGCTTTTCCCTGACACTTTGTGACCCTGCATGGCACAGAGGAGCAGAGATACCTGCAGGTATCTCCTACACCTCCTATTTGCTCAGAGCAGCGTGCAGGTAGTGAAAAGGGCAGCACTTCCCATCACGAGTGGTGGGAGACCTGCCTGTCACCTGACGGCTGCCCAGCCACCCCACAGCACGCACCCTGAGCCAAGGGATGCTTTGTCCTTCAGAGTATGGAGTACGTGCTCCACAGGGGATGCTTTTCCTGATGCAGAAACAAGTTATCCACGCTTCAGCTCCGTGGGGGGACTTTCCCAAAAGGAGTGAGTGCCGGAGGGAAAAAATGAAAATGACATCCTTCCCCTTCCAAAGAAAACAGCCTGCCTCCTGGACCCCTAATTAAAATATGAAGGTTTAGTATACAAACCAGCAGAAGGCTTAATCATCGTGACTCAGCTCACGGGAAAGACGTCCAGCGTTTCAACTAAACAGCAGCAAATCGTTGGCTTCCTGTGAGGAAAGACTACTGTTTGTCGTTCCCTGGAAAGCGCCTGATGTTTTGATTGTAGGGGATGTAAGCAATGGCCTGTCGTCTCTCTCTTGTGAGGGAGGCAAATTCTGGTGAAAGACAGAGGTGAGGACAGCTGGGAGAGTAGGCCTGGAGTCCCAGGTTCACAGACCTCAGGGTGGAAGTTGTGCTCAGAGACCACCCAGATGGTCTTCCCTGTTGTCCTGCAACACCAGCCATACCCAAACCTTTTCCAAAGGCACTTCTCAGCTCTCATCTTTAGTATCTCCATCCTCCACAGGCAGGCTTGGACAGAGCATAACTAGCTACGTTGTGAGAACTTTTTCCTTGGTATCTAACCAAAGCATCCCCAGGCGCAGGTCTGTCCCATCCATCTAGTGCCACCTGGGCACCAAGAGCCTCGATCCTCCTTGCAGCCTTGCCTTTGTCCTGACTGAACTGTGCCCTCTACTTTTTTTTGCTGAGGTCCAATTTTATGAGAGTCAGCTTTGACAGTGTATGTTTTCAAGTAAACTATGGATGTTAGGCACCTGATAGCACACACTTACATATATGTGTGTACATATACACGTGTGTGTATATGTGTGTACACGTATATATGAAGTTAGCACCAATCTTTTTAAACCAGCTTTATGGTATAATATGAAGTTAATGACCTTAAAAAAGTTAAACAAAAAAAAAAAAAGGAAGGTTCAAAGCAAGTAAATTTACTTGTAAATTCATATAAAATTTCATGAACACTTCTGTTCAGAAAAAAAGAAGGGAGACAAACAAAAAAGAATGCTTTTTTTTCAACATTTGCTAAGTGAATTAGAAAAAAAAAATTAATGGTTTTTCAACTGGAAATCAGTTTGTTCTAAAAGTTTTGAATTATGTAGAACATTTTAGTCAACTGAAAATAACACTGAGAAGGGAAGTATTCTGCTGGTGAAACAAACAAATGCAATTTGAAATTGGGATCAGTCTGAAACAATTTCCCCTCTGTCTCTCTTGGGTTGGCTGGTGAACTGAGGAGAATTAATTGCAGGACGTCCACTGCCCTTCCACCTAGGGGTGCAGGAATCCTTATACCCTGGATTCGTGACCACAGAAGCCTGTGAATCGCAAAAGAACATTTAAGCACAGGACTCTGACTACAAATAAAAAATATATCTTTGTGGAAATCTAATGAGAAAATAATTCACAGGCATGTTTATTAGTAGGAAGCCGTTGCATAAAATGTATGGGTAAGGCAAAACATTGATTAAAATACCACCCAGGTAAATCAGTTTCCCAGGCAATATATGGAGAGCGCTGCTATTTAACCGCTCCGAGGCAGCCAGCAAAAATGCTAGCGCAGCCTGCCAAATAGCTAGATGTTGCTGATGGAAAAAATTAGCCTCAGTGCATTGGCATCTGGAGTCTGTGACTACCATCCAAAAAGAAAAGGGACTGGTGCTGTGGAATTGGGTAATTGCACTCCAGCAGCCTACCACAAGTCTGCTGTGGCTTTGTCATTAAAAAAAAAATAAAAAAAAAAATTAAGTGTTTTTAATTAAAACTAAGGCTTTGAAAGTACAGAAAGTAAGATGCTAGGAAAAGACATACAATTAACTGGATAAAAGCAATCGCAGTTTCTCTGTGTGTCTGTGTAAAACACAGACATATCCATATGTGTGCATGTGCCATTTTGTGTTTCTGAGTATTTGTTTCTGTGTTAACTCTGTGTCCATTTCACAAAGAATTATACACTCCATTTACTTGAGATTCCAATGTATATTACTTGAGAAAAAAAAAAGCAATTTCTGAGTATAGCCCATGTTTTAGCAATTATATTCCTTTCTCTCTTCCCCCCCGCCCTTTTTCTGGTTTGGGTATTTTTTTAATTATTATTTTTGGGGGAGTTGTCAGATGCAGGCAATCACCCCCCGTTGTGATCCCCAGTGTGGGGGTGTAGATGCAAGAACAAGAATGAAGCAGCCAGTAGAGATATATTACCAGTTCTTAATCTGAAAGCATGCTTATTCATAGGAGAAATTTACAGGAATCATGATACATTAATGCCAACCTTTAAAGTCTTTGAATGTCCACAGTTTGCTTTACTGTTGAGTCTCAGGAAAATCACTCTGAACTGTCTTGCTTATGTTTCTGCATGGCACTTTCTTTTTGAAGACTTTAGTTGCAGGTGCTTTTAAGTCCTTCCCTCCAAGATAGCAATGACACGTACTTCTCCTATGTGAACTTTAAGGAAAATCCACTTAGGCATTTTCCTATTAAATTAAAAATTGCAGCATTTCTTGTTCAAGACTGACTGAAGGATGATGTAGGTTTAAAACCTCAGGCCTAGCGAGCACCTAGTTCTCAGAGAGGAATATTGTCGGCACCAAGTTACCTGCTTCTAAGAGTTGGAGAGTTTATCAATGATAGAAAACCATACAGCATGTGGACATAAGATACTTTTTTATCTATTATTCCAAATATACATGGCCCTGGTAAAATCTGATTTCTTCAGTGCAGGAAGAGACAGGGGAAAAAATTAACTAAAGATCACTATTGAGTGGAAATATCTTGTGTCAAGACAAGGTGTTCAGAGGTGCTGTGTTTGAAGACACATGCTTTTCTTGTGTGATGATAGATATACTGAAGTCAGTGCTAATTTTTAGAGACAGTTATTGTATGCTTTATTAATGGCAAATAAAAAACATTAGTGATAACTCTTTGAAAATGTTTTTAGTTATTTCTGGAAAACTGTTTTTCTTAAAAATCAAATGAAGCAGAAACAGAATGCACTCACTAAGAACAAGGCAAGACAAAGGTTATTACGGGATAAAACCTTAAGCACAACCGTGTGCAGCAAAGCACTTAAGCAGGTACTTAAGTTAGGGCATATACCCAACTGCTTTCCTGAGTCATAGCCATGATAACAGGATATTTCATTTGCTCTTTGTAGTATCCTCAGGTCCAGAGAACTTTTTGCTTTCACAAAGAAATCACTGTAATCAATCAAAAGGCATTAGCATTCCCACTACTGGGATTATGAATTACATTTCTGTAATAAATGTGAATGCCATTTCCCCCATCTCCTGTTCTTTCAAGAGCCCTAAAAGTTTTATTTCAACTTTCAAACTTGCACTGAGAGCTTTGGCTAGGAGTTAGTGCTTCTGGCTCGCTTGAGCTAATTTGGCAAGTAATTTTAAAACAACTTCTATTGTACATAGACTTGCAGCGTTTGAAATATTGCTCAGTCAGCTCTTATTTCATGAAGGGTTTGTTTGATTAGGCGCCCAGGTGAAACACAATCAGGGGAACCTGGTGAGCTGTAAGCCTTCCGCGGGGAGGAAGAAATGAAGTGGGTTTGCTTGCTCCCTGGCAGAGCATTACAGCCACTCGGCTGTCGTGCAAAGGGGTATTGCCTCCCTCTGTCCACCTTCCAAGAGCGTTGCTGCTGTATCTTGTGAAAAGTCCTATTCTGGCAACATCTAATAGGCATGCCCTTGGGTATCTACCGGAGTGAGGCTCTAAGGGGGCCTCATTAGTGGGCCTTCACTCAGTTTAAGCTTGGTGAGCTGGCAAAGCTTGGAGTAGCTCCCTGTGTGGGCAGGAGGACCATGCTCAGCCCTTATTGATAGGGCATCCAGGTCGGAAAGTATGCTGAGCTGTCAGAGTTAGCGTTTTGGATTTAACCTTCTAAACTTGATCCAAGCCCCACTTTAAGTCTCTCAGGACTTTCCACCTCTTAGAGCTTCCTAAAAGCCTCTTTGGTAAGGGTGAACTTCACAGCATCCACACGGTGATAAAGCTGAGCTGGCAGAAATGGCCCTGGTGCAATCAGGCAGTTTAGGGTCTCACCCATTTCTTGCTGGCCACTGTGGGCTCGTGATGGAGACACAAGCCTGCAGGCTTCAGGTAGGTTTTAGGACATGCAGAAGTGTGGCTGCTGTGGGGAATCTGGGTAGCCAAGTCTGCAAGGATGAGGAATCCCAAAACCACTGACAGAAATCCCTACAATAAAGAAATTATCTTCAGCGATGAATTAATAGAAAGTATAATCATGAGCTGTAGAGAGGAAGAATCCCAGAACATTTGCTTCCAAACTCTTAGTGAAGCAAGACATGCTATATCCTGAGGACAGAACAAGAAACCAGACCAAATTTATATAAAGCTACACGTGGAAACCTCCCTAGGAACAAAATGAGCAATAAAAATCAAGTATCAATGAGAATCCAAACATTCATCTTTAAAATCACTGAGCAGTAAATTACACATCACAAACCTCTTCAGTCTTCTGGCAAAAGCTTCACAAATGGAAACTCCTGAATACACTTAAAAAACAATGTGTTTGTTTAATTCTGCAGCTAGAGCAAGACTCTGTACAAGTTACATTTTGTAAATAGGGGGGTCTTTTTCACCTAGTGTGAAGAATGCTTTTTTCCAGCATGTCCTACAAAGCATTTAATCAAAATTAAGATGGTAAATTCCTTCCTCCCTTCCGCAAAGTGAAGAAATGGGCATGATTCCTAGTACAATTTGAAAGGATTTGTCAGACATTCTTTACCGAAACCCACAATCTTAAAATAAATCCAAAGGAACCAAGTGGGTTTGCTGTTCAGTCTTTGTCAGGAGCTTTTATTTGTTTTCACCCAGGGCTGGATCACGTCATGGCCATGCGAGAAGGAGCCTGCTCAGCATTGTGGAGAGTGAGGTCCGGCTGTCATCTCCCAAAGCCAGAGCAGGAGAAAGAGGGGTCTCTGGATGCCTAAGGAGGAGGAAGAGGGAAGAAACACACATGTGTTTAGAGGATAGCTTGAGCCCGTCTCTTGCCTGTGAGCCGAAGCTGGGCCAGTTTATGTCTAATCCTTCAGATTTCACCTTAAAGACTCACTGAGAAGAATGATCACCTTTACAGGTAAGGGACATTTCAAACAAGCCAATACTCAATTCCCCATTACTCTTGCATCGCAAGGCAGCACCAAGCCCAAGTGAATACAGCTGTTGGAGCAGTTTCTGATCAACACAGGAGGTGCAGAGTCAGGCCTTTAAGAGGCAGGGCTCTTGTTATGTGGAGATTGATGGGACATGGGTCTTTCATACTGCCTTTATCCCTGTCATGATGTGGCAGGCCCATGATCCTGTGGTCCACAGGTGCTTTGGTTTTCTCAATGCTTTATGTGTTGGTGATGGCAAAGCCTCCACCAGCTGAACTAGGCACAGACAAAAAAAAGACCAGTGCCTTTCTGAACAACTAGTCAGAAGATATCAAAAAGGCCTTTTCATAACTCATTGTTATTGACTGGAAATAAAGTGGTATGCCATTTGATATTTTATGAAATAACACACAGACACGCTTAGTATGAGGAGCAGCAGAACGGGGTTGCAAGCCCTTAAAAGCTGTTTTAGCGGTTCTCTTCCCCGAACTGTTTTAAGGTAACTAGCACAAAAAGCTGTACTGATGGTTATTTGGATCTTCCTCCTTTCCCCTTTTGGTGAGCTGTGATCAAACCATGTGAAATGCCCATTTTTGGAATCATTTAATTGTGGGTGTCTGCACAAGACATTTTAAAGCTTCAGTGATAGATTATGAACCGTTTCTTTTAAACATGCCATTACAATTTCCCATTATATTGTTGCAGTGGACTGAACATAGCAGCAAACCAAATCCTAAATCCATAAAAGCAGTAAATTAAATGTGGCTCCAGTGGTTTTGGAGCTTGACCAACAAGTTATCTTTATTAATGCATTCAGGGAAAAGGTCTCATTTTATTACATTATTTTCTTAATGATAAAGGCAGTAATGGAATCTCAGCAGAACACACCAAAGGAGTGTTTGCTGGCAGTTGGGTCAAATTTTTGTCTGTGTGTGCTTGGTACAGGGTTAAGACTTGGCAGTGTCCGACTCACTGACTTCTGTCTTGAAAAGCACAGTCTTTTTGCTGCTTCTCTGTACTTGCTAGTTGACGTTTTCTTGGCTTTAAATGAAATTTTGACACATAAATCCCACATGTCAAATGATATTGTAAAACAAGCATCCAAGTGTCAGCACATAGCCCAATAGTCTAGGGAGTAGAGAATAGAATAAGGAACACCTTTATGCAGTCTTTCATCTACATCCAGCCATCTGCAAGTAATTTGAAACCAGTTTCAAATGAAGCTAGGTTGTTTGGCCTGTATACACACACAAAGCCAAAGCAGAAGTTTGGAGTCTTCATGGCTTTTATTGACTTGCTAATAAGTAGATAAAGCCTTTATTTTCCAAAACTGTTCTTTTCTCAGATAGCCCATTCCAAAGAAAGCCTAATTGAAATTACAGAAGTCTCTTGCAGAGTGCCACAAATTCCATTTTTAAATAGCCTGCTGATATTGAAAGACTTCATGATGAGCCTTTCACTTGCAAAGCACAGCTGGTGGGTTCCCCACTGATGAACTGTTTTGTTGGACTCGGGGAGACACTAATGGTACTAAGATCCTGCAAAACAACACCAACAAAGGAGTGTGGATTTACATGATGATGCACTGACCCCAAGATTCACCACTAAAATACTACAGCAAGCCTCATGTAGCTGCCCGGTGCAGGGGGTACTTTGCCATAGGTACTTCTTTTCTGTGTGATACCATCGGGAAAACAGATCTGCAGGTAAGCCATGATTTAACAGGTGTTTCGAGGGCCTTCAGCTGTGGCAAGGCTGGATTCAGTGGAAATAAATTGCATGTTCAGATGATATTTTAGATATGAAGCCAGTTATGAATTTCAGATGAGAAAGAAACATGGACCTTGAAAAAAACCACAATAGGATTTACCTGTGTTCCCAAGGCGAAAAGATCCTGTGAACGCCAGTGTGTAAACACTGTCAGTGAGACCAGAGAAACGTGAAAATGAGCATCATGACATGCAGAATCTCAACTGAGGTTTGTGAACATACCCAGAACATAATCAGTGTGAAGCAGGTGCAGATGTAAAGAGCCAGGAGATTGGGAGCAACTATTTATAGCTATATATATACACATATATTTCAAACATGAAATATATGTGTGTATATATAGGTGGATGTACATATATATATATATAAAAATATAATTCCTAGCAAAAAAAATCAATCTGATTTTAGGAAAGGGCCTGTTACGTCTGACTGAAAATAGAACACTGAGAAGGTTTAATCTTGAAGTACTTTTAAAGGGGAATGAAACCTTAGCATTCAATTCCCACGTGGTTTTACTGGACTTTATGTGATGTGGTGGGTTTTACTTCATTTACAACGTCACGCTGGGGACAGCACACTGAGCTTTGGCAGAGGTTGACCACGCAGCTGTGATGCTCAGGCTGAGCATGCTCCAAGGACAGGTCCAGGTGGTTTCTGACTGTCCGCACCCCTGGGGCTCACCAGAGGTCCCTCCAGCACTGCCTATGGACCACTCCTGCAGGCAGCCTCCATCAAAGCTTGAGGAGATCCAGCTACTGCCCTGCGACAAGGGGGTGAAAGGGGATTGCATGCAGCCAGGTGCATCCAGTCTGAGGGCAATAATTTTGTGAATCCCTGTGTTGGTGTAGGAAAAGCTGAGCTTGGCTTCCTTCACTGCATGTCACTAACTAGTTGTGTAACTGGACTCTGTGATTTTAACCTCTTTCCTAGCACACTGACTTGCCCCTGGGCGGTAAAAAACCCAGGAACCCAATGGGCTTTACTGAAAACCCCGTGGCAGGACCAATGACCCACATCCATGTCATTAAGCACATCCCATCTATTAGCTGGAGAAAGATAGTCTTACAGTTGTGATTAAATCTGAAAAGAAACCAGTGGAGTTGGACAAGACAAATCTTTATGGGCAGGAACTGAGTAGCAATATTGGTTGTTTTTTAACCCGGTGGGGCCTTTCAGCTGTGTTTGGTGTTTCTGTGCTTGGGAAGGTACCAGAACTAAACAGCACAACTCAGCTCGGGGCCTGGAGGTAGCTAAGCCCTCCCCATGTTCTTGGGCTTCAGCAAGTGCCTGAGATGCCTTCAATTTGGTTTTAAGGGAAAAAAAAGCCACTTACAGCCAACATTCAGGGTGGAGCAAAACAGAAGTTGCTGATTTTGACAAGCAAAACACTGATGATACAAGGCTGGAGTTGAGAGAAACTCTTTTGTGGGATACTCATATGACTAAGGCTTCTAGAGACCTCAATCCTATTTTATCTGATTCTCAGCTCTGTTAATTGTCCTGTCTTTTGACTTCTTGGAGTGACTTATGATTCAGCATGTGTGCAAGTAAACAGGGAATCAGGCGTAGCGATCAGAGGTGTTTTCATCCTGGTGCTGTGGTCCTTAGCCTTGCACTGGGGGTGGTTGATCACTCAGCAGCTACACCTCCCTCCAGTGTTCTCCAGCTCCCTGGCAGATGGTGGCATCAGTGCAGCCCCCTACCTGGGACCCCTGTGGGGAATGCAACACCAGAGCATCATACAGCTTGTGAGCTCACCCCAGAAACGCGGGGGAATGGCAACAGGCACCATCTGCTCACCTCAGGGGCGGCTGAATTGTTTCTATCTGCTCATGGCTCTGTAAGCAGGGCTGCTGGGTGTTTGTGGGGAAGTGGACATGGCCTCAGTGGGTAACGTTCCAATCGCATCAAAACCTGCAGCTCTCACTCCTCAGCACCTGTTGAAGGAAGCTGTTGGAATGGGTCCAGGGAGGGCCATGAAGATGATCAGAGGATGGGAGCACCTCTCCTATGAGAACAGGCTAGGACAGTTGTGATTGTTCAGCCCGGAGAAGAGAAGGCTCCGGGGAGACCTTAGAGCAGCCTTCCAGTACCTAAAGGGAGTCTAGGGGAGAGATGGGGAAGGACCCTTTATCAGGGAGTGGAGTGATAGGGTGGAGTGTAACGGTTTAAAACTGAAAGAGGGGAGATTTAGATTAGATACTAGGAAGGGTGGTGCGAGGGTACTACTACTGCTGTGAGGGTAGTGAGGCACTGGAGCATGTCGCCCTGAGAAGCTGTGGATGCCCCCATCCCTAGAAGTGTTCAAAACCAGGCTGCATGGGGTTTTGAGCAATCTGGTCTAATGGGAGGTGTCCCTCCCTATGGCAGGGGGGTTGGAACTCAATGATCTTTAAGGTCCCATCCAACTCTAATCATTCTATGATTCCTTCTTTCAGGGAATTTCACATTTCCGTGCGGGGCCAGTCCTGCCTGCGAGATGAGACTGCAGTGAACATGGGAGGAACCCTTAAGAAGACCCCCTTCTCCAGACCTCAGGATGTTTTTCATCAAGCTATTTGCTGCAACAACATGGAGAGTCATTATGGCAGTGATTAAATCGAGGTACACATGCCCGTTAGAAGTTGCATGTTGGTAAATATTTAACATCTTTATCAATGATCTGGACAAGGAGATCTAGTGCACCCTCACTAAGTTTGCAGATGACACCAAGTTGGGTGGAAGTGTCAATCTGCTGGAGGGTAGAAAGGCTTTGCAGAGGGATCTGGACAGGCTGGATCGATGAGCTGAGGCCAATGGGCTGAGATTCAATAAGGCTAAGTTCTGTGTCCTGCACGTGGGTCACAACAACCCCAGGCAGCGCTACAGGCTTGGGGCAGAGCGGCTGGAGAGCTGCCTGGCACAAAAGGACCTGGGGGTGTTGGTCGACTGTTGGCTGAACATGAGCCAGCAGTGTGCCCAGGTGGCCAAGAAGGTCAACAGCATCCTGGCCTGTATTAGGAACAGCGTGGTGAGTAGGACTCAGGAGGTGATTGTCCACCTGTACTCAGCACTGCTGAGGCCCCACTTTGAGTACT
Source organism: Tringa tobata (assembly GCA_033628505.1). NCBI lineage: Eukaryota > Metazoa > Chordata > Aves > Charadriiformes > Scolopacidae > Tringa > Tringa tobata. The sequence continues at coordinate 19,410,878 of JAHREE010000245.1, forward strand.
GTGTCAAGTTTTGGGCCCCTTACCACAAAAAAAGACATTGAGGTTCTGGAGCAGGTCCAGAGAAGGGCAACGAAGCTGGTGAGGGGTCTGGAGAGTAAGTCTTATGAGGAGAGGCTGAGGGAGCTGGAATTGCTCAGCCTGGAGAAAAGGAGGCTGAGGGGAGACCTTATGGCTCTCTACAACTACCTGAAAGGAGGTTATAGAGAGGTGGGGGTCGGTCTCTTCTCCCAAGTCACAGGCGATAGAACAAGAGGAAATGGCCTCAAGATGTGCCAAGGGAGGTTCAGATTGGATATTAGGAAAATTTTTTACATTGAAAGGGTTATTAAGCATTGGAATGGGCTGCCTGGGGAAGTGGTCGATAGATAATTTCGTGATTCTGTGGGCCCACCGAGGACAACGTGGAGATAGCAATCTCTGTTCACCATTCTCAGGAGCTGTTTGGGAGCACACAATACGTTTCCTGGTACTGCTTAATTTACTATTGTAGATGTAGCCTGTGGGAACCTTGTCTGTTATCCCTATAGAAAATTGGCCATCATTATTGTTGGATTAGATTCCAAGCATCACTTTTTATCAGGTGGCTCAGTTTCTCAAGATTTGTCCCGCTATCTTATTTTAGAAACATCAAAGAGGATTTCCCTAACTCAAAAATAATAGAGATTTTGCCTTCCCCGTGCCTAGGAGAGCCAGTATCTTGTCTTGTAATACAGTACACTACATGGCGTCCCTCTTTGCTCAACTGTACAGCATAGAAATGCACAATAGACGTTTCTATGAGAACTTGTGTAGGAGTATTTCGGGAGTTACTTTCCCTAGCATCTAGAGAATATTAGTATCAATAATTGGCCAGAAGTTTTCTTGGTTTAACTCTCTTAAAATCTATGCAGTTCCTGTTAGGAAATATTTCTATTCACACATATTTATTTCACATTCCTGCTATGTTTTATTTTCATGATTTATGAATTTGAGACTCATAGTTTTAGCATACTTGAAGCTGAGTTCACTGGTGGACACTACTGTTACAAAATCATGCAGAAAAGTCACAGGACCAAGTGTAAGATTTGGAATTTAAGGCACGCAGGGTTGAAACTATTTTTGAGGATGACATAATCGCACCAAAAATGAATGTGATCCATTTTGTCTTCTGATCTCATTCAACAGCTAGCAGATTCGTAAGTGTGCCTTCAGAGATAAATTCCCCTCTTTTCCAGTTAGTGGATATGGAATTCTTCCAATACACTCAGTTTCTCCAGTTCACAAGGCTACACCAGAAACTGGGTTAATTTCATATCTACGTGCAGCCAGCAGCGCATACCAACACACTTAAACAGTATATTGATTTTGGCTGTTAACAATGGCATCACAAAAACAGTGATGCAAATTGCATTTTGTGGAGTTTCAAAATTCTGTTCTTCCATGGTTTTGGAGCAATATTTCTAAGAGAAAGGGGAAAGAGCTAGCAGAAAGGTATGTCTCTGCAATGACTGTAATTGCGCTAGGCCAACACAATCAACAGTTTCATGGAGTTTAACTAGCTTCACTCGTTTTGTAATTAAAAGTTTCATCAACACAGCAGAGAGAATGTGGCATTTGTGGCCTTTTAAGAGTTTGGTTTGTTTTCATTACAATGTTGATGCAGTCCAGACAAATAGAAAACTAACGCTATCTCAAGGCATAAGCTTCTGTAACAAATTTCACGTTCAGTGCTTTTCTCCACTCAGGGGTCAGCTTTGTAGACTATATATTGGTAGGATCAGGATAATGGTAAGATACAGAGTGATTCTTTTACAAAACTTGGTCTTCTGTTATAGTAATGAAATGTGAAAAGAGCAGTCTGGTATGCTTTCAAGAAATTATTGATTATCAGAGAATTTTCTTATTCAGAAAAAAAATGTCTCTATGTCCTGTCAGTCCAGAAAGAAGAAGCTCTCTCATGCTGCCATCTTGACGACCACTGCGTTCACCCACATTTTGCTAATATACATCTACATATAGATGCACATAATAGGCTTTGGAGAAACTTCCTACCATTTCTTTTTCTTGCACGTATCAGTAGCATTATATATTGAATTATCTGAAGCGTATGAGCAGATCAGCCTCTTGCAACATATTCATCTACCAGCTGAGTTAATCTACTTCTACAACATTCGGGGCCATTTCAGTTAGATGGCATTTTGAAAAACTTGTTACAGCAATGTTTCTTTTCTCCACAGATTTTTTTACTCACCACCAAATGTACTTTGAAGTGCAGATTAAAATTTAGCCCTCTGCCAGAGACACGTTTGAGACATGGCATTCTGCGTGCAAAGTGAAATTCAGAGCTGAAGTATACATTTTTCATCCAGACTTATACCCAAACAGGTGAGACTGTAAGTTGGTGTGAGTTACATAACGGGATCTAGAACATGAGCTAGGAAGATCTAAATTAAAAGAAGCTTGAGTATTTGGCTCTTTGTGTTGCTTGACCATAGGATTTTTCCTAGCTTTCTGGTCTATGTCTTTCATATTTTTTTTTCTATTCTCCCTTTGCATGAGCGCAAAATGCGAAACGCTGGGTTTGTAGGTCTTGTGAGGGAATGCTTTTACTGATCTGCCGCATCTATATAAAACATGTACACTATTCTCAGGAGCTGCATGAAATAATAAAGGAACTTTCTTTAATATCCCCAAAGGCACTGTGCTGAAGAGATATTTTTACTGTTAACACCATGACTAAATAAACAAATAAAATATGAAAATATAATAGCTGAATTGAAAACATTTGCATATTAGCATGATTTCTATTAAGTGCAATGATGCTAGTGACAGAGATTTGGAAGCATTTGAAACTTAGTCTTGCATTCAGTCTGCTAGCTTTCCTTAAAAATTTCCTTGCTCTCGCCTTCCTCCCACATCTAGCCATTGACCATGGGAATTCTCAATTTTATGCAGACAAAGAGTCCTTATTGTATACTCCAATATGCCAAATTTTCTGTCTGTCTGTTGGAGTCTGAAATGTCCCCTGAGTTTTTCTAACCAGATTTAGCTTATAAGGTTGAGAATGTGTTCAGGAATTATGCAAAATAATACAACTGGGCCCTAAAATGCAGGAGATACTGAGCATGCTTAGACATTAGCCTGATCTTCGTTACCATTATTCATGGGACTGTGGTATAGAGGACTAAACTTTAGCTCCAAAGTGGGAGAAAAAAAATGTTTAAGAGGCTACAGTAAAATTTGAGTGTAATTTCTGCCTAAATTAAAAATGTGTAGTTATGGACATCTGGTTTCATCTGTTCCATAATTTCATCCATAGCTTATCTCCTATTCTCCAGACACCCAAGCCTCTGAGAGGACAGATGCGTTTCCTCCTGAGAAGGCTCTGCATGGGATGCATGAGTTTGCTCCCAGGAGACTAAGACTTACACAGCTGGAAAAGGATTTCAAGATCCACCCCCATGCACTGGAACAAGGTCAGTTTTACCTCCCCAATTCTTGAGAAAATCCTTACTTGGTCCTGGCCACAGAGACCCCACACACAACTTGATGCAGTGCTGTGTTTTCCATCCTACTGGAAGGTCTCCAAAATGTCCAATCTGAACCTTTTTCATGGTATGCTGAGTCCTTTACACCTTGTCCTCTTCCCAGGGACACAGAGAATAACTTATTGCTTCTCCTTGCAACATAACAGGCTAGTTACTTTCCCTTTTCTTGGTGTTTGCATCTTAAGGGCATTCTGAGCAGCCTCAGTTTGTTTGGCCTTTCCTCAGAGGTCACATTTTTGAGACCATTCTTGCTGGTCTCGCCTCAGCACTGTCTCCAGTGTTTGTGTATTTTATCCAATGACTATTAAATATAAAACGTGGCCATGCAAAAAGTTGCTTTTGGTGCCTGCAGATGCTCCAAGTCGTGGAGACCTCCAAGCGAGCCAGGATTTCTCCACAGCTGCCTGGGACCTTCTGTCCTCTGTGGAATGCCTGTGGCAAGAAATTCGTACACAAATTGTGCTTGCAGCAGCTAATGTGGGGAAAGGGAACATATGCGAATGTCCTCTGACAGTTAAACAAGACAGACAGTGAAAGGATGCTTTACAGGGAGAATACTTACGGTAACTTGCTGAGAAAAAATAAACATATTTAATTCTCCTGGCAGCAAATCAACCTTGCAAAAATGTATTCCCCTCTGCTCAGGGAAGGCCGCAGGCAAGGTCAGCGGTACCCAGAAAGCAAAAAAATGTTGAGTTTGGGAAAGCAATCGGGCTGTAACAAGGGGCTGGTGTTGCTGAGCTGCTCGCCTCGCTGGCAGAGGCAAGCTCCAGCGGCGGCTGAGAGTTTGCCCCGTGCCCAGGTGGTGGGTAAGGGGGAGCACAGGGGATGCACAGCCCTGGGGAGCTGCTGGCTGAGCAGTGCCTCCAGGGGTCTGTCTGCACCCGGCTGTGCTCCCCGGGCAGCCCCAGTTGGGTACACGGCTGGAGAACGTGGGCAGCAAGGCTGGACCTCTGCTCTTGCAGCCCCCCTGGGCTCCTGCTGCTCTTTGGTGGAGGAGGAAGACCACACTCCTTCTCCTTCCTCATCCTCTCCCAGGGAATGCCACCTTGTCCCATGCCCTGCAGGGAATTGGAGGCAAAGATCCCTGGCCACCGTGTCCCCTTGGGAGCAATAAGCTGTGGTGCCCAGGGATGCGTGGGAGCAACCAAAATGTGCAGAGCCCTGATGCAAGCAGTCAGCAGAGAGGATGCCAGCAGATGGTGCTCCAGCCCACGCTGCCTCGCTCTTAGGTTTGAGAAGGTTTTTATTGAAAATTGTCGTCTCGTTTTGAGGAGCACCTTGCTTCCTCTGCCCTCTGGTTTGGAGCGTGGTGCTCTCTACACCACATCATTTAGAGGATGGAGTCAGTTGGTGAGGACAAGCTGAATTTGGGGTACCAGTTATCAAATACGTGTGGTGAATCGTTAATGACCAATCTACAGAATAGAAGGAGACCTATGAGGACTGTGACAAATGTGATGGACAAAATCAATAATTTGAGGAAAATATAACGTTCTTGTTATACTGAGGATATATCTTGTTGTACTGAGGATAAGAAAGGAAGAAAATTAATTCTTAAAACATAGACATACTCTTATTTTCCTAACTCAAAGGAGAATTCAGGAATTCCTATGTATCTTTTCTTCCACCTTTACACTGTAACAGCTGATAGAAGCTGAGACTAAAATGTTCCCCACAAGCAGGGAAGTTGTGCAATAATGAAACATATACCGTAAGCTAACAAAGTCATCTTCCCTTGTTTTATATCATGTCCAACGTAACTTGAAGCTAGCTTTGTGGCAAGAGTGCAGTAACTCTTTAGGCAAATCCACCAGTGCATTGATCCGCTGGTCTCCAGTGGCTGCTTTAAAGACAAAGTACTCAATTTTTAGAGGCTGTAGGAACCAGAAGCAAAAAGAAACTGCAATATCAACTCCATTTCTCACTAAAAAAAAAAAAAAAAAAAAAAAAAAAAAAGGAGTAATCCTATTTTGTTTGTTTTTTTTTTTTAAATCTGGATAAGATATATCAGTGATAGTCTACTCATTTTTGTTGGAAAAGCATTGAAAACTAAAGGTACTTCCAGCATGTCTGTACAGTAATCCAGTATAGTTGACAAGGCTTTTTAGCAGGCAAAGGTACCAGACATTACCCAGAAACAATTTCTATACCTCTTCTTTCTCTCTGCCATTGCTTATATTTTATTCTGCTTTATACCTTTTACTCTGCCTGGACCAAGTTAATAGTGTTTAATCCATTCGCTTGAAACCAAATAGTGAAATGAAGAAAAACTGCTTCCACTCAGACTATTTCAGCCCTTGGCTTTTGAGATGCAGTGTCAGCTCCATACTTTGCACCCCCTCCGTACTATGCACAGAGAGAGGACTTAAGTAAAATCCAACACTGGTCCTGTCGTAGACCAAAGTGGCAATGAAGCTGCACACCTGACTATGCTCAGTTACCCTGTGCCCCATGTGTAGGGGTGGGATTGGATCAAGCTGCCAGATCTTTTTCCCCAGAGCACTCTAGAGTCAGGGCTTTCAGAGACAGGTTTTTACCTTGGCCTGCAACAAGGTTATACACAGCAATAAGTCTGGAGGCTTCCAGAAATGGAGTGAGGTTTCCTCTCTTGCCATTCATGACGTGTGAAATGGGCACTGCGGGTAGCAGAGGAGCTCTGTGGGCTCCGTCTTTCAGCAAGAGAGCATTAGTTTGTCATCCTCAGCCTCTCTCTTTTCCACTGTTTAATCCATCCCCTGCACAGCCAGGGCTGGGATTGAAATGAAAAGAGATTCCTATGTCATGCCTTCCTCTCTCTAGATGTCTATCTCACTGTTCTTGCTTATTTGTAAAGAGATCAATGGGGGTGATACCTAGAAATTGCTTACACTCCTTGATCTCTAAAGTATGTTTTAAATGGTGCTGCCCTGCTGCTGTAGCTCTGTAATGCTTACTTAACATTTCCTCCCTTGCCTCTCACAGACTTCATTTACAAATTCTATTATTTCAATACATACCAAATATATCCTTAAGGCAGGCAATAAAGTCTTGTGGGGGTATCCCTCTAGATGAGGGTTAGTAATTTAGTGCAGTGCAAAGAAATATCAGAATCACAGAATGATATGGGGTTGGAAGGGACCTCTAGAGATCATCTAGTCCAACCCCCTGCCAGAGCAGGTCCACCTAGAGCAGGTTGCACAGAAACGTGTCCAGGCAGATTTTGAGTGTCTCCAGAGATGGACAGTCCACCACCTCTCTGGGCAGCCTGTGCTCTGCCACACTCAAAGTAAAGTTCCTACTCATGTTTAGGTGGAACTTCTTATATGTAAGTTTGTGCCTGTTACCTCTTGTCCTGTCACTGGGCACCACTGAAAAAATACTGGCCCCATCCTCTTGACACCCCCCCTTTAAGTATTTATAGGCATTGATCAGGTCCCCCCTCAGTCTTCTCTTCTCCAGACTAAAAGCACCCAAGTCCCTCAGCCTTTCCTCATAAGAGAGATGTTCAAGGCCCCTAATCATCTTTGTAGCCCTCTGCTATACCCTCTCCAGCAGTTGCCTGTCCTTCTTGAACTGGGTAGCTGAGAACTGGACACTGTGCTCCAGACAGGGCCTCACCAGGGCAGAGGGGCAGGATAACCTCACCCGACCTACTGGCCACACTCTTCCTGATGCACCCCAGGATGCCATTGGCCTTCTTGGCCACAAGGGCACCTTGCTGGCTCATGGTCATCCTGTTGTCCACCAGGACTCCCAAGTCTTTTTCCTCAGAGCTACTCTCCAGCAGGTCAGCCCCCAACCTGTACTGGTGCTTGGGGTTATTCCTTCCCAAGGGCATCACCCTGCACTTGCCCTTGTTGAATTTCATCAGGTTCCTCTCTGCCCAACTCTCCAGCCTGTCCAGGTCTCACTGTATGGCAGCACAGCTTTCTGTCATGTGACTCGAGCCTGTATGACCTCTGTCAGTAAACTCTGACCATTGGCATAGGGGTGTGCAAAGAGCTGCTCAGCCAAGGGAGCTATCAGTTGCCACAGGCCATATGCGTGAGGTTTCGGCTGCATGAAACATCACGTACTATGACAAAGATCATAGAATCATAGAATCATCCAGGTTGGATGTTTTATTTGTTCTTCTGATAATTTCTACTTGTATTCTTTAAATTGAATAACATTTCTAAAAGTACTGCTCTTTAAAAACAAAAGCGTCAAAAGGTTTCATTCTGAAATTGCCAAAAGGAAATGATCTGAATGTACATAATTCCCCCACCCCGTGTATCTTCTCTTCTTTGGGCCCAAATGACTTAGGAAATTTGACCCAAATTTGCCACTGGTTCTACAACTTAACGAAATTTCACTCTACTCAGACAATTTGTCAGATAGACCCATACTGCTTTGTATTCAGCATCAATGCATTTTCCAAAACTGCCCCTGCAATTTTAATTGTTATTTATTATTTGCATTAGCACCTGTAGATTTAGAGGTCCTTGTATGGCTATGTAATAAAAACCGTCTTTGCCTCTGAAATCTCATCATTTTCAACATCTCTGAGGGATTTTGATGCATGAAATAATTCAGTTCTGCTGCTCTGTTTGAATTAAGTAGTTAGTTAATTCTTTGAGTGATGTGCATAAAATGTTGGATATTGTGAAAGAGACAGCAGGCATGACTCCTGATGAACCACCCTATAATATTTACCAGATTTAGATCTCCTCATTTTCATTCTATCTCCAGTCTAGAGCAGTCACATGAAAGGCCAAATGAATGAGCTATAAGAAATTCACACCACGCAAGATTACTATAAGTAATAAATCTCCTGGAGTAAAGGAATTTGTATAGAAATAATAAAAGTATCAGATGCTAAGAAGAAGTAAAACCAGCTGTGTAATATAAAAGAAAATCTTTATCCTCATCTCACTGGTGAAAACTAATTCAAACAAAATCCATTACATAAATCATACACTTTGAAATTATTTACATAAAAACAGATGGAGAGAGTTCCTACTGCGATAATGATGGTTTTAGCAAAGTATGTCTTCCACAGAATAACCATCCTTCTGGAAACAAGGGGGTTTATTCTGCTGTCATCAGGGGTGTAAATCTCTGATAGCTCCCCTGACTTCCCTAGGGGCTCAGGTACAAGGCAGGGAAAGCCTGAGAGTTTCGTGGTTACAGCCTGGGGAAGGCAGTTTTTCCATGCTCCCCGCTTTCTGGGGGTGGTGCAGCATGTGTTGACTGTTCTCACAGCCTGTGGTACAGCCCAAAGGAGCATGTGCTTTTCTGAGTATTACCCAGCTTTGCTATTAATTAGTCCAGTGTGCTTTTCTGTGTTTGCCCATTTATTAATTTATTTCTCCCCATGCCGATGTCAGCCCAAAGGCTTTTGTGGGAAGACAGGTGGGACCACATCTCTCTTGGATGTTATTTTCTGTCCCAGAGTGCATCACAGCTTTTCAGCTGGGCTTTGTCCAATGGGCATGGGATGCGCTCCTGCCTCCATCCTTGCCTGCTGCTGCCACCAGTTCGGGAGCCACATCCCACGGTGGCTTGGGAAACCATGTCCTCCCTCTTTAAAGGTTTTCCGCTCCTCACAATTATTGTTCTTTTTTAAAAATAAAAAATTAAATCACTGCAGTTTCTACCATGGCTCATGGTGCTTCTCCCACCAAACAGAGGGTCCTTCGCAGCAGCTAATGCCACAGCTCCCGTGCTGCTTCTTCAGCTGCCATCAAAAGTACTGCATGTTAAAAGCATATTATTCCTGTCAAAATAACAGTCTTCATTTCTTCCACGTGATGGAAATGTATGCTGTCCCTTTAAAAATGTATCACGAAAATGAATGTTCATAAAATATGAGTCAAGTTTCCATATACCTTAATCAAATTCTCGAGGGTCTCTGGGGGACGGCACTTACACTGCAGCTGTGCAATGTGAAGTTTGTTCCAGTACTGATTGAAAATATTTTTGTGCTTCCTTCATTTTAGCCAGTTAAAACCCCAAGGCACTTTCTGCAGGCTGAAGGCGCCGTTATTCAGGGTGACAGTGATGGGTCACAGAGATGGTGCAGAGAACTAACTAGCGGACTGGAAACTAGCAGGGTCCCTAAACCGATTGTCAGTCTTTAAACCTTCAGAATAAAATGTGTCTGTCTTTCTCATTCCCTATTTTTATTCCACAGGGGAAGAGACAGGACCAGGTTTGCATGAGCTATAGAGGTTGTCTGTAAAAGCAATAATGTGATTGGATGTCATAGTTTTTAGCATGCTTTCTTTTACATGAACAGTTGGGTTTATGGAGTTGCTCCATTTGTTTTTCCCCCTTCCTCCATTGCTTTCCCCAGCATTGCCATCACCTGTGCTGTCAGGTTGGCGTAGGACAGTTGTGGCTGTGCCCGTGGTTTGTCCTGACTCTTTGCTTTCTTCCTGTCTGAGCATCTCCACTCAGCTCCAAATTTTCCATCAGGAAGCACATTACCTTTGTGGTCTTTGCTCTTTCCTGGTGTTGCCAGGGCGTTTGTCTCTTTGCTAGGCTGGAAACTCCTCCCTCTGGCAATATGGGACCCTCCAAGGTTCAGGGCAGAGGTAGCAGGGCATTTTCAGTGCAGGGTTATCCAGTCTGGAATAACTGGCATTATTAATAACTGCCATTAACTGGCTAGCATTAGGTTTTAATTACTGAGTCGGGAAAGGTGTCCTCATCTGATGCATTAGGCAAACAGTTGTACAAGTCCTTCAGCTCCAGAGCTTAAAAAGCTCAGCCAAAAATCCTGGAATTCAAAAGCAGCAAAAGCCATCTTAATCCTTGAACAGCCCTCACCATGAGGCTCCGAACTTCACGCTGTTGCACCCCGTATGTGGTACCAGCCTGGGTGAGGTGGAGGTACCCGGGGTGTGTTGAGGCTGAGGAACGCTGCATGATGCCTCTTAGCCACGTCCCCAGGTGGAGGGGCTGGTCTGATCGCAGCAGGATAAGTCCACGTGTAGTGAACCTGGCCTGACAGCCTTCCCAGGCCCTTTGAGACGCGACTGGTCGGGCATTTTTGAAGCCTTGGCACTTGAGCTGCAGCAATCTATCACTCCTAAAATGACACTGGTGGTAGCTTTTTGAAGAATGACAGAAATCAGAGGTCTGCCGGTGAAAGGTAGTTCTTCATTCACAGCATATTTTCCAGTGTTTTCTCCAATACAATTTTAAATGATTCAAGCAATTAGGCTTCCCTCTACCATTTCCCTGGGGTCGATATGCCACAGACTAATAGACTTTGCCATTAGGGCATTTTTCCTAATATTCCACCTAAAATTTCCTTTATTGCTTTGCTGCCTCAGGAAAACTTTTTGGTTGTATGTCACTGTCAAATGAAAGGGAAAGTCAGCATTTTTAGCATCCGGAACAGCCACCTCCCTGGTACTTGAGCTGATGTTCATTTTGCTGTTCAGAAGATTTGTCAGGCTGCTCCACCATTCCTCTTCAGGCTTGGCTTTATTTTTATGAGCTACCAAACCCATCCGTTTATTATTACTGGCAACAAGTAAGTTCCATCCATTCTTGAGGAAGTTAGAAATGATCCCACTCTAGACATCACCTGAGCAAAGCCACTTAATAAATGAGTGGAAACCACAGTTAGAATCCCCACGTTTCTCTTCAGCCTGCCAAATATTCACAAAATGAGGAATTGTATGAAAAATGAACTGTATGACAATGTCAAATTCTTACTATTACATTTCAGGGTTGGTGATGATACCCCTTTTTCTTGGTCAAATTTCCAGTCACAGCTGCTTTAAGCTTTGAGCCTGAAAGCCTCTGCCATCAAGCCTGCATTTGCTCACTCCCTTCCCTGCTGGAGCATCCTTCCTAGGTTTGTGCATTCAGATATGTGAAACTCAACCTATAGTCTCTGTATTAATTGACAAATACAGCTTGTGTCCAGATTTAATATTGAATCAAAGGAAATATCACAGGAAAATATTTCATGCATACTTTTTTTTGTAAAGCAAAGAGCAACAGTTGTCTTTTTAAAAGCTTTTAGTAGCTTCATTAAGCTTGTTAAGCAAGCTCAACAGAGCACAGCAATGTGTGCTCACAGCCCAGAAAGCCAACCATATCCTGGACTGCATCAAAAGAAGTGTGTCCAGCAGGTCAAGGGAGGTGATTCTCCCTCTCTACTCCACTCTCAGGAGAACCCACCTGGAGTACTGAGTCCAGCTCTGGGGGCCCCAACATAAGAAAGGCATGGACCTGTGGGAGCGAGTCCAGAGGAGGACCATGAAGATGATCAGAGGGCTGGAGCACCTCTCCTACGAGGTCAGGCTGAGATAGTTGCGGTTGTTCAGGCTGGAGAAGAGAAAGCTCCAGGCAGACCTTATAGCAGCCTTCCAGTAGCTAAAGGGAGCCTACAGGAGAGATGGGGAGGGACTTTTTATCGGGGAGTGTAGTGATAGGACAAGGGGTAACAGCTTTAAACTGAAAGAGGGAAGATTTAATTAGCTACTAGGAAGAAATTCTTTACTGTGAGGGTGGTGAGACACTGGAAAATGTTGCTGAGGTAAACTATGGATGCCCCAATCCCTGGAAGTGTTCAAGGCCGGGCTGGATGGGGATTTGAACAACCTGGTCTAGTGGGAGGTGTCCCTGCCCATGGCAGGGGGGTTAAACTAGATGATCTTTAAGGTCCCTTCCAACTCTAATCATTCTATGATTAATTTTTATGCTCACTAAGGATGGTGAATCTCACCCTTTCAAAACGTCCTTTTGGATGAAATTAGGAAGGAAATAGGAATCTTGATTTCCGATTTTTGTCAGAAAAGTGTACAGATCCTGTTTGTGAGATTTCATATTTGTTTACAGACTATGAACAAAGACTACAAAGATGCTGAAAGAAGCATAAAAGTAATTATATCCAGACGCAGTATGAAAACAGCTACTACAAAACATTGATGTACTGACCCTTTCCACTTCTAACTATTGAACACGGAGCATAAAGTCCAATTTTTCCAAGCCTTGAAAGGTCTGCTCTGAAAATACTGCAGGTGTCCTTTCACAAGGTACTCTCTGGCAGAACATGAGAAGAATAAAGAAGAGAAGAATAAAAGAAGAGAAAGAGAGAAGAAGAAGAGAAAGAAGAGAAGAATAAAAAGTGCATACCTATGTGAGTGAAATTTGGACTCCCCTGAATTTCTTCCCTTGGAGTTCTGTTGGCAGCAAGGGATGCCAGGACTGGAAATGTTTTTTAAGATTCTAAGTCAAAGATTTAAAGGGCTGTTGAAGGGGGTTGGGCACTGGGCCTTTTGTAGGAATTGCTGAAGGGTTTAACGTGGTTTGCGTGGTATGTTCTGTGTTCATCAATGCGTAAGAGCCCGCAAATGCTTTTTAATTTCCTATGCGCCTACGGCACAGAATTTCACAGCAATTTGCAAATGGGCCAGGGAAGCTTTGGCCCAAATCTTGCAGTCCTCACTCAAGCAAAATTTCCACTTGCTCAGAAGACATCTAGCTTAATGCCATTTACTGCTCAGGGTCAGACCCGGGGAGGAGCTGGACTTTCTCCCATTGCAAAGGCGGAGAAAACTGCTCTGATGCAGAGGGCAGGTTCAGCTGCCTCACCACCTCAGCACCATGTGTGACACAGCTGCTTTTTACAATCTAAGTACTGTTGTCTGGAGACAGTATTTTGCAATTTTATTTGTATATCACCAGAGCCCTCTGTTGGCTTTTTTTAATGCCTTCCTCTGTCAGCCTGATTGGTGTCAGTAGGACTTGGTTTTAATGTTTTAGCTGGGTTTTTTTTTTTTTTTCTTGAGATATTATTGCCTTTGTGGACCTAGAATAAGAGATGTATGCGAAACACAGTTGCATTTAAAGTGATTTTTAGAGCCAGCGTGTTCGGTAGGAAGGAGGGTTGTTCATTTCTGTGTCAACAGCACTGCCACCCAGTAACGGCAAATAGAGGCAGCATGAGATTTGTGTGTGTTCCTTCTCACCAAGGTAATGTCTCTGGGAGTTGTGGAAAACAGCTGGGATTTCTGGAGGACAGGGAGGTTGTTTTTTTCTCTGCTGAGTGGATGGATTGCAACAATGTGCTGCAACCCACTGTAGAGGAGGCATCTGTAAGCAAGTTAGCCATTGCTGCTATATGTTTGAATGGGGTAATGATTGCTTGTAGACTATTCAGTTGCTGTTGTGGATGGCAAAGAAAAAGTGCCTTGGTATGCTTACATGCTGCCTGTCAGGTCTACATGTGTGCCAGGAGACCTAATGGGCTGAACTGATCTCTCCCAGCAACACTGGAATTAATGAGAGGGCATCACTGAATTCAGTGGAGGTAAGCCCATGTCAAACCAATGTAAATAAAGTCAGATTTCAAGTAGGTTTTTTAGACAACAGAAATCTTTCAAAACCATGCAGATTCTGTAAACCCTGTGCAGGTATACCATTGCTGACAATTTTGTATGTCTGAGACACAAAGAAGAGAGTCTGGCTTTATATGGCATAGCCACAGTAATAGATACGAAAATAATAATGCATTATTTTTGATCCCACCCAGCAGTATGTTCATTTAACTGATAAAGACAATTGATGCCTCTTAACTTGAGCATCTGCTGTCAACAGGCATCTGAGCCTTAGAATTTAAAAAAACAAAACAAAACAAAACAAAAACCAAAAAAACTTTGCTGATACTTCAGATGGATTTCATTTCATGTTGCAATGTTGCCAAGGGGAGAGGGGAGTGTCTGTAGGACTTAGCATCTTTACACACTTGGAGCAGTATTTGAGGAAAGTGGAGAGTGAGGGGTATAAGCTGGGGACTGGGCTACAGTTGCCTGATGGAGCTCACAAACTGTGTGTGCGCATCATCTGTGAGCTATTAAGCTCTCATTGCTTTTGCCATCTAATACGCTTGTTCAGGAATGTACATACTTCAAAATAAATTAGACGGGGATATGGTATCTGTATCTGTCTTAACTCATCTGTCTCTGGAGAAGGAAATTCCCCACTCTTGAGTTCCAGATTTTCCTGGTTCCTCCAGAAGCAGCAACAACAATATTTGAAGCCACTATCAGCTGCATTGGGAGGGAGATGGCGAGTGGCAAGCACTCACGTGCAAATCGGTGTATGGCTCATGAAGTGGTATGTGAGGGCCAGGCAATGACTCAGATGGACCCTATGTAGGGTTTTCAAGACCTAAACCAATCTGGCCTATTTGCTTCGAAGTTGCCATTAACTTTCAGATATTTATTTATTATTCTGGTTGTATAAAAAGGAAAAAGGCAAGGCAGTGCAGACTGCATTTCCGAGCACAGCAGGGGCTGGGGGCAGCCCTGGGGCTTCCCTGAAGGAGGGCTCTGCCCTGCCTGGGGGAAGCCAGCAAAGCCCTGCAAGCCCCAGCTGGGTACACATCGGGCACTGCTGTAACCCTCTCCCAGTGAACACTGAGGAGGGACTTCTCAGACATCTATTGGGCTGAAATTATGTTGCTCAGACTAAACATATTAAATGAATTACAGCAAATTAGTCCATGTTCCCTGGTGACCCGAGCCCTGTTAAAAGGCAGCTATGGTAGTTATTAGAGTGTTGCCTTTAGCTACTGCTTTGTGGATTCAGTGTTTCTTGCTTGTGAAAAATCTCATCAGAGGTGGATTGTTCTTGACATACAGGTACTGATTACCAGATCTAAGGAATGGGTGTCACGCTGCGCCATGGGCCAACAAACATGTCTCCCATGACCCCAGGTGAGTTTTTCTGAAGGGGCACTGTAAGCACAAGCGGCTGTTGGGGGCTTTCCCCTGGGCACAGTAAAAATCCGGGTAGCTGAAGGAGGCTGTGATGTAGAGGGACCTCTGACAGTTTCATTAACAGAAGCAGGAATAAGACTTATAGGGCCCTGCTTGAGCAGTTTTCCTAAGTCAGTGCTCTTCCCCTTGGAGACTTCATCCCCTCAGGAGAGGCAGCAGTGAAGGATGAGCTTGGGGAAAAATGTCATTTCAGGGCAGCGTTTGCCGTGGTTTCCTATTGCGTATCCTTTGAGGGCTGCAAACATCTGCTGGGGACCAGAGCTGCACTGCTGAGCACACGGAAACTTCAAGTTTCCGCAGGCTACATAGGACGAGCCGTAAGCAAAATGTCACCAGCTTTGAGTCCGGCTGTCATCTGCTTTTCCAAAAGACCATTTCTTGTAAAGTCAGGCTTACCCTGGGTTGCTGTAAAATGGACGGTGCTTTTGCTGCTGGAGTCACCTTTCTGCCCCGGGAGCCTTTCACCTTGAGCTCCTTGCTGTGCACCAGCGAGGTCAGTCCTAGGCGACTGCTGACACTTAACCATTCAGGTGAAATGGCAGCGTGTCTCATACCATGCATAAAGAGTATTACTGTAAAATGGGCTGAGTTTATTAATTATTATTTTTTTAAGATGGTGGTACAAGTAATTGTGGTTTTTCTCTTGTAATCTCAACTAAGGAAAAAGCCATCCTAATGTGACCATCTACAGAGATTTCCTGAAAAGAGGCCTACAAAGGCAGGTTAAGGGGAACATTTCATTCTATCTATTAACCCTAAAAACAGAAGTCAGGGGTTTTCACTTATAAATATTTTATTGAAAATGCATTATGTGAAACATTTTACAGTCAAACAATGTAGCTGAGCATTTGCCTTCCTGTGGCGTGGTGAACCTCAGATGCTTATCATTTCCATTTTCAATATATGTAAATACAGTTGCTGTCAGTGATATAAATTTGAAGCCTCACTAAATATTTCTCCTGAAGAGTTGTATAATATAGTAGTTACAAGTGGAAATGGGCCTCCGGTCATAGAAGGGCTCTGAAAATCTGGAAAAGCTACATTTGGGCCCTACTTGGGCCCTGGCATAAGCAGGAAGACCTGGAAGGTTTTGCTTCTGGAGGCCAGGGTTCTGCTTCGTCTTGTGGTTAATTAGAAAAACCATGAAGCCCTGGCATGGCTCACTGACAGCCCTCCAGGTGGGTGAACCTCAAAACAACTCTGAGCTTCATCCTGATACCTCATCCCTTCACCGCTGCATCCTCATGTGCTCCCTGGGACCCCCATGAGTTCAGGTTTCCTCCCTGAGGCTCCTCTTTGCAGTTCTGCTGCTGAACCAACCCGAGCCCCAGGTTCATCCTGAGAAAATGCCCTGGGGCATCAAGGAAGGCTTGTGGGGAATGAATGGTTCCAGTGCTGCATTAAGACCGAGGACTCTGCGGTCCCATTTCTACGCTAATGGTTAATTTAATTTTGGTGGATGTTTGTCCTCAGAACAGCTCATTTCTCCTCAAAATAAGCTCCCCATTCTCTCCTATCCAGAGGAACGCCGCTCGGGTGCCTGGGCTGGGGAGCTGACACAGGAGCATTGTTCGACAGACAACATCGGGCTGATCCCAAGGTCCCAAAGGAGGCAAATGGTGAAACAGGGCTGAGACAAGGTCAGATTCCAGTTTCCTCTGTTGTTTGTGCAAAGAGCAGATCGGGTTTCATTCTGTCAGCTATGATTCAGCTGTGAGCACAACACTGGAATAATTCATAAAATGACAGTATTTTCCCAAGTCTTCACTTGAATTGATCCTTTGGTTTTGTATTTTTTTTTCCCATTTTGTTCCTCACATAATTTTATTTCTTATTAACAGTCATGGTGTGACATAAGCATAATAACCCTTATACCTTAAAACCTAAAGTATCAGTGCTACTCTAACTGATCGAGTATGAGCCATGGCACGTGCAAGTGAGATTTTTTTTTCTACTTCCTACTGTAAGAGGATTCCTTTGTGAACAGTTTGGGAGTTTTAAGTTGGAAGAGTGTCTTACAGCTGAACTGTGAAATATATGAGACATTGGAACAGGTTGCTCAGGGAAATTGTGGCTGCCCCATCCCTGGAAGTGTTCAAGGCCAGGCTGGATGGGGCTTTGAGCAACCTGCTCTAGTGGGAAGTGTCCCAGCCCATGGCAGGGGGGGTTGGAACTAGATGATCTTTAAGGTCCCTTCCAACCCAAACCATTCTATGATTTTATGATATGCATTCACTTAATATGTATTCAACTCTATGACAGTGATAGAAGGATGGACATTTCTGTTCCTGTGCAAGAAGAGTGACAGGCCCAGATTCAATGAGATTGCATAAAGCACTGCAAGTCTGCTGGGAAGAGGGCTGGGAAGGGCATCTCGAGGCCCTTTCTCCATCCCAGTCAGGATCACCTATACCTAATGTGTTCATGGTTCATCTAACTAAATTCCGTGGTGCTGAGGGCCGAAAAAAATTCTTGAGCAATTTATTGTGTGACTCACTACCCTTTCTGGTAAAATGCTCTTCTTAAGTCAGCGCTCCTTTTGTACCTGATCTGCAATGGGCACAGAGAAGAGTTTGTCCCACTCCTTTTGGCAACATTTTTACAGACAGGCATGTCTCCCCTATATCTTCTCTGCTTGGGATCCTGTGGTGCAGTCTCCTTGCTCTTATCCCAACTGTTCCATGAAGTGATCCATGGGATTCAACTCATGCTGGACCGAAGGGAAGAACATCTAAAATAGTGTTCACAAACCACGGGTGGCTGCTCCTGTGTGCGCAGAAGATCACATGTGCTCAGGATGGATACAGAGGGGGACAGTTGTACTAGATGGAATTTTTGTCCCTGCCAGGTTTCACATTTTCTTTGTCAGTAATTAGGGCTGCAGGCCCCAAACACTCAAACCAGGGATGCCATGCTGCAAAGCAAATCAGTGCTTTCCAGGGATAAACCTCTACCTTTGATCTGGGAGGAGTGGAGATGCCCGTTGCAGATGTGAGGCTGACATAGCCCATCTCCTGACACCACAAGCTGAGCCAAAGAGCTCTCAGGGTGCAGATACCTAAAGCAGGCTTGCAGAGTTCTGCCTGGATTGCAAACATCCTGAGCAACCACAGGCCAGAGCTACACGTGCCCCCACCTGCTCAGGTCTCGCCAGGGAGGAACTGCTGCTTCTGAGCACCCATGCCCAGTGTTGTCTCCAGAGCCACCCCGGTGACCAGAATTTGCTCTTTCCAAAATGCAGTGGGAGGTGGAGACAATGCCAGAAGCATCAGTGCAGGTAGGACCATTTCTCTTTTAAGTGAGATTCTTGGTGGAGGAGGGAGAGTGCAGTGCCTTGGGTGCCCTCCTCTGCCTGCCTCAACCTCAGTTTTGGGGTCTAAGATGGGATCTGCAGTCTTCCCGGGGCCAAATGAGTCTTCTTTTTCCAGAAAAGTTTTGTGACAATCGCAGCATGATCTTTGTGGATACTTTTCTTGGAGCAGGCACCCAAACTCTGTCCCTGTCGCATTGCGACTGTTAAAATAGCCTCGTTGGGCCTTACCCTGCTTCTTCCACTAGGCTGCTCACTTACTCATTTCACCAGAAGGTATATTAAAAGAAATCTTGCTCTTTCTCCATATATTGTAAATAGAGGAGTCCTAGTTATCTTCTACTCTTAGATTAGGTCCCTTTTCCTAATTGGTCAAGTCTTGTGAAAATCAGGCAAGAGTCAGTGCCGAGAGGTGGGAACGAAAAATATCTGTAATACTCCCTCAGAAAACAGTGCAGCGGGGGATGAAACTGAAAAATATCATGGATCCTCAGAGGGATAGTTCGTCCCTGGAAAAGTCTATTGGTATGGAAGAGGCAGGGCAAGGATGCTGCCCGCTCCCTGTTCGTGGAGGGACGTGCTGCGGTGGGCACAGGCTGCCCCAGCAGAGGCTGCCAGCCAGGGGTCAGGAAGGCAGGAGTCACCTCGACAAGGTCAGTGTCCGGGGCAGGAGGGACAAAAAAAATGGAAAAAAAAAGTCTGCAGCTCCTAAATAGTTTGGGGATGAAAAAGCCACTGCTGAAGGCTGCTGAAACCCAGTCTTTGAAACACCGTGATCTTGAGTCCCTAGAATTTTAAACTAATTAAAATAAAACTGGATGGGATTAATACAAACAGCCTCAAACCAGGCAAAGGAAAAACAAAACCCCATGGAAGCTGATCTGATGAAGATTATGGAATGTAAGTGCCATTCAATTTTCTGAAATACCACATTATTTTTTATTCTGATGTTAATAGGAAAATATTTTACAGAGTCTCTCAATAGGTTATGTTGGACTTGATTCCAGTGTCTCCTTTTGCAATAATGCTAATGGCAAAAGAAATGCACATCAATGTTGTTTTAGCTGCAGTAGAAATGCCAGGGAATTCAGACCTACACTGTGCACTATCACCTCGTCAACTGGTAAATTACTAAATCGGAATTTTATGAAATTACTCAATCAATATTTGTGCAGATGGCTTCCAGGAAAAAGCACTTGTGTGTCTGTTTAACTCCAGTGTGTAACAGATGGCTAGAGACAAGCCATTTCTTTTCAGCCAGGCTTATATTGACATTTTAAGATAGCTTCCTTTAGATGCTTATTAGTTCTTGTAAGCCAGCCATTAAATCTTGCCTTACGTATTACAGTTAAAATAAAATTCAGTTATATACAAAGCCTTTAAGAGACGTTATATAGCATGTTAGCTAGAAAGAAATTAAGTGCAAACCATCCCTTCAAATTTGTATTTAATTTCAGATTGTAGCATTTAGATGTTAGAAGTCAGTTACGTGTCTGTACTTTTAGTCCTAATGAATTGTGTTATCAGAGCAGTTCAGCCCTCACTCCTAATTGACGGATGTGACATTCTTCCCTTCTTGCTACTCTAAACATCAGTCATGCTCTAGGCAGCCTAACAGGTCTCGAGCCCTACCAGCAAAGAGGACACAACACCTAATTCTGTAGGTCACAATTTCAATCACTGTCTCAGGCCGCAGTGAGGGACACCTCACGCGTGAGGCTACCAGAGCCTTGTCCCCCTGGGGCCACCCACAGCACAGGCAGCCTCTGTGTCTGCCCCAGATGCGACGGTGGGTGAGCAAACCTCACCCCTCTGCCTGCATCTCTGTCACTGCGCCCTCAACCTTAGCACCCTGTTCCAAAGCTGTCCAGGTTTAGACCATCTTCCTCACCACGTGGCAATGCAGAAAAAGGTGGGAGACACTTTCACAAGCCTCTGAATCACCTCAATCGCTATGTCAAGCTGGAACATAGGAAATTCCATTCAAATATCAGGAAAAACTTCTTTACGGTGAGGGTTACAGGACTGGAACAGGCTGTCCAGGGAGGTTGTGGAGTCCCCTTCTTTGGAGATCTTCACGACCTGCCTTGATGCAGTCCTGAGTGATGTGCTCTGGGCAATCCTGCTTAGCAGGGGAGTTGGACTTGATGATGTCTAGAGGTCCCTTCCAACTCTGACAATTCCGTGATTCCGTGATTTATAGTTTCATTCCACAGACAGAAGTGAGGTAGGTACAAGGATTTAAAACGCATGTTCTCTGTTTGACCCAAAACATTTCCACCAGCGCCAGGCTCTGTCACCTCTAATGCACAGTAATGTCCTTCTCTACAAGTTTTTCTCTTCGATCCATCTTTTCCAGCCTCCCAGCCATGATTACTTACACAGGAGTTTTAAAGTGGCAAAACCTAATTGTCTGCTGTTTAACACGTGTTCCTGAAATGTTGTGACCACAAAGGAAAAAAGAGGACAACAAATTTCACAAAATAATGGCAGTTGGGGAATGCAATTTTCCAGCATATCCCCAAGCACTGTGTATCTGACTTCGGAGACTTTTAGATGAGTTCTTCATCTGAATCCATCTTTGTCAGGGTTTGTACATTAACTGCATGCTTTGCTGAGTTTTACTGTACAAGAATAATGTTACCAGATGTATATTCTACTTTTTCATATCATCCTGAAAATTATTATGTAGTGAATTAAACATTCACTTAAAAGTTTTAGCTTTGTGATAATGAGTTGCTTGTCAGAAAACGTTTATGATAGGACTCAGTAGAATTCACTGGCCATTGAAGAACTACTGTTAAATCCCCAAAGAGCTGGCATTTTCTCTATCACTGCACCCTCCGCAATTGAGACATTAATGAGCGTTGAAATGACTTCTCTGCAAGATCCATGCTGCTACTTCTGTGTTTTGCTTGTCCTGCAAGAGAGAGGTGCACCAAAGTGCTTTTGCAGTATTATTACAACCTCGCAGTAGGCGTGCAGAGCAGTTTCACTGCACTTCTCAGAATGATTTTGCCATCCATAGCTGTGTGCCACAGCCTAGAGTTGGGATGCTCAGTCCTCCAGGGAGCTCCAAGGCTGGTCTCACAAGCAGGAAAGGTTCTGCACACCAGGGATGCCTGTGCAAACAACAACAAAAAAACCCCACGCAGTCCAAAGACTTTGTTTTGTTTGCTTTGACAAAGGGATTGAGAAAGAGAAGTTCTCTTGAGCAGCAGATGGTTTCACAAGCATTTCTCATCAGCCTCAGTGGAAAATGATAACAGTGGAGTTCTCAAAATAAGATCAATTTTGGTGATATTTCACACCAGGAACATTCTTGCAGAATCCTTTGATGATTTCAACATCACCCTATTAAACAAACCAAATCCTCATGGAGGTTCATAAAGCAAGTTTCTCCATGCAGGGAACGTCTGTCCTTTGAGGAAGAGGCTGACTACAAACAACACAAGAAAGACCCTCCAGTGACACCCACTTTCAAACCGTCTGTCTCTTCATTCTTCATTCCCCTTCATCTCCCCTCTTCCCCTCCCTCTCTGTCTGGATAAGAACCACAGGACATGATAAAGACTGGAGTGTTAAGGTTTTATGGTCAGTACTCTGAAATGGAAAAGGATTTCCACATGGGTGTTTGAGGTTATCTTACAAAATTTTCAACTCAGATACTTTATCAATATGTGTAACACTTTCCAGCTAACCCCACCTAGGGTTACTTTGGCCATGATGACCTACAAGTACATTTGCAAGGATGCATTTCTCTAAAAATTAGTTTCTTCTCTCCCCACAAAAACTGCTGCCTCTGTGGAAATGTTATTGCTCTCTGCTGAGCAGAGTTCTCCCCATTTCCCTCTGACCCAGGCAGAAGGCAAGATTCATTAAGCAAATGGGCCTGGCTTTACTGGATTTAATGAAGAGGAACCTTCTATTATGGATATGGCAATGACAGCTAAATATATACGGTAAGCACACCACCATTTTCCTTGGCCTAGGGAAGTAGGGTTCTGTTGGGTTTTTTTCTCCATTTATTGTTTTTATTAATTTTATTTTTTTAAAGAGCACATTTATGTCACTAGTCTCTCTTCTTTTTAATAGTCTGTTTTAGAAGGAGTCTCTGTACAGAAAAAAAAAAAACCCAAAGTGTTTAACATAATGGGGGCTTGCAAACTACATGAGCTGCAGATTTATTTTCAAATACCCACTGAAAAAATACACCTTTTATGGTACCTCTTACATAGCTCTACATAAATATTTATATATGGCCTATATTTTAAAAAACTTTATCCTTCTGCTCCAGAGTCTTTCAAAGCCAGCTGAAGCAAATACCTCCAAAGAGGTGACCTGTCCCAGCCAAAGCGCAGCTATGTCCCTGCTCCATCACTTAGGGCACAACAGGACCTTGTGGGCTGGTCCCCGGGAGGACTGTCCCTGCCCCACAAGGGCCGTTTGCTACAAAGCTTCCCAGATTTTTGCATCCTGCGCACAGCATAATTTGCAGCTGAACCCTTTTCTGCTCAGAAAAGAGACACTTATTTTCCCTCCGGGGCTCCTTTGGCAGCGTATGTGGGGAGCGTGTGGATGTAGTGCTCGGCTGCCTCGCTGCTTCCCCTGTTTCGCTGCTTGTAGGCGAGTGGGAAAGCAATTGCTGAACTTCAGCCTGCTCCATCAGCAGTCCACGGACGGGCAGGAGCGAGCCCCACGCTGCCTCCCCACTGGCAACCTGACCTGGCCCAGGGCAAGGAGAAGCTGCTCTAAGTCCGTTTTAACGAGGGTCACTGCCAATTTATGGACATTCCTTCGTGTCCCTCTCTTTATTTTTAATCAACACTTTGAAAAGGCAGCTGTGAGATGATTGTCCCACAGAACATTATTAAAGCCTGGTGGAAGTACTCATTTAGTATTGGCAAGCTGGATATTTCATATAACTGTTACTTTTTCATCATATAGCATGTTATTAAATGTGTTTTAAAAACCAATTGTAGATCCCATTTTACTAGTTGTACAACATAGATACTTGCCTGTCCAAGCAAAGCAGCCCAATGCATCAGCCATGTGTGCGTTGGGTGCCTGCTGGGCTGAAATCTACATTTAGATATCGGTTCCCTCCAAGTCCAGGGAATTTCTCAGTCGCCCTTTTTAGAGTTTTTATGGCAGTTTGTGCTACCAGAGAAGCCTTAAGGGGCCAAGGGAGGAGAAAAGCAAAAGGATGGAAGTGACCACTTCCAGCTGGTCATGCTCTTATCCCAGGGGGATCTGGAGGAATAAAGGCTGCCTGTCCCAGCAGCGCTGCTCCAGGCTGTGTGCTCTTGTGCTGAGGTGACTGTGGATGTTATCACCAGAGCCCACCAGGCAAGCAGCGTGGCGAAACCTGGCTCCTTGATCTCCAACCGCAGACCCCTGCCTTTTAGGGGCGGGCGGGCTGAATCCTTTTCCAGCTAAACCACTGTCAGTTAAACAACGAAGCTTTGTGTGTGCGCAGGAACAGCATCCCTGCTGTTGGGCAACCGCTGTGGCTCGCCCTGCCTCTCATCCCAGGGGCTCCTTGCAGTGCCTGGCTTGTGCAGAGTCAGCAGGCAGGAGCTCACTGCCCTCCCTGGGGGGGAGATGGAGACAGTATCCTGCTCTGTGCACCACAAGCCATTACATCATTGGGACTGCGATTCTCAAAAACCCCTCACACCAGCAAGAACAAGAGTATGTTTTATTGCCTTGATGAGCAAAAGCAGCCCTTTGGGTTGGGAAACTCGCAGGTGGCTCCACAAGAACAAGAGCTTGCATCTTAGCATCAAGCTCCCTACAGCTGGGACCCCATAAACTCCTTCCCCGAGCAAGGATTAACAGTGATTCATGCCTGTGTGTGTACTGCTAATGTGCATGAGTAGGCTTTACTGAACCTTAAAGGAAGTACGTGCCAAAGTACACACAAGACGGTCACTTTGTAAAAGTTTATTATGAGATAAATGGGAAAAAAACATGTTTTATTTAATTAATACGCAGAAAACTCTTTGAGCTCAGAAATGATCAGCTACCTTGAATGTGTGAAAAATGCACACCGATAAAGGCTCATCTCAGTGCCAGGAAGACATTTGCATGCCCTGAAACCCCACCTTACCCCCCGTTTATAGGCAGATGCAGTTTTCCAAGGCTAAGCAGACAGCAAAATACGCTGCTGCACTGCCCCCTGCTAAATGGGCTGTTATTCATCCTGCTAGAAAGGTTGTGGCATGCCCTTCTCAGAAGAACACCCAAAGCATCCGCACTGATCTCTCAGCCTATTAAATTCAAAATGTCCGGCTAACCCCAGTCAATCACTACAGATTCCTCATCCTTTTCCAGGAAATCTGGGAGTGGAGAGCAAGGGAAAATACTCCAGCTTACTCTGTCTTTGCAAACCACTGTCATAATGATGAGCTACCGTCCCTCAGAGTCCCAGAGCCCAGCCACCCTACCTTGGAAAACGGGTCCTGAAAAAAGCTTGCTTGTTCCTCATTAAGCACCATGTAGCGCTGCATATTGCCTAAAGCCTCTTGAACACGAGTCTTTCTGTCCCGTAGGAAATTCCAATGCAACATTTGGTTTTATCTGCAACTGCAATGAGCTTTCCAAATGTCCGTTTCCCACAGAGGAGAAAAAATGAAGAGAAACATGATTATAAAAAAATCTGAATAACCTATGACACGGACGCAGACTGGTCCAAAAAAGCAAGTGGCACCGATGTGGCTTTAAGTGTAGCTTTAGATACAGGAAGAAACTGAAGGCCGGTGGCAGAAGCCCAGGAGGTGTATCCTCACATGTCCTCGGTCACAGGCAGTTTCACCACAGCAGTGGTTTAGCTCTGGCATGTGCAGCTGCTGCCTCTGCTGTACGGATCCGCAGTAACCAGGTGGATTTGGCAGCCCGTGGCATCTGCAGCAATACAGCTTTTTGGGGCAAGTGCCGAAGGGCGCGATGTCTGAGGTTCATCTGGTATGTTCCTGCATTTTTCCCTTTTTTAGCCACAAAGTGAGTGATGACTTTAATGTTTGTCTTTATAAAGTGAGTAGGAGTTATATTGGCTATACTGTTACTTGGCAGTCTTAATGGCACTACGTTCACGATTAATAAGGAATAACTATCTTGCAATTCAGCCATAGAATGAAATGGGAAATTTCGGTAGCAGTAACCAAAGAAAATGTTGGCAGTGGGTGCTGTCTTTGGGCTATTTCTGCCTAACCAGACTAATGTGAATAGATTTTTTAAATGGTTCAAGCGTATAAATATTCAAAGCAATGGCAATATATTTTATTAAAACCAGCGTGTTGCTTGGTAGGGCAGAAGGAAATAATGGCTCAAGGATCTGGGAACGGGAGATGGAACCGTTTACGTCGAAGTCACTCTTTCACATCCAGCCAAGGTCAGCAGTAAACAAGAATCATATCGTTACCAGCTGGTGGCCCACAGAATGAGAAATAAATTGATAGTGTGAGTCCGGTTTCCATTAGCGGGGGCAAATATCACAAAACCAGAACCAGAAGTGGAACTAATTGACACCCCTGCTGGCTCTACCTGCGAAGTTAAGGACAGAGATGTGGTGGAAACCTGACCACCTTCTCAGCGTGGTGGGTGGTCCCACCAGAGCCAAGGTGGAGCTGACCTTCTTGCTGTGACGATAGCACAGAGCTGCTCCTTCCTCCTCCGGGGCAACGTGTCCTGCATGAGCCCCACAGAGATGTTAGACCCAGAGACCTCCTCCCAACAGGACAAGGAGGGACCCCTCCTCCCCTTCCCTTCCCTGGGAACTGTGTGCTCCCAGGACAAATCCCTATGACTGAGGATTTTCATTGGCATCTGCATCAGTAATGGCCTCTTCCCCCACCTTCCTGTAATTACATGTCCAATTGAAATAATAAAGTTTTAAAGTATATTACGTGAACTCGGACTGAGGTGGCAGCTGATGTTTATTATTATGTTTATTGTTTGTTTCTTCTGGATTTTCTGGTGTAATTAATTTATCTAGCCATAATATTTTAAAAACCCAATCAAATGCCATTTTAATTTGAAGCCAAAAAAACTCAGGCTCATAATGTATGAACACTTAAAAAATGAGGACTCTTTTTTTTTTTTAAAATACCACAAAGAGAACGTCAATTTAGCATAATTACATTAAAGCGCAATCCCTAGAGAGAGAAAGAGGTAAAAAAAAAGTTAAGACCTGCCAAATATAAAAAGACTCCATGGGTCAGTGGCCGCTTGATTACAATGTACACATTACAATATGCATGTGTATATATAAGCACATACATGCTTGTACATAATCGTATATAAACCAGCATGCTTTAACACTTAGCTCCAAATTTATACTTTACAAAATGATCCTTTCATAGGTATTAAGAGAGCATGAGATCCAGAACTACAAAAGGAAGTGTGCTGGTTTGTTTTTACTTTTCTCATATGACAGGCCAAATATTGCCTTTCTTGATGTTAATATCTGGAAATTTGTTGCACAAGTAAGGTAGGGGGAAAAAATTAATAAATGGGACTCATTAAAGGTATTGCCAGAAAAAACTTACTAGATTTGGCCAGGCCACTGATTTAATCAACATTTTTTCTTATTGAAAGCAAATGTTCACGTACAGTGGAGTTGAACTGGCTAACCGGGGAGTTTAAAGAAGCGGAAAATGAGTCCGTATAAATCTGCATATACCAAATATGAAATGGAAGATAGCTCTATCCCAATACTTCTGGGGAAAGCAGAAGTAAGGACAAAAGGCAGAATAAAGTTCGGATGCCTGTCAAACGATGTTCTCTGAGGAACGAAGCAGCTGCTGTCGTTTTCTGTTTCTGGGCTGCTGGGGTGGTTGCCGGGCGCTGGCTACGCTGCGAGGACAAAGCTGCTGTGAGAAACTTTCCTCTCTCCCTGACATATTTGGATTTGTGGAAGGTTACCTTCCAAGAGCAGGAGATGTATGCTGAGCAATGGTCGCCAAGGCAAACGCTCCACGCAGGAAGGCAAAGGGCTGCCCAACGTGGCAGGCCGTGGCCATCTCAGCCGGCTGTGCCTCTGCATCCCATCACCTGCCCTAGCAAGTCCAAGGGCACTCACTTCATCTTTCTGGAAGAGGTGACCAAAGACCAGCAATGGCAGATGTATTTGGGGTCAGAGGGATGAGTAACTTGAGGCAGTAGGGACAGTTTTCCCCTATCAGCCTCAGGTGTGAATGCACATGTGCTCCTCTAAGAACTGGCACCTGGTGGGGAAGTCCTGGTGGCTCCAGCTCCCTCAAATACCACCTGGAGCATGCATGCACCTTAGGGACCTAAATCAGGCCTTATAGATCCGGAGAGATGGGCCATGCAGCTCCATATATCAGCTGTGTGCAGATGCCACCATCATCTGCTTCTGCAGGGAGGAACCTTTCCTGACTTCCTTAACCAGGGCCAGAAGAAAGGGCCAGTCTACACCATTTTCTCTTTACACACAGCGTGGGAAAGAACAGCCACAGGTAAGACAAGCACTTTCTTCTCATTTCATTTGTTTGACTGATACTCAGCAGGGAAATTCTTTGTGCCATGTCATGCCTGGCACAACAACGGGTTGAAGCAGATAAAAACACTGAGCAGAAGCTATGTGAAATGCCACATCTACAAGCAACCCTGCCCAAGGCAGCTGTGCAAAGCTAAAAGCTTACCCCTCTGTAAGTGTGATCTGCACCTTGAGTCAACTATGCCACCTTACTATAGACAAAGATTTTGGTTTATGTACAGGAGTCTTAAAAACAGGCTTCACCTCCTGAACCCCTTTCTGCCACTACTCCTCCACTTAGCCACAAGCTGAAGCTAATTTTCACACAACATCTTCTGTAATCAAAACCATCTGTGTGGCTATAAGTTAAGGACAGAGAATTTATGGCCCGTGTTCCTCTCATCTGACACTGGGAAGCTTTTGTGTACATTGTCTATATGTCTGCATTAGCTATATGACTTCAAGTCCAGACACTCACACTGTTTCTTTTTCAAAAACACGCTTGGTTTTGGGCTTTTTTTTTTAAACTCAGCAAGGAATGCTCATTACCATGATGCTTAGGAAGGAGTAAGTAATGCCAAGCTGACTCTAGCAGAGATGCAGGCTACTGTGCACAATTAGTTCTTAGACACTGAAGAGGCTTGTCATGGTTTTTGATCATCCAGTGTGCTTTAAAAAAGTTCCTCAGCCTGGACCAGCTTTCTCTCACTATAGGTAATTAGGAAAAAAAAAATAAACGAAAGCAGGGCTTCTCTGGCTGCAGAGGAGTGCTGTGTTCAACATAACCCCCTCAGCTGTACAGTGCCAGAGGGAGTTGCTAACAGCACTGACAGTTCAGGGAAGTGATTTATGAAGCTTTTCTTTTGTGAAAAGTTGGCATCTAGACAAACTATACCCCACTGCTGCCTGTGTATACCTCTGGCAAGTGTAAAACATGAGAGTATTCTATAAACAGATCATTATGCCCAGTGACTCCTCTTAAAAAGCATGATTAGAAACCAAAACAGCTTGATCCACATTCACTTAATATTTGTATCAAGGATTATGACACAGCGGCAGAAGAACAAGGCACACATCTTACCACCTGGTACCAGAGAAGATAAGTAACCATTTGTTTACTTAGATAGAAATCTGAAATTCTCTGCTGCTGAACTTGTATTGCTGAGCTAATCCATTCTGTTATACCGAACACATTTTTCTTAAACTATGTCACTAATGAAGAGTTTCTCTGCTGGTCTGGAAGAGGCAGTGACAAATATGTCTTACACAGTTTCCAATGTCCTCATCCCATTGTTCACAGATGCCATGCACGAACGGTGTCGTCAGGTTAGTGGGTATTAGTTGGTATTAGTGCTTGCTTAGACACCACACCAAGGAGCAGCCCATACCCTTCGGTGCAAGCCATTAAGCTGTATTTGTGACACTTTAAAGAGTCAGTAAATTATTTTTAAGTAGCCACTTACTGTGAGGCTTAAAATTAAAATTAAAAAACTTCTGATACTGTATTTCACAGGAATAATGCAGCTTTGTGGTCAGAGATAATGTAGCACTAAGGAGTTCTGCATTACAATAAATCCTTTTCTATGCAAGAACAACTGCAGAGGCAGATGAGGAAGAGTGCCACATGCACCACTCAGCTGTTGTAAAGCTGCTTATAATTTGGATGAAAAACAGTAACAAGGTTTTAAGGCAGCTTAAGAATGGGCTAATGCGTTTAACCTACAGATAACTCAATCAAGGCTTTCCAGATCCTGCTGTAAGTGTACAATATACTTAATCCAGTGCAAGAGATGTCATCTCTGCAGCCTCCACAGAGATGTTTCTCTGCTCAGTTGAGCTGTTTCTTGCTAGGGTTGCTTGTCCCTTGCTAGGGACTAAACAGTTACAATCAGCACAGAATCCACACAGAAGTTCAGTTCCCCATGGTGGCTGGATCCTGCTTATGCCGAGACAATGGACAACACTTACTCACTTGACGCCTGGGCTGACATAACACCAGCTAGGGGAGCACCTCTATTGACCATACTAGCATGAGATCCCCACGTGTCTCATGGCAGTGGTACGAGGAACAGTGGGGTCCTGTTCACCCTTTCACTAGCACGTCCCAACCTGGTCAGGAGGCAGCACCAGCAGCGGTGCTGCCCAGGCTGGACTGCATGGCCAAGGGTGGACCTTCAATAGCCCAGGGACTAGGCATGAGCTTTGGGGCACAGCTGGTTTGGATTATCATCCATCTGCTCTCCTTTGCCAACTCAACCCAGAATTGTACCTTTGTGTTTGTTACAAGGAGAAAAACACAAGAATAGCGATACAGAACCCCTCAGAAATGAAGTTGCAGTGACTCCCAGAGGGCTGTTTCACATCACTTCTAATTCATGAGTCTCTAGTTATTGCTTGACAAAATCGGACGAGAATAAGGCAATGCCTGATATCCAGGGCTGGTGATAATTACTCCTCTAAAAATGTACTGAAGGGTATCTATACAAGGGCAAGGGTTACTAATTTAAAAATAACAGAACATAATGATCTTGAGGATGCACTAATATTTAATCCCTCCAATCTTTATAGCAAATGAAGTAAGGCTTTAAATTATGGAAAGAATGTTTCCTCATGGCACAAAGGTGGACCGTAAAGAAATACTTTCTCTGGGGACTTATTTCAGGACGGCATAGTAAATCTTTTCCTACCCCGTGACAACATTTAACTCTCACCAAAATCAGACCTAGAGGCATCTTGGGCTGGAGAGCCACAGGAAAAGAAACATGAGGAATTGAGGTGGGTGTTTTGGATGACATCCATAGTGGGATACTGTGGTTTCAGGGTGATGTTTTTGTCAGCTTTGCACCTGCCCTACCTAGGAAGATGTGCAGACCAGTCTGATTAACATAAGTGATTTTAATCAGGGCTAGAGAGGTCACCTCCCTGCCAAAAATCTGGGGTTTTATAATGCACCTATGCCATCACATCAACTAAATAAACTCTCCCCGCTCCTTCTGGAGTGGTGACAACATTTATTTGATCTGTTTGGCACCATAGATTAAATACAAAGCTGCACACTAAAAGGGAGAATTTTTTTTCAATTACATTTTAGGTGAGACGGAGCAAGAGTAAGAGAGAGAGAAAGAGCAAAGTCAAATAACCAAGGTGTTATGTTAGAAAAAAAGGCCTTTTCCTTGGCACAAAGTAATTGGAAGTAGAGCCAGGAAATTATGATTCTAATACCTACTCTGTCATCCGATTCCCTGTGTGGTCTTGGGCAAGTCCTTTAACCTGCCTGTCTAATTTCTTCAACCTGTAAAATGGGGACAACCAACCACAGAGGAGTTTGATGAGTACTAGCAGATGTTTTCACAGCACATTGAAAAAATGTGAGAATCCATGGACGTGCTATTATTACCCCCCAGGAGTACACCTGAATGAAATGAATCTGAAATGAAAAAAATGTATATAAGATGCAAATAACACTCCTCTCTCTGTCGTGGGCAATTATATTTTATTTATTTTTAATTGAGTTACAAAATTATCCTTACTAAGAATTTTTGCTCTAAAGCTGCTGAGAAACATTTTATCATCAGAAATTTCCACTCTTCTGACTGGATCCCTAAGATTTGTGCTATGTTTCTGTTTCTTAACTACTGGAGTATGACAGTAAGGATTAAGTTGCTGGAGAAAATACTAGAAAATTTGAAATTTCCTCAAAATTTGCTCATTTGGGATGAAATTCAATCCACCCCCTTCAAGGTAGATGTGATTGGAGGCCGTGTTCTGTCTCTTTGCATTTCTCTCTTCCTTCTACTAGTTTTGACAATAAAAGCCCTACTCCAGAGACCTCACATAAAAGAAATGCAGGAAGGTTGTCCACAGAGACAAACAGAAGATACAAGAAATTAAAATGGGGACTCAGCAGGAAAACATGATGAGAACCTTCCCAGCTTTGTGCCTTGAGTATTCAATAGCTTTCACTGCAATGAAATGAGACACAGAACAGAAAGTTTAAATAAAACAATTTGATAAGTTGATGTCTAAAAGTAGTGTCCTTTGCTCTTAGTCAGTACCTTACTATGGGTCTGATTTGCAAAGACACTGATCACTTGCCAGTCTTTACAGAAATCCTGGGGAGCTGAAAGACACTGAGCAGGGTTAAAATGCAAGCCCCTTGCTTAGGTCCTTCAGATCAATGTGGAAATCCAACTCGTGGTGCCTCTGTTTGAAATTTCTGCCTTAAATTTGATTTCAAATGTCTGCTATGCTAACCCCAGCCTTGCTACAAATCGGCGGATTTAGGGATTTCTTATTGGCTTGAGATGCACTGTAAAGTCCATTTCCAGCAGCTGAAGAAGGGATTAGGATTTCTTGCAGTGTGGATGTCAGGGTATGGCGGTGCAAATTCAGGCTAATCAAGACCTATCTTGTTCAAATTCCGAACGTTTGCCATCCCCTGGAACAAGCATTGCTTTAGATGAGTTGTACAAGATGACAGAAGAAAACTGGAACTTCACTGCCATTCTCAAACAAAGAGCATATTCATTAGGAAAACCACCTCCTCCGAAGCACTTACACTGGCATATGTTTCCTACAGAGAGCAAGGGCTTCAATTCGTATCATATGTTACTCATTTACATATCACATTAAGTAGTGAAGACAGCAGAAATCTAATGTTACTTCCTAACCAGCTCAGGATCTCTCTGCAGCTTATTAGCCACTTCTTCCCTCAGAGGGCTTGTGCTGCACTGCATGGTTGCAGTTATGAAGTCACCAGTTGGTATAGAGTCGTCTCTCCATCTTTTTACACCTAAAGTCCACTTTTTTTTTTTTTTTTTTTTTTTAACCAACAGGTTATTCTATGAAAATCTAGCTAAGTGAGGAAGAAAGAAGTCTCAGTTTGGGAGAGGCATTCACATGGTGGGCCCATGCAGCAATCAGTAAGGACAGTAGGACAGTGCCACCAAGCACCTGGGATGGTGCTGCTTCGTGTCCATGAAGATGGACCAGAGGTGGAAAGAGCTCAGAGCGAGACACCCCAAAAGCACAGAACTGTATATAACCTGCAAGCAAATGCATTTCACCACTTACCTTGCTAACACTCCCAGAGTTGTACAACCTTGGCTACCTGAGTGTTGAACCCGTGGCCAATAAAGGAATTCACTATCATTTAATAACAGCGGAGCAGCTCAAAGTGGCCACAGAAACCAGTAAGAAACTTTTAAGGAGAGAGGTCTTTCAAGGGAGCCCAGTGATTTATTTCCCCTAGGGGTCTCTGGGAAGAATTTAATTTCTTTGCCCAGTGGAAGACAGTTGTCATGAGCAATAGCTTAAACTTTCATGTGGCATGGTGTTGGTTTCATTTAAACCACTTAGCAGCCCTGCTTAAGGCATCTGCTTGTGTAACTGACCCTCCGCTGGTGCTCCCACATCTCCAGAATTCTTATGCTGTTGTGCCAGCACACTGAATGGCTTCCCAGCTCCAGAAACTGTGCATTCACAATGCCTGAAAGACAAGTCATTTCTGCAGCTTGCCAAGTAAACTAGATTAAAGATCATTGTATTCTCATAGTGGTTTTAGGGTATACGTCAATAGCTTTTGTTTAGTGCAGTTTAGTTGTGCCATCATATACATGATTGATACGTCGGGAAGTAACTCTGGGAGAGCTGAAGTAGGTCCACATTTTGGAAACATTAAGATAGGTGATAAATCCTGTTAGAGCTGGTGGGTTTCCTTAGGTAAGTAATTTTTTGAGGCTCCGATGCTAAGCCACCACAGAGGGTGAGCCGATGACTTCACCTGGAGCTCCACATCACAAAAGAGGTGGTGGCGTAGACAGCGGAATTAGCAAGGAGTGACACACATAAGAATAAAATATCCTGGCAAAGATTTTTAGGGAAATTTACACAAACTGTGCCAAAATTAACCTTGATTTGAAGTCAGTGCTATTAGCCTCTTGCTTTATCAAGCAAATCATTAAAGAAAAAGGCTCTTTTTATAATACTTAGATGTCAGAACCTTTTTTTTTCAACAATAATTTGTTTTGTGTGTTGGGATTTTAACTGAAAACATTTTGTCTTGTAGTTTTTCCACTTAGCAAGTGGATTATTGCCACTTAAAACAATAAGAGGCAAGTATTATCCCGTGTGTTACAGAAGGATCTGAAAAAAATACAAAAGCAATAGAAATATGCCAACATTTGTTTAGACATGTGTGCAAATCAATGGTTTTCTGGTGTAGGCACATGAGAAGAGGGCTGGGAAGAAAGCACCAGCATGATTGATTGCATTTTCCTGTTCATGGTCATCTGTCTGTGTGACATAGATACAACAGCACATATGGTTAGCGTAGCCCTCCTGACTCAGTGTGGGTATTTCGCACACATCCACCTCAAAATCAAAGCTATAACTCCTTGCACTTGTTTATTTTGCTGGGGTAATATATAGGGAAAGGTGACCCAATGAAAACAAAACGAATAATACCAGAGAATTCCATTTTCACTCAAAACTCAGCAAAACCCAGACAAAGTTTTCTGAGGAACAGAGCGGACAAGGGAGTACTGTGGCCACCAGACCCTTTTCCCATGAACGCTGCCATCTCCATCATCAATCCTTTAACTTCTTACCTATTTTTGGAAACTGTTCTCACACTAAATTTCCCAGAGTTGTTTCAACTGGGATAGGATGAATGAAAACTGAATTAGATCCAACATCTTATCCTTTATACTGGTAATATATTTGGAGAAAGGGCTATTTAAGCCTTTTGTCTTATACAGAATGAAGAACATTGCCCCTGCTACACAACCTGTCCATGAATAACCAGCCTTTCAAAGTTACTTTGTCCTCTTCCTCCAGCATTTTTCTCAGGTTTATATATCTTTTCCCAGTACTGCAGGAAGTATTGAAATCTGCGGTGTCTCTCCTCTTTCAGGGCTTTAATGTTTCTTGAAACACAGTGGCCTTGTTTTGATACAGGAGCACTCAGACACATGGATGGTCGTTGCATTATACATTTCCAACGTTGATCTTATGTTTGCATCAGCTCGTGGACCTGGCATTTAGAGGGCCCCTCAGTCTCCCAGTGGATATCGTTCTGACTCTGGGTAACACGGCAATCCAGCAGTGTTAGATTTCACCCGGTATCAGAATCTGGTCACTGTCTTCAAAATCCACCTGTCTTTGTTTCCGTCTTTGTTTCCATCTTTTTAGTACGTCTATCACAGATCAGAGGACAGAGGATTTTTTACTCTCATCCCCAGATGTTTATTTTGCCCAAATACACGTGAAAAAGGGTTTTTTTCTTATTTCCTTTTCCATTTTATTTAATTTTAATTTAGTTTAAATTAAGTTAATTTAAAATTAATTTAATAAAAAATAATTTTATTTTTTTATTTATTACTTTTTGAAAAGCTCACTCAAAGCCTGTTATCAAGAAGTATGTTAGACCCAAAACATAGCTCTTGTTTCATATGCAGTATGAAGAATAATAACTATTTTAAGAATAAAACTGATACTTGAACAAATTTCAGTTATACAATACTCCCCTGTTGGGGAAAGAAAATAAGCCATAACCACGGCCTATCCACTTACTTTTTCCATTTCTAGTCTCTTTCTTTCTAAGGAACTTTGTCAACGTTTTGCAGAGAGAACAAAGTGCCAGAGAAAGGACTAAGAGGAATTTGATGGCTATCTTTCCAGCCATTTGTTTTCTTGTCCAGTTATCTCCAGCCATTTGATTCAGCTCTGTCCGGGGGTTCAGTGCCTGCCACCCTGGACATATATTACTATTTTTGGTGTGTGCTCCTAAGAGTGACTTGTAGTTCCCAGATGCTCAGTATGATAATGGGGATCTGTCCTACATCTTCCTCAACATGCTCAGGCTAGAACCTCACCAGACACATTTTGCTGTGGCTTTTAGTTCATACATACCTTCACCACAGATGTCTCCCACTCAAGTGCACCAGCAGCATTAGCTCTCCCAAACTTTGCAGGCTCTTGTCTCATCTCCTCTAAAAAAGATGGAGGATTATTTTTGCAGCCTGACTTCCACATCCCTTTTCTGTTCCCTTGCCTTATAAACATAGTGGACATGCTTGTAGCAAGCTAAAACTGCAAGCTGGAAGAGAGTTTTAGAGACTATTTGAGGAGAGTGGAGGGCTTTTACTTCATGGCCATGGGAACATGCCACGTGGCTCATCACAACTAAGCTGGTTTGATGAGCAAGCTCTTAGCAAGCTGTTCACCAGGTCTCCACAGACCAGGCGCTGCTTGCAGACAGTAAAGGGGGGTGGATTGAAGGGGATGGATTGTCAGCATCCATTTATTTTTTTCGGAAATGCCAAATGAAAGCACCTGTTTTCCTTCAAGATGCATTTCCATACTTGGTGCACCTTCTACTAAGATATATGGCTGCAAAGAGTCTTCTTCCTCTGTGTGACCAGCAGAAGGGTTAGAAACCATTATTACCCTCTTACTAAAGCCTCATCTACCTCCTCGCAAGCGCACAGCAGCCTCCTGGCTGTGTGGTGCAGGGAGCCCTGTGCTCCTGCCACCCCACCAGCCCGTGGAGCAGCACCAAGCCAGGGGAAGCTCTCTCTCCCTCTTTCCCTGCAGATTTGTGGCAGGGGGATGCACTGCCCTCGCACGCCGAGAGTCTCTGCTCAAAAAGTGTGTGTCTATATCTCTGCAGAGCAGACAGGGTCTGCTTCACGGCCTCTGCCTTTCAAGACAGTCTGATAGGAGAAAGGTCCTCAGATACCCCCCCGAACTTGTCTTACACTAACCAAGGAAAACACACGTAATTTAATTAAGGCCCTTTGTTTTTATATCAGTGCAATTTATAAAGATACCAGTGTGACAGTTTCTAGGCACGGATATAGGCTTCATATTTTTCCTGGATGTAGCACATTGTTTTCTCAGCCAGAAAGCTGTGCTAGGGAGACTCTCGGGCACAGAGCAACGCTCCAGGCCATCTTCCTTGGTAACAAGAAGGGATGGTATCTGCCCTTAAACTGTGTTTCCAGCTAATTAAATTCAGCAAGAGTGCCTTCTTTAACCAAAGCCAGTCACATGGAAGTATTTGGAGTGGGGAATGCTGATACCTGATACAAAAGTTCACACCAGCTGTCATGCCTTTCAAAAATGATAAATCGTTCAATCAAGCCATAACCTGGACCACTCCATTTTGACAGAGTATTTCCTGCGTCCAGAGTTCCTGCGGGTGTAACCGGGGAGATTTTCAGTGCAGAGCCAGTTCTCTTTGGATGTGGAGACTCTGTGAGTGCGGTTACATGCTGATGCGATGTGATGAGATGTGGTTGAGAGCAAGACGTATCTCTCTTGCCACTTGCAGATGACCACGACACTTGCAAGGCATTGCTGTGGGGGAAGAGTTTGCTGGCAAGGGTCTCCATACCTCCTACCTCGATACCATAAGGGGCTCTTCCCTTCCCACACTTTTCCCAGTGACACTGAGTGCTGTCTTATTCTATCCCCTGTACTCCACAGTGGCTTTTTTTTTTTTTTTTCCTGGAGAAGATATGGAAATGAAGAAGAAAAAGCAAGCAATAGCATCCTGACCAGTTTCAAATCATACCCACAACTGCAGGAGTCGGAAGTCCAGCAGGAGTTTGGAAGTGGAGGACTGAGGCTTATGCACTGCACGCATAAAACCTGTAGAAAGGATAGGCATCTTGAAGTCTCCTCTCCAGATCCTTGGCCCCCTAAAAGGAAGAAGATTTAAATTTTCTCTCTGGTAAACAACTCAGGATCTACACACAGCATTTCCGAGTTTCCTACACTCTGTGGGACAGCTATTGTACTGAGTTAGGTTCAGAGCAGCCAAGTTTGG
This sequence comes from Tringa tobata, assembly GCA_033628505.1. Taxonomy (NCBI): domain Eukaryota; kingdom Metazoa; phylum Chordata; class Aves; order Charadriiformes; family Scolopacidae; genus Tringa; species Tringa tobata. Next base: position 19,448,817 of record JAHREE010000245.1, read on the forward strand.
GGCCAAAAATGGTGAAGAACTAGAAAAGGGTTCTCCAGTTTCCCAGTGCCTTGGAAGAAGGTGGTTGCTGCTGGCTGAGTTGTTCATCCTGTATCACAAGGAGATGATCCACAAGATGTGAAGCACCGACTCCAGTGGCACATGTGGAAAGGTTGCTACAGTGGCCACATGAAAATAGCATCTCTGAGTCCAGGGAAGTATCCAGTGAATTAGGAAGAGCAGCACTGCACTGGTGCTGGGTGGCAACCCACATGGCCTCAAAGCCCTGGAAGGAATTTCTCCTTCAGGATGACAATGTGTACTGTGGGTCAAGGCAACAAGGGGCAGGTGCTTCCAGAGGCTGCTGCTCTCCACGGGAAGACAAATCTTTCTCCCAGGCATGCAGGGAGAGGGTGTCCCCTCACCCTCAGAAAGAGTATCCTCCATTTCACTGAAAGACAGATGCTTGGGCATCCTCTGGTGCCTGCAGGCAGCTGCCAGCTCAAGTGCTGAGTCTGAGCATGAACCAGCAGCAGAAATGGCCCTGAACAAAGGCAGAATTATTGCTGATGTCATTTATAAATTACCATCTTTGATGTTTAACAAAACTAAACATGCTGTAAATTAAATTAATATTTGTTCATGGATTCATAAAATGCAATCATTGTCAATTAGGGATTATAGCAACAACCCACAGGGGGTGCAGAACAAATGGGATTTGGCTTTAGTTTTTAATTTAGGGGCAGACTGCCATGCCCTTGTTCACAATGAAATAGTGACTAACTTCAAAAAGATAACGTGCTTTTATTACCACAAAGGGTCTTTAGAGTGGAGGTCTTTCAATCCGCCTGGCCTTGATATTTACTGAAAATAGACTTATTTCATGTAGTCCTTGAAATATTGGCAACTAGGAAATTGTGCTTGATTTCTTCTGCTACAGAGAATGAGCTGAGCCAGTTGTGATTTGGGCTGGTCAGGGTTAACGTTATTGGTTCCACTGGAACTAAGCCTCTGCCAAATGTCCTATCTCTATGACCTTAAGAAAAGAAAGGGCGGCAAGGATTATTTTGAGAAAATCAGCTTTCTCATAAAGTAAAACTGGATGAACCCAATAAATGTATTTCACTTATTTTACAGCCTCCTACACTTGTCCATCAGACCATCCTGTGATATCCTTTTGCTGTGGAGTATGTTGCACAAAATCTAATCATTTCTGCCGAGTTGAAAAACTAATAAAAAAAATCAGAGTACGCATTTTATGTATAAAGTTTTCTTAATCTTATGGAGTGACTTGGGCATATTGCTCATACAATTGTAGTCACTAAACAACTAAGGTCAGGCTGAAAAAACTAAGGACTAGAGGAAAAGAGGACTGTCACAGTATTCTTTTTAGACTACTTTGTCTGTTCAATATTGACCCACTGTAAGCCACTGGGTTACTTTTGGAAAAAAAGAACCTCCTAATAGCAAAGTCCCAAAGACCTCAAATCGACTTTACACTGAGAAAAAGCAGAGCATCCGACTTTCCTCTTAGAGTTCAACATCACACACATGCAGTCATCCATCTGTTTCCTTAACTAGCTTTCAGCTAGGAAAACAAAAGCAGTGAAGCGAATTTCGTCAAAGACTACAGGAGGACAATGGAGCATTGTGTATCAAATGGTAAATATTTGCTGCATTATTACAGTATACATTTAGGCTTACACAAGCAAAAGAGAGCATTTGATTAGTGACCAAGGCCCATGGTCTTGACGGGAAATACAATTTCATAGAATCATAGAATTGGAAGGGACCTTTCAGATCACCGAGTCCAACCATCAACCTAACACTGACAAAAAACATCAGTAAACCATATCTCTATGTCTACCCGTCTTTTAAATACTGCCAGGGATGGTGACTCAACCACTTCCCTGGGCGGCCCATTCCAATGCTTAGTAGCCCTTTCAGTGTAAAAATATTTCCTAATAACCAGTCTAAACCTCCTCTGGTGCAACTTGAGGCCATTTCTTCTTTTCCCATCACCTGTTACCTGGGAGAAGAGACTGACCCCCACCACCTTTCAGGCAGTTGTAGAGAGCAATAACGCCTCCCCTCAGCCTCTTTCTCCAGGCTGAACAACTCCAGCTCCCTCAGCTGCTCCTCTCCAGCCCCCTCACCAGCTTTTTTGCCCTTCTCTGGACCTGCTCCAGCACCTCAATGTCTTTTTTGTAGTGAGGGGCCCAAAACTGGAGACAGTACTCAAAGTGGGGCCCCAACAGTGCCAAATACAGGGGGACAATCACTGCCCTAGTCCTGCTGGCCACACTGTTCGTGATACAGGCCAGGATGCTGTTGGCCTTCTTGGCCACCTGGGCACACTGCTGGCTCATATTCAGCTGGCTGTCAAACAACACCCCCAGGTCCTTTTCTGCTGGGAAGCTCTCTCCAAGCCTGTAGTGCTGTGTGGGGCTGTTGTGTAAACTGGCTTGGTATTTTGGCCATAGGCCAGAGAAGGCCAAGGAGCAACGTGAGAGGTTAAAAATTTCAACCTCTCTCTGAAAAAAAAAGCAACCTCTGGTGCTTTAAATGGGTGTCTAATACATGCACCTAACTTATGAGGCCCCCAGCAATTTTAACAGCTGCGACCCTGAGCCTTACTGGGACAGCATGTTGTCTGCTCAAGCCATGAGTCCAGAGACATAAGCTTGGGAATAAATTTCATGTGTTCCAGGATGATTGGGCTGGACTCATATTCAACAGACTCCAAGTTGAAGAAAAAGAGATCAGCTATTTGAACCTCTGCAGACCTATTCATTGACTTTCACTGGAAATACTTTTGAAAAATATAACCATTTCATGGCACGCTCTAAGAAAATACAAATTAGACATTTGTTTTAGTGTGAAAATAGATTGCATTAGGAAAGGTAAGGTAGATAAAGCTCTTTATGCCTCTTGTGCTTTACATATAGGCACACAGGTTGGGCCTTTGGCTTGGGACTATTTTCTCCTCCCTACACGTTCCCTCTAGTGACTGTGTTAATCCAGGGTTAGTGAAGAGTTATTGTCCGTCTGAGTGGGTTGGAACATCCTGCATTAAGACCCACATCTGAGAGCCTTATAAAAATGTCATATTGCATACTCACCTAATATCTTGATCCTAAAAGACTCCCATTTGTGGAACTTGAAATTCATTAAAAAGTCAATACATCCTCTTCATATCCCTAGTTGAGAAAAAGATGTGAGGCATATTATGAGTTTTGGGGCTTTTTTTGCTTTTATTCAGTTTACTGGGATCATGAAAAAACACATCACTTTTACCCCACACATCACACCATCATATCATCACCAAAGTATTCATTTGGTCTTCTCTAATTGGGATAAATTTTTTAACAAGGAATTTGTACCTATATAAAGATAAACTCTTTAGCTCTGCATTTAATTTTTCTCTGTGTTTTCAAAGAACTGAAAATGTGACTCATCTTTCTATGCTTCTTGCAGATAATTTGATACATGGTATTTGAGAACATTTCTTTTGTATTTACATTTTGGCACAAGTGCATCATATTGTTACATTGTTCACAGCCTTTCTATTGTCATTGCCAACTTCTTTTTGGGGAAAATCAAAGAAAAGCTGAGACAAGATACATCAAGCCACAGTCATTTGGCTGCCTAATATTTTATTGCTCCCTTCTTTCTTATTGGTTTCCAGTTCTCAGTGTTGTCATTTTGTTCTTCTAAATAAACCATTTTTCTTGCTAGTTTAGTAAATAATTTTACAAACAGAGCTGTTTGAGGACATGCATCATACTTTCCTTCATGTCACACAAGTTAAAACACTCTACAAAGCCATGCCATGGTTGACTAATGTTTGGAATATTTCCTTTTTATGATGGCATATTCTAAAAAGAAAAATGAGGTGACTTTCACTGAAATTTCTTTAAAATAATTTTTAACAGGATATTCATAATCTAACCAGTTTGGGATTTTAGGACTTTGATTGTTGAAGCCTCCTGCCTTAGAGAGACTCAGAAGAAATGAATGCAGTTGCCCTCACACATCCATTTTCTCCAAGTGGTCTTAGCCATATTTATAATTCTATAATATTTACATAAAACTAATCAGATCGTCAAGAAAGAAATTGTTTATTCACCTATATGTCCAGCCCACAGCCTTGTAGCAGTCTCTCTGTTCTCAGGATTTTCACATATTCAGTAAAGTCTTCAGTGAACTGTTTGTGCCAGCCTGACCTATTTCACAAGCATCAGCTAGAAAAATAGTCATTCATAAACGTTAAAGAGAGTCTCTGCTATGGCTTGGCTTTTGTACCTTGTTTCACCATAACATCCAGCAGAGCATAGCTTGTTTTCTAAGGAGCAATTAATTTCTGCCTGTGCTCCCTATACTGAGTGGTCAAAACCCACTCAAACTTATTCTAAAGATACAAGGTCTGGTACTTCAGAGGAATAGAAAAATCCATACAGTGAGGGGTATCTCTTTAGAAATTTAGGGTGAAGCCGTATGAGATGTGGTGAGACAACCTGGGAGCTCGTGGCAGCCCAAAGATTTTGCTTCCTCCTGCCACCTCCTTTGCACCCCTTTTTCACTGGGCACTCCCGTAGCAAAACAAGTTAGCTCAGTGATTTCTCTGCCTTAGGAAGGCTTTCTGCCTCCAGCTCCTCTGAGGCTCACAAAAGGTCCAGACACACAGGGACCTTTTTTTGGGAGCAGCAATCTAATGGAAAGTCAAAAGGCCTGTGGCATCAATAAAGTGCTGTCACGGATCTGCTGGTTTGTGATTCTCAAAGAGGCAGGAGGGCACCATCGGGCACCTCCAATACCTCTTGATGGCAGTTGAACAGTGGGTGCAAGCTGGCTTCGGGTGTTAAATAATAAGACTAAGTTGGACACAATTATATGGGCAAAGCTCCCTTTTGAATTAAGCCGTTCATGCAGTCTACATAAATAGTCCCCTAAGGACCTTATTAGGCACTATTCTATTTTTTCAGTTATTATAATACTCTTTTTTTTCAAGTTATTCTAATATTATTTTTCTTCAGTTATGCTCCCCTAGAGACTGGATGATACTGTTTGTTTAGTGCACATAAAATTGTATTTTTATTTCTATTTTGATTTTTGTTTTCTTTTTTCTGGCTCCTATTTCATTATATGCCTTTATTTAACTACAGATTTAGTTCTAGTCAGACTCAGCTAAGCTCTTTTTTTTTTTCTTAAATCATCATCTTACACTCTTGGCCCATCATGATTTCATCTACTGTCTTAGGAGTCATTTCTCCTACATGCAGGGCAGTACTACAGTGCTTGTCCATGCAGCAAAACAGAGTCCACACTCACTAAATGTCCCCTGGGGTTGGTGGAGATTTCAGTATCCCTCAAATGGGAAAAAGGTCCTGCATGGGAGGCTCAGCTCGTGCTGCCTGATGAGGCATCTGAGCGCGGCCCCTTGTGACAGATGATGATCCCCACTTCCACAGTGAATCCCTGGGGATTTCAACGTCTCTGAAGGATCATGCCACCTTTCACCAAAACACTTTGTATGGGCTTAATCTCATCCACATTCGGCAGAGCACTTCAGCACACGCTTAGCCAAGTTAATGATGCTTAGGCAGATTTCAAAGTTAACTGTGTTAAGGGCCTCTCTGCAGTGCAGGATTCCAACGGTTTGCCTGGAAGAAACTCCTCAATAGATATCTGGATCGAACTGCAGAGTGTTTTCACTGTGGCAAATCTGTTTACCATGAAAACATGAATGGGGAAGTGTAAACCTCTGTACTAAATACTGCTAGAGGAATGATTTATATGCAGTATTTAAAAATATTGTTGCAATAGAACAGATTAGTATAAGCTCTCTGGGGAGACAGTATATTTTCCTTGGGTTTTGCACAGTGCCTGGCATACTATAGATGCCAGAGTTAACAAATAGTTATTAATAATAATAAAATACTTCTACTGACAAAGTAGACGCCAGTTCTTTGTATCAACCACGTGTGTCAGATAAATATAAACCTGCTCAAATTAACCCTTTGTGAGTTAGTAATTCTTTTTTTAAGATGGGACCGGCTCTACATTTTTATCTTTTTCCACCCCTTGCTCTGTCTCCCTTCCGTTTAAAACCTCTTTTCACAGCCCAGAAGAGCCCTCTGCCAGAGTCAAATCAAGAGCATCAGCCACTCCTGTTTTGCTATAGGAATGATGTAAAACAAACCGAAGTGTCAGCAGAGCACAAGCTGTTGACAATTAATGGCTCTACAGCACACATTTGACTTTTTTTCACAGCACAGTTCCCAGACCTTAATTCATTAGAGGCAGGAATGTCTTGTTCCATGCTAAGTGCTTTATAGCCCAACCATGAGCCACGCCGAAAGCTCTACCCTTTTGGAAACAGGTGACATCTGAGAGAGACAGAGGGTGTGAGCTCTCCGCCAAATTCAGGTGAAAAAGGTAAATTTTATGGAGTTGCATTCTGCAGCAAAGCGTTGCACCAGGTCTCGCAAGCGTGTGACTACTGGACAACAAGGTATCAAAAGCTGACGCTGAAAATGCACTGTTACGAGGTTTGGGGTGGAAACAAGAAATGAAAGCAAGCTGACTTGAGAGGTAAACTTTATAACTTTTTGGTCTTCTGTTGCCAACTGACCTCAAAGTGACCAACCTGCGCGGGCTTCTGGGAAATGTCCATGTGCAGTGCAGCATGCGGCGAGGACACCTTGAGCATGATCTTGACTTGTCCCCCTGCTGTGCCACCTCAGGCAAGCTGTACCACGGCTCCACACCTCTGATAAAAAGATGATAAAAATAAAAAAAAAGAAGTTATTGCATGCAGAGATAACACACAGATTTAAAAAAAAAAAATATGTGTCCTGTGCCCACAGCCCCAGCTGGGCTGCCTTTGCTCCCTTTCTGATTTTAGCACTTCCACAGAACATTGCATGTTTTCAAGCTACTTTTTCCACAGCCACAAGGGCTAGAAACTTGCTTGAAAAAAAATAAAACACGAAAGCTAGGATTCCAACCTAATCAAGGCCCTCTGGAGGCTGAGACAATAAAAAAAACAAGGGAAGTTATGAGAGCTGCTAATGCAGCCAGCATCGCAGTTGTGCCCCCGCCACCTCTAGCTGCCTGAAGAGACAAGCGCTGAGCTCGTCAGGCACTCAGCCTTCTTCAGAGCCCAGAAACGCTCACATGTTTTGAGGAAAACAGGATTATTTTGACAAGAGCTGCCAGAAACTAAAAGGTTCATACACGCTAGGAAGACTGACTCTTCTATTTACAATAAACCAGCCCAGCGGCTCCCAGCCCAGCTCCTAAGGGCTGTCCAGGGCAAAGGCACAAAGAGGTTTTTTTGGAAGCCTCCATGTTCTCCGGCTGCCTCCAGGCAGCTGCCCTATATTTTCTTGACAGAACCTTCCCAGCTGAAGCAAATGTCCCTGGCCAGAAGTCAGGCACCCAGTGGTACCTCGAGGACCCACCACCAATGGTGCACACCCACCCGCACCTTTCTCTCCACAGCTCTTCCCGAAGCTCCCAGCCCCTCGCTTTTCTCCTCAAAATGGCATGTGGCTGCCCCACCCACACCACTGGCATTGCAAGAGGGAGAGGTTGCAGGAGAGCAATCCCTGCCTGTCCATAGCAGGGGTGCGAGCTGCGAGAAAGGGACAGGAGTCCTCCACAAGTGGACTTGGCCCATCACACTTTGCCTTCTGCTGTCTACACTGGCTTTAAAAGCCATTCCACAAATAAATATGTTAGTATGTGGAAACTTGTCCTTAATAGAGTGTGTAAAGGGTTTTGGCACAGAAAAGGTGTGTGATAAACTGCATTCCAAACCCCAGCCTTGAATTAAGTATTTAAGAACATCTTCCAACAGGGAAAAGGGGTGAAAAGAAAAAGAAAGAAACAAAAAGAAAAGAACCAAAGCAGTTGGCAAAGGCACAGATGAATCATGAAAGTCTACATGGACTGCCAAACTCAAAAAACACTCTTAGGTACAATTTACTAAACCAACCAAGTAAGAGGTGCTCGTAAATTACAGATGTATGCAGATGTTAGTGGACTCCAGAATTAACCCTAAGCCTATTAAAACTTTAAACACTCAATGTGCTTGACTGTCAGCAAAGGCTTTAAATTGTGTTGCAATTTGCAGATCACCAGGGATTCAAACTTTCCCAACTGAACACCTTTAGACTGAGGGTTCAAGGACTGCAGCCCGCTATGCTTTAACAGGATGCAAATATCAAAAATGTGGAATGGACCTACAAACAAATCATGTCATGGAAAGGTCCAGCAGAGCTGGGCTGGAACCATAACACTTCACAGATTTAAGATTGAGATTCCTCTATGAACATTTTGGATGTGGCATCTGGTGAGATTTCCAGTGCATCATGAGATACCTCAGCAGGGCACTGACTGGGTACCAGCCCCCTCTCCTGCTCTGTGTATGGAAAACATTTAAACTTCCAGGAAAAAAATATTTAGTCTCCCCTGACACTGTGCTCAAGACACCCAATCTTGTGCTGAAGCCACTTCTTCTGTCATGACAGCTCCAGTTTTACCTGAGGTATCTCCCTGTAGAGAGAGTCTCTGATGAGGATGAAATTATTAGAGGAGTAACTTACAAAACACAGTATTTTATGATGTAAAAGTCATGCTTACAGCATTAAAAAAATGTTCTATCATCTATTCTACTGAGCAAAATTCCAGCCTTAAAATTCAGGACCATTTCAGAAAAGGAGGAGGTCCACAACAGCCCAGGTCTATGGTTTCTAGTGGGCACAAGCAGAGAGATTGAGTGCTGATTTACACCAGTTGAGCCGCTGGCCTCTGGATGTTGGCAATTCTACCAAGGCTGGCTCTGTCCTAAAGAAAAAAAAAAAAAAAAAAAAGAGAATTAATGCAAATACAGTATTCCCTTTTTCTAACAAAATCCACCCATTCTCTTGGGAAATGGTGAAGCAGTAATCCTCCTCCCTTGCTGATCTTAGCTTTCAAACATGGGGTTGTTTTTTTTTTTTTTGCCATCTGAACTTATTAAAACCCTTTATACACTTATAAATTCTTCTGTGGTACATGATATGTTCAAAGCCAAAATAATAAAAGAATGAGAGTGTTTCTGCCCAGAGATCCTTAAATATTGAATGCAAATTTCCTGATAAAAATCCTGAAGAATCACAACATAGTCTAGTGTACTATAAATTATGCTAAATCAAATAAATCAGACTATATCGTCCCTAGTGGCTCCTACACAGTCTTTAAATATATTACCCACTCCTCATCAGTCCATTCCACTCAATAACCAGCTCTGTCTTCGGTCCCCAGGCCCACTTTAATTTGAACAATATATTAGCCTTTGCAGTATAAAGGAGAAAGAAACTTCAGGAAAAAGGTAGGCTGGCTTACAAATGAATCTCCCATGGCAGCTCACTCGAACGTGTAGGATGGATGGCTATTCTGAGTGGTCTGCGTCCCAAATGCAGCCAGGGCAATAAATCCTTCCCCGTCCAGCGGCTGGGAGCAGGAGCAGTCTCTGCAAATCCTCACCCGCCTTGTCCCTCCCAAAGATAGAGGCTTGCAGCCTCTCCGGCTCCGTTCAGAGGGCATATTTCATGGCAGACCGGGGAAGAGCAAAACCAGAAGCTCAGTCTCAAGGGAGAGGGGTCTCCCTTGGTGGGTCTCCCAGCGTTTGGTGGCCATGGCCATCCTCGCACAGGAGATGGCCTTGGCTGGGTAGAGCCAGAGCCTGCATCTGCCATCCTCCCAGATGACCCTCAGGGCCACCCCAGGGCATGCGGCAGAGAAGATGGACCTGAGCATCACCTCCCATAAGCTGCCCCTGGGAGGCTGGAAGACGGGCAACTAGAAGTAGCGGGCCAAAAACCTGCACTTCCCTGAGGTGTCTTAAGAGAGGGGAGACTAAAATGCCTGGCCCCTTCTAAGGGTACAGGGTAGTGTGTAATGTGCCTGAGATACGGGGTCACAAGCTGAAGGCTCATGGTGCCGAGCCAAGGCTTCGCTCGGCCTTCCCCGGAGAAAAGAGCAAACAGCCCTGTGTCTAGCATCATAAAACATCTGGTAGGGCTATCAGGAGGGAGACTGCTGAGGATACAGTTTAACAGAGCTGCTGGGATTTTTTTTTATTGCATTTATTTTCACGAATCATAATAATAAAAAAAGGAAAAGTTGGAGTCCACTCAATTGAGTTAATGCTTTCGGAATTTTATTAATCAACATCTCAGCATTCATAAAAAAATGACACCTTTTAAAACCAGTGGAGAGGAACATTTCCAAATACTTCCAATCAAAAGAAATTATTTTAAAACTCACATTACATGTATTTTTAAACCAACCCCTCGGGGAGATGGGTGTGAACTCTGAATTATCCCAATTAACTTCAGTGCCAGAGATCAAGGCCAAAAAATGCAAAATCAGGTCTAAGCTTTCTGAATAGGTTGCTGAGGGTGCTACAGTGCCAGTAAAGCAGCGACCATGTGCAGCTGGGCTTTGCCATGCCCTTGTGCTGGGTCTGTCCTGCAGCACCTCGAAGAAGAGCTCCAGCACAGTAACACAGAGCACGGGGCATGGCAAAGAACAATACGGTGCAGCCCATGACAACCCCGGTATTGACTAAATAAAAATCTGCCGGGTGAGGAGAAAACGGAAAGCAAATTATTTTAATGTCCATAAAAAGACGTTTACTGACCAAGCAAATGCATTCTTTTTGTCTGGGCACATGGTTAGCATTCACTTAAGGGCAGTAATTTCAGTGTTGAATTAAGATGCTGTATTTCATGCCCAGGGCAGGGCTGAACACCAGCATTTTCACTGTGAGTCTGTGAGTAAGTGAGGGGGCAGCACATTAAAAGTGCAAGCACCCTACAATTCCCTGTGGGTCCTGTCCTCTCTAACTCTAAACACTGGATAGTACACCATGTTCTGTTATTTGCCATGGAGATGAAAAAATTAGTAGAAAAATCTAAATTTGGAGCAGCAAAACTGAAGCCCAGAGTCATGAAGGAATTTTTCAAGGGCGTACACACAGCCAGTGGGACATCCAGGGAAGAAACCAGACTCTTTACCCTCGATAGTTGCATTTAAGAAGCTGTTTCTCCCTATTCTTCCAAAGCTTAACTTCTCCTTTCTTTTTTTCAGTCTCTCTCTCTCTCTTTCCCTGCTATGTGACTGCTTTGCTCTTTCCCACAGAGTTTTAGCCTCCTCCTTGTCCTGTGCTCTTTTCTTCTTCTGCAATACCTGCTTGGACCCGTTCCCCCAGCCAAGGGCACTAGTGGGAGTCCAACCTGTCCTTCTCGGGGAAGAAGCACCATCTCTGTCTCTTCTGCTACCTGGAAGGGCAGTGCAAACAAGAAGGTACTAATAAAGAAATGCATGAGAAGGAAAAGATTTGGTGGACCTGCCCCAAGCTGTGAGAGCTGCACCAAGCAGCTCAACCAGGCAGGTGAAAGAGCAGCTCTGATCTGTTGGGTAGGAGGGAAGCATGGGTCTGATCATGATCAAGGGGACTTTTGGTTGACAAGACATAGTTACTCACACTGGAACATGACCTTGCCAAAGAAGCAAAATAGGATGCAGAGCCATGTCTCGCAGCAGCCCTCAGTGAGGTCATGCCTCCCAGTGGCACAGCTCTCCCTGCAGGAGAGCTGGCTTAGCATGACTGTGCTCTTCTGAGCCACTTCCAGCAGGTCCTACAGAAACCAGACAGCCATTGAGTGCACTGACCCGATTCTTCTTGTGAAATCAAATGGTGAAAGAGAGGAGTTGACAGAGGGGAGTGGTTGTCATCATCCCCATGAGATACAGGAGCTTCTTTCTCACTATGAATGAAAGAATAACATTCAGAAACTATTAAGGCTCCTCATTCAAACACATTCAAACCAATACTACTCATGCCACAAAGGTTTATTTAACCAGAAGACAGTGAGGGTCCAGAAACCAACAAACACAGGGTATGAAACTTTTCGATGGCGCCGAGTTAAATTCAGAATAATGCTTTATGAAGGGTAACTCATGCCATTCACAAAAGCCCATTCTGAACAGAAACGTTCATGTGAGCAAACGTTACTGAGCAATGCTTGAGCTTTAACATCACATAAATACCAGTTCAAGAGTCACTCAGCTACCTAGTCAAAAGGCAAGGTTTTACCACAAGCCCCCATTCTTCAAAACAGGTTTTACTGCTACAGAGAAGACTTGGTGGGGTACTGTCTGCAACAGCAGCCAAGTAGCCCATGATCCTTGAAGGGCCAGATTTCTGCTGACCATGTTGAGCCAGGTCTCAAACCCACTTTGCAAAGGGAACGTCCAGTTGGAGTGAGTGGGAACCTACTCACTTGGCAACTGGCGCTGTTCAAGTAAGTGTCTGGGAGCAAGGAATTCAATAATTCAAAAAGTTGTTGGATCTTAACCAAATCCTGTTGACTCATCTCGCAAATTATTCAGCAGACTGCAATATTTACAGTACATTGTTTTAAGAAAATTATGCAAACTATATGTCGTTGTCAGATAAATTATTCACATTGAGTAATATGACCCTGCCATCATTCATAAATACAGCTCCCGACCCAGTTATTTCTCCCGTTGTCTAACCACTGCTTCAGTTAGCTCAGGCTGTTGAGGAGCTCTAGGCTTTAGCAAAAATAATGCAGGCATTTCAGTTGACTTAGCTCAGCAGTGCCACAGCTCCTCTGCAGTGAGTCTCAGAAAGCTTTACAAAGAGGACTGGGATTGTTACCTTCATTTTACAGATGAGGCAGCAGAGGCATGGTAAAGGTGGTGTCCTATCCAAAGATGACAAGCGGCCAGTGACAGAGCCAGGAGCACAATCCTAGATGAAGATGCTCAATCCTGCACTGAAATCTGGCCACTGTTAAACTGTCAGGTTGGGACTAGAGTTCCACAGGAGGATGGTTACAGATCCCAGCATCCACCATGACTGAAGTTCATGATGTTCTGGCCACCTCAGAGAGTCCCAGACCCATTTGAAGACGTTCAGATCAGAGATGTGCACAAAGCCAGAATCCAGGAGGAACTGTACATGGAGATACCCTTCTTGTGGCATGTAACAGAAACCAAGCAGAGAGCTGGCATTTGGAAAAAGAGGCCAGATCTATCGTCAGCTCTCTTTGGAGTGTTCAATCACTAGAAAAGGCTATTGCCAGAAAGAGTAACGCTAACATTGCAAGGAAAACCACAGGACACAGGGTGTTAATGGCTAAAACGCAGGCCTCACCAAATTGGGGAAGAAGAAGCAAGAAAGCCAAGAGACAGTAGATAAAGCTGTGAGTGCGTGGTCTTTGCAGAGGGGGAAAAACCCAGCCAAACCTTAAAGCTTCATTTATGTACATTATTGAAAGAATGTAACACGGAAAAACGGAATTTTCCCCTCCGAGGGGAGAAATCTTTGGGGAGGTGGTTGATGCCAAATGTTTTTACTGTGCTTGATACAAGGTTTTGGCAGGTACCACTACACAAATGGAACACACATTTATGATAACTTAACAAAGGAGAAGACACCTCTTCTCCATGGGGACTGGAAGTCCAATGGCTTTGATGATTTGAATGAATGCATTACAGTTTTGATGGTGTAAAACGTGCAAAGGTTTACATAAACAAAGTTTTTTTCAGAAGGAAAATAGCAGGGGCAGAAGCTCTACACAAGACTGAAAAAAAAGGAGTACTGACCTAAAGCTGAAAAAATAAAACTATACTTTTTGTGTCATAGAAATAACATGTCTAGGAGAAAAATGAACACAGCAAAATGGGCAGAAAGGTACTGGCACTAAGACCATCACCACTCTAGGTACACCAGCAGAGATGAGTACAAAAATGACAGGCATCCCTCAAAATAGTGAATAAGAAAAGGAAATTTATTCCTAATCTAGCTACTCAACCTGAGAGCCTGAAACCATGTCTGTGCATATAACACCATAAGGTGCTGGTCTCATTGAAAGGTCTGATGTAGTTAATCAGAGGTCTGTATTGAAGAAGTTCAGCCCTCAGCTGCTAAGACAGTGAGTAAAAAACTGGAAGGCCCTGGGACTCTTCCATGAGGAGCATTGGTGAGGTCCTCCTAAGAGCACAAGTTTATATCTCATGGACGCTAATAAAAATGTCAGCTTGTTGCAACAGAGAACAAGGTTTTGACTATGGTATTTGGGTGTCAAAGGTTTCATGTCTTTATCTACTGGAGGCTCATAATAGCTGGAAAGAATATTACACCACCTACTGCCACTGCTAAAAGGAGCATGACAAATTTGCCCTGGGAACAACTAAGATTTTTTGTTATTAAGAAAGAGTATTTGTATATTAAATAGAATCACAGAATCTCCATGGTTGGAAGGGACCTCTGAGATCATCGAGTCCAACCACAAAAAAAAAAAAAAAACCACTACAAAAAAGCACCCACCAACCAAACCCCATACCAAAAATAAAAACACACACAACACCCCACCACATCACACCCGCCCAGAAACCAATAATCTTGGGCACTAGAGCATGCCCTGAAGAGCGATGTCTACACGTTTCTTAAATACCTCCAGGGATGATGACTCCACCACCTCCCTGGGTAGGCTGTTCCAGCCTGACCACTCTCTCAGCAAAGTAATTCTTCCTAATATCTAATCTAAACCTCCCCTGCCGCAACTTCAGACCATTTCCTAGAAGAGAGATTGTAGTCAGAAACACAGTCTCTAGAGCATTAGTCTGAAATGCAACAGCGCAGAGACCAGAGGTGGGTTGCAGTGGCCTCCAGTGAAGAGAACAGCTACCTCCTCCTGCACCAGTTACAGTACAGGCCAAGGCAAGAGAGAGATAATCTTCATGTTACAAAGAAAATTTCCCTCTCCTCCCCAGTAAGGCAGGGAGGATCAGCCAGGCATCTTTGGGATGTTCTTTTGCTACAGATTTTCGTGGGGACACAGGAATTGCCCTGCTTGTCCCCCTCAAGCCCCAGCCCTGGGAACTGACCCACTCCCAGCTCTGCACCTGCAGAAGAAGAGCCCAAGCCCACCTCCCGCCATGGAGTACGTGGGGGTTGAGTACCTCCTCATACAGATCAACAACCCTTTTTCCTGGAGAGAGGCTTAGAAGGGGACAGCACCACAAAACAAGGGGCTGCTCTGTGCTCTGTCTGTAGTAAACATGGTGTGTGTCATGCAAGAGTACATGACCACTGGTGATCTGGAGCTTTAAACAGATTGTGGTGAAGCCCCAAGCACACAGCTACAGGTCCCCTCTATACCAACATAATAGGTCGGTGAGTGATCCTATCAATGTAATTAAACACCTGTTGGCAAAGGAGGGAGAGAGATAATCACATCTATATTTAGTACTTCTAAATTACAGAGTTACAAGAGGGACATATGGGCTGTCAGCTGCAGACATTTTTTTGAAAAGTAATGAGAAATATAGAAAGCCGATGCTATTAGAAATTGAGCTCAGGGGCATCAGGGGCTTGCTGCTGCATGAAGAAACCTTTAAGGAGAAGCCAAATATAAAACACAATGGGAAAGCTGCTGTGTACTGGAAGTGATGCTGTAGGTACCCGTCCATACAGGAGACCGGAGGTGGTTCTGCAGGTGTGTGAAATAACCATCCCAGCCAGACATGACTGCAAGCACCTTGTCCAGACCTTAGGCACGAGGAAGATGGCATTGTTGACCAGGAAGGCTACATGCAACAGCCTGAGCTCCCCACAGCACAGACCGGCCAGAACTAAATGGTTTTGCTTCTTCCTGGTGCCCATGTGGCCGCTCTCTGAAAATAGGAATAGTCAGAATCTCAGCAGTAAATTGGATGGTCATGGTTACTTTGATTAACAAGCAAATTAAAAACTTTTCATATCCTCATATCCTTTCTAATCTCAATGCTGTTTGCTAAATGAAGTTTGGCTGGGAATGGACAAGGTAGGGAACTTTGCATTTACAAGTCTCTGGCATGACCTGGTTGGACTGACCATTGTGTTACACAACAGCAGACATTTAAAAGCCAGGGACTAAAAGAAATCAGCTCTTTCAAATGTCAGGGCCTCAAGGGCTTTTTGACCAACACAGAAATACCAACTAAATTATAGGAGACCTTTGTTATTGCACAGTCAGTGAACATACTTCTAGGGTCTACATGCTTCTCTCTGCTCTCCCTAAGGGGAAGGCTGCAATACATTTAAGAGAGAGATGTCCTTTGAGAAAAGATGATGCCCAGAGACAGCACAGCTATTTCTTCATGCAGATATCCCACCAAATACACAGGTCCCTAAACATTAAAGGACCATATCTCCACATCCGGCCTGATCCAGTCGGAGGAAGACTCCAGCTCCTATATGGGAGGCAATGACTGAAAATCTACTTTTTTACTTGCTGCTATAAAAAAATACTCTCACTAACTTAAGCCTTCTTTGACAGGACAGCTGATGTTTCCATCACTGAAACATCATCTGAGGTTTCAACATATTTGAGGTTTCTACCACTGAAAGATGTGCCCCCGAATTTGCAGTTTCCTACAGACATTTGTAGAGCCAAAAGGCTCCCACGTAAGAGTTTGGGATAACTCCCTATCACACAAGACATATGAAAGTCTGTTTCCTACAGATGCCACCGCTCTTGCAGCGCACACACACACGGAAATGAAACAGCTCCTTCAGTCGCAACTGTCTGTTTTTATTTGCGCAAACAGCAAAATATGACAGTAAAAGGAGTCCTGGAGGGTTATGCTGGTTTCACATCGGTGATCTGAAACCACAGATGAGCCTTCTTGGCCAAAATAGTAAAAATGTTTGTTTCCTCTTTGCAGTTACTTTGAGGGAAATTAGTAAGATGAGAGCAACCGAAGCTGTATCAGATAGGAGTGCTGTGCTGAGATAGGGGTCGTGTGTTCCCATCCCTGTGGAGTCATGAGTGGGCACAGATGTGAAGCCATCCCTTTCCCTTCCTCTCCATACCCCTTCTTCCCTAATCAGCCCCTCCTTGAGAAAGCAAGAAGATAATTTGCAGAAAGAAAGATGCATTCCCACTCCCACCCCCCTTGTTTGGATATAATAGCTCATTTCTCTTTTATCCTTTGAAATAAGGATATGTTCCATGGAGTCCATGGAGACTCAGAACCAGAAAATACCACCCCATGATGAGGGCTGATGGTTTACATCTTGTGCGTGCCCATCTCTGCCGGGCTGTAGCCTACACTGATGCTCCATGTGCCGGTAAAGGCAGCAGGATGTCTCTCCGCAAGCGGATAGCAGCTTTATTCTTCTAAGAGATGCCATTTAAAGCAACGTTAAAGACAACTTTCTGGTAGCTAGTTTGTGTGTGTATAAAGAAATATAACAAACCAAATAAAATTCTTGGTGTCCAGCACAAAGTTACTGGATCTCAGACTTGCTGGCATTCACTTTTGGACTGAAGAGGGAAATATCTCTGTAAAGTTTCCATTGATCTATAAAGCAGAAACATCTGCTGAAAATGTTGTCCCAGGCTGTCTCCGACTGCAGTCAGCAGGAGGCGAGCCTGTGGTTAATAAGCTTTCTCTCTCCCTTCCACAGTAGATGTCATTGCAATGAGTACGAAGCACAATAAGAAAGTTTACAGGATATGGACTAACTCAGCCAGAAAATACAAAACACAAACACGGAAAAAAAGCATCACTGAGAAGACTGTCAACAGCTTTCAGATTAGTGATGTACTCCTGCCAAAGCGAAAACAGAACCACTGGACTAGCTACCTCGAACCAGCCCTGGGACTTGCCTCCATCAAAAATGCCATAAGCTCTCTTCTGCAATCCTATATGAAAGTGCTTGCAAGGATGGGACTTAATCGCTAAAAGGCTGTCTTCTCTGGCAGCATTTTTGGAGAGTTTAATTAAATTTCCAGTGTGGATTATGCCATCTACCCACACAGAGATATTTAATCTCCTCAGTCATGCTAATCGGTACGCACTTCCAATGTGGCCAACAAGCAATCCACAGGTACCACAGGAGTGGAAACTCCCCAGTACAGAGATGAGCCTGGGATTCACCACTGGCAGTGGTATTAAAGAAGTCAAACAAAGTTTGTACTCCCGTGGGCAAAGTTTGTGTTCCCCCAGGCTACTTTTCACAACAAGATTGCTGGCTGTTTCCACCTTCAGGAAATTTTGGAGGGAAGCCTCCAGCATTTCACCTAGACGCCTCCCCAGTGAGGCCAGTGTCAGCTTCCCCATGACAGCCGTCAGCTCCATGACACGGGGCTCTGGTGGGTCCTCCACCACCCTCGCCACAGCGCCCACCCCACCCTCCTGCACCAGTGAGCATCCATTGCTTCACTTCCCCTGTCTTTGGGAGCAAAGAGAGGGTAAGTCACCTGCACCACTCAACGAGCCCCAGACCAGTTTGGGAAAAAGGCTTTTTCCTGTGCTGGAGGGACCTGCTGGTACACCTCCTGGCTGGCACATCCTCCTATCTGTCGAGACTGAGGTGGGTGCTCAGTGCTCAGGGAGGGCTCGGCACCCCAAGGCCAGCACCCCAGCAAGGACCACCTGTGGCATGGGCAGTTCTGGGACCTCCTGAGGCTCTGCCCCCCCAGTGCCGTGATGCCACTAGGTACCTTAACAGCCTCTGGGTAAGTGTCCAGCAGAAAGACATAGCCAGTGCTTCTGTGAGGCTTAGCATCACTTCCCTTCTCCTGGGGAACTGAAAGTTAGCTGGTACAGAGAACAGCCTTTTTAATAGCAGGAACAAGACTCTTCTTATTATGCCGTGCTGGTTATAGCATGTCACTCTGTCATCACCCTATCATTGCTCTGCTGTGCACGCCACTTATTCTAGCTTTAATGGTGTTACACTTACCAAGGTTATAATTACACATTATAGTGTGGCTTTCCTACGCCAAAAAAAAAGGACTAAACGTACAATTACACAGCTCATAAATAGAAGGACACCGTACTACTACATAAGCACACATGCCCACATAAAACCTTTAATTTAGGTTGCAAATAGATTATAGCGATTTTACAAGGATGTTATTTTGACTGTGGTAATTGTTAGCACCACCTCTTGGTAAAAACCTCCAACTGCATGGGATTTTTCCCTGTAATGCCTCTCTTCATAGGGGTGAGGACTATGGCTTCTGCAAAGCCAGTCATTAACTAGCAAAACTCATGAAAAAAAGGATTTGCTGGTTGTTGATGTTATTATTAATTTTGTTCCAAATATTTAAAGATGAATACCTGAACCTACATGTACCTCTTTAAATTATTTTAAGATTTAGAAACACTTACTTACTCCTAACAAAGACATAGTCAAGTGAAAAAGCATGTGTGCCAAATTCAGTGACCCCTCAAAACATAGACATTAGAGCTAAATAGAAAAACATATGGCAAATACAAATGCCTAGACAACTATTGATACTAAGACTAACCATCTCTGTGACAAAATGAGACCTAAGCTCTTGCTTTCAAAAACACCCCTCATTTGAGTTATAGATACCAATCAAAGGGGATCAGAGAGCAAACTAATCTCAGCTCTGATCCCCAGAGGGTTTCTGAGAGCAACAGGCTGCGTGTTGTTGACACGAAAACTCACAATGCAACTAAACTCTACCAAGAGGATCTCTCACATATTCAAAGATTTTTAACGCTCAGTAGTTTGGTTAAAATAAAAGCATATTGAATGGTGTGTAACGATCTTTCTTAGCCCCTCCCTTGTCTAACAGCATCCAGCTGGGACCAGCCGCATCTGAGGTTTCATGACCACACAAAACTTTTTCCCTCAAATTGCCTTGCCAAGAAAACCACGTACATTCCACCATACGTGTCCAACAGTGTCCTTGCTGTTGTGGGACGACCAGCAGCACTGGGAATGCCCTAGTGGCCAGCTCCTGTGGGGCTGTGTTGGGGTTACAGAGGATGAGCTGGTGAGAGAGGAGGGGGCAGAGCCTGCTGGTGCAGGGGAAGAGGGGCTCAGAGGCACACAGAGCCCCTGTCCTGTTGGCCAGCACCAAGAAGATTTCCAGTGAAAGAAAGCCATTCCCCTTAGGTCTTTCCACAAAAAGCCCCGTGGCAGCTCAGGGCAACAAACTCAAATGACAACTCTAGTCATCCTATGAGTCTAACATCCACATGTTTTATAGGACTCAGGCAGATGGTTGAATTTCATGGTTTATCAAGTGACCATGGTGGCCAAATGCTGAGTTGTCTGTCCACATGCACGGATTCAGTCCATAGTATAAGAAGAGTGATATGACATCTTCAGTCTCATTTATGGAGGAAAGACCAAAGAGAGGAGAAGGGACAGAAGGATACAAAGAAAGAAAAAGAAAGAGGGAGAAAGGGAGAAAAAAAAGAGAGAGAAAAAGAGAGAAAGGAGGGAGGGAAGGAAATTATTCCATTAATTCCTTTCTGTTCATTTAATTTTCAATTTTAATTGTGCAGAACAGGCAAATAGAAATGAATGACTGATGTTTTTGGAAACGTATAAAACATGAAAAGTATGCACTTTTTTAAAAGTAGCTTTTAAATTAGTTACAGCACATTGCGCTCACAGTTGCTTACTAGGGTATACAAAGGCCTGTGATCTATGGGGGGCATGAGTTTCAGGAGTGGGCATGAGTTTCTTTTTCTTACATTTAAAGAAAAAGAAAAAGGGAGAAAAATATCTCAGTGTCTCTTACCTAAGATTTCCAAGCTTTCCCTGCGTTTTCTAGTATCATATTCCTATGTGTATTACTCCAGGAGGGAAATTCCCATATCTTACATTTTCTACTTGGCCACAGTAATTTCATTTTTCTCCCTCTTGGTTCCAGCAACAAAAGCATCTCAGTTTGTAGGCTCACATATGCAGAATTAAAAACAATATACATGTATATAATGGGCCATGTAAATCTTGATTATGGATACAGATAGTAACATACACATGCATAGATATGGTCAGCTTCTAGTTCCCTTATTCATTGAGAAGTCCAACTGGAAGTACTTAACAGGGGGATATGAAGAAAGTGTACAGGATGTGGGTCTGGAACTTGGAGGTAGAAGAAAATTTCAGTTCTGAGGGTCAAACGAGTTTGTGATGCCTTTTGTATAATAGCAGCAGCTTAAGTCAACGTTTTCAGGAATGATTTTCAATTCCAAGTGCTTTAAAATGAGACTGAAGCCTGATCTTTTTAAAGGGGCACGATGATTTCTCAAAACCAGACCCTTTGCTCTGGTCAAGTAAAATGCAGAGCAATCAATACCAACTCTCATGTTTGAAAACCCTATGTTTAGACTATGACAGCTTTTGGCTTTTGGCAATGCTATTGACTGTGAAGTCTCAGCCGAAAGTGTGGACACTCACAACTTACCCACCCTCCTGCACAGGGTAAGGAGGAAATGGAAGAAATTGTACAGTAATTTTTTGCAACACGAATTAATTTTTTTTGCCAGGGAAAACAACGTAAAAATGCACATGCATTTGAGAGCCTCATGTCCTGGCTAGCAATTAGCTGACAGTGCTGAAAACTCTTTGTGAGTCCTCATATCTCCATTTTCTGCTAGAGTGGGACAGATTTCTAATGGAAGGACATCTCTAGAGGCATACAGAAGAGCTTCAGTCAACAGAGACCTTGAGACCACACTGGTGGTGTCCACTCCAGCAGGAATGGAGAAAAGTACTTTGGACAATAAAAGCTGAGTAAGGTACTCTCAGAGATTGGAGCAGGACAATAAATAGGTACAAAGCAGTCTCCTGGGTCTGAAGACAAAGGAGAAACAACAAGAAAGTTCTGGAGAGGAGGCACAGGACAGCATTCAGAAATAAGAAGTAGGAAAGAATTAGTTAAAACCAAGTAATGGGTGACTGGGTCACTTGAACTCATGGGTGAACATACATGTCAGGAAGACTTGTAGTCATTTCATAGAATCACAGAATCATAGAATCGTCTAGGTTGGAAGACACCCTTGGGATCATCGAGTCCAACCATCTACCCTACTCTACAAAGTCCTCCCCTACACCATATCCCTCAGCACCGCATCTAAACAGCTCTTAAACACATCCAGGGATGGTGACTCAACCACCTCCCTGGGCAGCCTATTCCAATCCCCGACCACTCTTTCTGTGAAGAATTCTTTCCTAATGTCCAGTCTAAACCTACCCTGTTGCAGCTTGAAGCCATTCCCTCTCGTTCTGTCATTAATTACCTGTGAGAAGAGACCAGCACCAACCTCTCTACAGTGTCCTTTCAAGTAGTTGTAGAGAGTGATGAGGTCTCCCCTCAGCCTCCTCTTCCTCATACTAAACAGTCCCAGCTCCTTCAGCCTCTCTTCATACAATTTGTTTTCCAGGCCCTTTACCAGTTTCATTGCCCTCCTCTGCACTTGCTCCACTTTGCAATGTTACAGGTCACTCTGGGCACTGTGTTTGTTCCCAGGGGTTCAAAAATTAACTGCTCAGTAAGATACCCCAATGGCATTGCTATTCTGGCCAAAAGAGAACAACATAAAAGCACTGGAGGAAAGAGAACCACCAAGCTCATCTCCCCATGCGCAATGTAATACAGCTCCTTACGGTGTCCAGAGTCACAACACATGCAGTTCAGTGCTCCCCAAGCAAAGAGCAGGAGCGGACAATCCAAGCCCCGTCAGTGTTACAGAAGAAATAGCCAAACCCACTGAATGGTGTTTACCAGCGGTTATAAGGCCTTAAGAAAAATGGAGTAGTCAGCATATCCTTTGACCTAAATCAACGAAACAAAGTGCTTGAGAGAAGCACTGTCCTATCCGCAGTGGACGACATCTTTCCAAGATGAATGCCCAAGTTTTTTCCCCTTTTAGATGCCGCAAATGGTTTTTGGCAGATTCCCCTACACCCAGATGGCGCCAAGTTAACTACTTTTATTATGCCTTTTGGATGGTAATCTTTCCGCAGACTTCCTTTTGGCATCGCTACTGCACCCAATATATTCCAAAGGAAATGACAAGGCTACTGCAGCACCTGGAAAGGGATAGTTGCTTGTACAGACAAAGTCCTGGGATATTGCCATTAAGAAGAGAAACATGATAAAAGGCGGTCTAGATTTCCAGAGACACTTGGTATTCAGGTCTAAAACACAAAAACACTGGGCTACATCAAAACTAGCTGAACTATTGAGACAACACGCATGAAAACTAGGCGTAAGGGCAGGCTGAGAAAAGGTAAATTGGCCTAAGAAAGTAATAAATTAATACAAACTCCTGAATCTACGTCAAAGTGAAATGAATGCTGGGTTATGAATGGCAATAATATATCCTTGGAACGAACTCCTGGAAAATGAAAGCACCTGATACTTGAACATAATACGAGACCCTGTTTTCAGCCGAGCAGAAGCCCTACCTGAAGCACACCAGTGCTCCCTTCCCACAGCCACTCGCAGCCACCCGCTGTAACTGCCTCGCAGATCACTGAATTATTGCAACCTGGTCGGACCGGCAGGGCTGCTACACACTGCTCCTGGACATTCGCTGATGATATAAATCACTCTCTGCAGACTGAGGAGTGTCTCATTGTAAAAGAAGCATGTGAAAAATGCATAAAAAAAGCTCTTCCAGAGAGTCATTTAAACTTTTGACTGACCACAAACCACTTGTACCCCTGATAAATAGGAAAGACTTGGATCATGTGCCAGGGACTTGTCAAGCACTACTTAGGGCTTAATTAGGTACAATCCGCAGACATAATACAGTATTGTGCCTGGCACAGCCTTGGTAGGTGGTGGTACCCTGTCTAGATACCTTGTGAATGTGACAGATGTATGAATATTGCAAATGGCTAAGGAAATTAAAGCTTTATGAGAGAGGTCTGCAAGTTTTAAAACCAATGTCTGATTCATAATTATAACACATCTGACTGGCTACTACCAAAAATGTGGAGCTGCAATATTAGTGTGTGGGAAAAGTGACTGCCTCAAATACATTAGAAACATACCCAATAATAACTGGACTCTCGTTTCAGAAAGAAGCATCATTTCTGAGCCAATACGGTTATCCCAGAAAAAATATCCCTATGGTACTTTGTTGGTAAGAATTATGAATAAGCCAAGATGTCTGTTTAGTGGTCTGCCACTGGTAGAAGACATCCTGCCTATTCTAGCTATGCCTCTATGTAGTTACCTCTAAAACACAAGGTCTACTGCAGCCCCCTGCTCATGGCTGAGATACCTCCCTCATTCCTGTAAGTTAGGCACACCAGGTCCTCACAAGCAACCTCCTGACCCAGTCCTTGCCCACAGGGGCTCTCCTAGCTATGGCAGTAGTATTGGAGCATGCAGTGGAGCAACACAATTACTTCCCATTTTTTTTGGATTCTCTTCGTTAGGTTATTATCTTAAACACAAGGACTTCTACACTGGAATGCCCTTACTCAAATGTTTTAAGGCTTAAGCTTTCCAGCAAGCATTGTACATCTCTATCTGACATTTTCTCTGGAATTCTTGCTTTCAGCAACCACATCCCTGGTTTTTGATTCCTGGAAAAAATTCTCCTTTCTCATGGTGTCTTGCTTGATCATTAATGTTGACATGCCAAAAGCTTCCCACCGAGATCTTGTTGGCTTTTTTGGCATCCCACTTCTCCACATCTGGTATTTTATATAGCTATCCATAATATTATAATTCTTGTGCCAGTAGCTTGTCCTCTTCATATGCAGACCATATCTCTCACAGATTTCTCCCCAGATCAATGCCTTCTCTGCTATATTAGCAGAGCCCAAACAGCTCCAGCCCCAAACAACCCAGCTGTCTGAAAGTTCTACATTTTTCAGAAAACATCAATCACCAAGTCCCAAAATATCTGACAACCTTATACATAACAAAATTCATGACCAGAAAGTAAAGCACTCACAACTTGCGATTGAAGGCCAATGAAAATGGTAGAAGAAGCTTTCCTTTCCCCCATGCTGTTGCAGCTTAAGTAGCATCCAGAAACTTGCTAATGACTAATGCCTGTGGAAATGGGAATTGATGCTGTTTGTCAATGAATTATCAGGATTATTTTGTATTTATGTTAAAGTGAGCTTCTATCTGTAGACCTTAAAGTGATACTGCACACTGTTCCCCTACAAATCAGGAGGAAAACCCAACCATCTCTGTGTCCCAGGTTATAAGCCATCCTTTGTCCACATCATAGGAATTAACCTTGAAAAGCTGACAGAAACTACAAGATAGGGATGAAAGAAGAGGGATCCCAGAAGACAGGAACACCATCAAGGGACCAGACCCATCTTTTACCATATTCAATAATAATACAAAATATCTTAACCTATAGGAGGCGAATGATCATACCCATCTGCTCTTATTCTAAATAAGATAAAAAATAACATTTATTGGCTACTTCATGTCCACATTCATTCTACTAAAATTTTGCTTATATACAGTCTCATTTCATCCATGTATTTCATGTTGGCATTTTCTGATCCTATAATTTCTGCTCAGCCTGCTAGAGCTGGTTGAACAAAGGTGCCAGTAACAGTTACTCAAAACTACTAAACTCCTACGATTTTTACGCTTATCCTACCATCTCTATAACAGCTATTACATACTATCTCCTATATTATTTCACACTCCACATTATTCTACTAGAAGAATTTATTCATAGGTCTACAACTGTCAGAGTGACAGGTCTACGATTTGTGAAACCTTACAGTGAAAGTGGCTTTTTTTTCCCCGTTGGCAGTGTTAAAAGCAAAATGAGGTAAGTTTTGTGACCAAATGTCACAATCAGATAAAAACCCCACCATCCCAAACAGAAAAAAAACCCCACAACAGAACCACAACCCTCAAAGCAAGAAACTAATGAGACTTGCAATTGAATTATCATTAAAGAAACACATAAGCAGAAAGAAAACCTTCACCAAATGTTTGAAAAAATCAGCAGAGTCTGCTCCCAGGCTTTGTCAGGAATCGCTCAACACTCGAGCAGGCCATTCTCCAGAAAGCAAGTCTTTGTCTCCAGGCATGTGCACAGCTACCTGCATTTTAACACGCCTAAAGAGAGAAGTGTCCAACTTACACTCAAGCTTTGCTGGCATTTGAGAAATGGGTCTTTTCTTACCTGTCTCTCAAAAGAAGGAAGGAAGAGGATTCTTCTCATGGGGGCAGCTGAGCACAGAAACAGGTTGTCCAGAGAGGCTGCAGCATGCTCATTCTTGGAGAGACGCAAAGCTTCACCAAACAAGACCTTGGGCAACCTCATCTAATTGTGAAGTCAGATCTGCTTTCAGCATGAGGTTGGACTAGATGACCTTGGGACATCATTTCCAATCTATGTTTTTCGTAGTTTGACGATTCTAATCACTTCCTAAATAAAAAATTAAACATTTCACCAACAAAAAGGTTTTGACATGTTTCTTATACAATAAACTGCACCTCTATTTTCACCACATTGAGATAATGACACGACAGTTATCGGGGATTACTGTTTTACTTACAGGAAAACTTTTCTACTTATGCAAAAATGCTGTTCCTGTCGTTTTAGCATCTGGGTGCAATTTGGACAGGCTTTATCATTGGAACTGTGATAAATGCCACTGCTTGCTTCCCCAAAACCTTAAATAAAGTCTTAAGTTGTAAGGATATGCTTATCCCTACATTCTCCTTGGTGCTTCCTTGTTTCACAGGTGGAGGACTAAGGCACAAAAGAAGCCTGTGGGGAGGCTGGCAGCTGAACCTTTCCTTCTAAATCTCAGTCCGTTGCTTTCAACACGAATCCATCCTTTGGTCCTTGTTAGATACTCCACGGGCAACTTCTTTCTTTCCCATATAAGACCTTCTTATAGCTGCAACAGCTGAGATAAAGTATTCAATGGCAAAAATATACTGTCATCTAAACTGGTCCTTATGCACAGCTTAGTTCATGGTTTTCATGGCACGTTTTGAAATAGGACACAACTGTACTCATTTAGTTTGACTGCTGCATTATAAAGACACCTCTGTGAAGGAAGAATGTCACTTTCATTACAGGCCACTGGAAGAGCCAATTATCTCCAAGATTTCATACCTGTCAGGGGCAAGGCTGAGACTGAAAACATGGGCAGCATCAGGTGTAGGCTGACCTTGGGGACTGCTCCAAAGCATCCAAACCATGCACCCACTCTGCTTCCAAACGTTCAGCACCGGCACATTCACAGGGAAGAGCTGAGCTGCTGTGCCAAGCATCTTATGCCTTTCCTGCCTCTACCCCTATGATCTGTGGTCCCCACGGCACACATCCTACATCCTGTAGACCCTGGTGACCTCCACTTATCTGCAGAATTTGTAGAACTTTCTGGGTTTTGTATCCAGCCATTATTTTTGTTCAAGCCTTGCAGCAGTTGCTAATAACCTCAGCATTACCTTTCGAGCTGTTGCACAAGATATATGCTCTAAAATGTTATCCATTTCAATAAGAAGGATACCCCAAGGACACAGATGTTAGGTAAGTACCTAACTGCTTAGCTTTCTACTGAACTACTGAGGCTGTTTCTTACTAAACTGCCAAAAGCAGAACAACAAAAATGCTTGCCAGATCCTGCTCACATTCTGTGCAAGTCCCTGTTCATCCATCAGAGACTGTTCAGCTCCTGTCAGGACAGGGAGGAAGAAAATGGCCCTTCTCTTCAAACTTCATTACCCCATGGGAGTACATATGTGTGTCCCACCCCTGACCATGTCACACCCTGTGCCACACCACTGACCATTTATTCAGGTGAAATACCAGTGCTCAAAACCAGTAAAGTCCCTAACTACCCTTGCAGTAGTGGAAGCCAAGTCTCAAAATACTTACAAGGCAAAGAGGGGTGTTTCCAAGGGCACAAATGGCAGTCAAGTTCCCAACTGGCTCTTGTGCTTGAAAAAAATCTGTCTTGCATGTGTAAGCAGCTGGGGCAGGGCATGATCTCCCTCCGGGGACATCCTCTCTTTGCATTGTTTTCCCTTTTTAAGAGTACAAGTGTTGGGCAGCCGCCTGCAACTGTCACTATGCAGGATGAAATGAAATATAGTGTTATTAATAAAAGAAAAAAGTAACTCACACAATAGCGAGATTTGGTTAGATTTCTGAAAAAGGAAGAGCAAAGAAGCAGTTCTCCCCACATCTTTAAGGCATTCTGGGGTGAATATTTAGCTCTCATAGCTGTTAGGAGCTTGGCAACATATGCCTAATTTCTAGTGGGACAGGCAGAAGGGCTAGTGAGAAGGGATGATGACAGGCTAGGAATGGAATAGCAACGTGGTATTTAACAAAGATGAAAAGTGTTGCTTTGCATCTGAGAGCAGCTTTGTTAATGCTGTTGCGTTTCTCAGGCCACATAGCTGAACCATCAGTGGGTTTGGCTGTGTCACCTTGGTATAAGCAAAGCTTGATGAAATGTGAGTAATTTTTAAAAGAAAGCATTTCTGTGGGTTTGATTCTCTGTTTTGTGGTCGTTGCTTTGGAAGGAACGTTAGTCATTTGGGGCTTTTGCACTTGCATAAAAAAAAAAAAAAGAGGGAAAAAAAAAAAAGGGTGGGAGATACAGAAGGTTTTAGTGATGGTTTCAAGCTTACAAGGGGCTCACGGTCAGAGCCTTGCCAACCCACAGAGACACCTGGCCAGCCATCAGCCAGCTGCGTGGGGGCAAGGGGAGTGCCTGTCCCAGGGCATATACTATAGACTGGTCCTGTACAATCCACATTTTCCAGAAGAGTTGACCATTGAGCAGAAAGGGGAGACTCATCATTCCTCAGCCCAGATGGAAACACCCCCCTGACTCCCTCTAGATGCATCTGCCCTAGGGTTAAGCGCCTGACAGCTCCTACCTCTGGCCATACCATACCGCCTGGCAGGAACTCACCTTTGAGCTTGCAGAAGTCTGTTGAATCCATGGCATTTCAAGAGCCTGGGTATCTTGCACCCTCAAAGTGGTGGGGAGGTTTCCAACAAAACTTTGATTTGCTGAAAAATTTCCAACCAAACCTAAGTGTCAGCTGTGTAGCTGCGAGTTGAGAAAAAGAAAGAAAAAAATACCATGGTCCTATTTGTTTTGTAATTGTAGCTTAGTTTCAGTTACCTGCTCTAAAAAAATGTTTTCCTTTGTAAAAATTCTTTAACAATAAAAAGCTGCCTCTACTCCTCCTCAAAATGCAGTGTAAGCTTCACAGCTAGCTAGGAATGGGATCTGTGACATGTATTATGCTGTTTGCTATATTCCAGAAATAGCCTTGAAACAGAAAACAGAATCAGTGCAGTGCATATAAACAAACAGAAAGCTCTTTGGGTCTTGATCCTTAAAGTTTTACCTCCCAGTTCTTCCTGCAAAAGTGGTATCTCTAGCTCTGGTGTTCCTGTAACAGATGTGCCAAAATTCAAATACATAGCTTTGTAACTGCCCTAAGCCGTGGTTTTGATGCCCTTGGGAGCCTTGGCTTGCTGATCCCTCAGTTCTAAAGTTTGCTGGGCTATATTTTTCTGTAAGGTTGAATGCTCACAATAGAATAATTTTAAAGGGCATGATGACTTCATGGCACTTAGACTTGTCATACAATAAGGCATCACCTTTCCACAAAGACAGCAGGAATGATTACGTCTGTCCTATATACCCTGTGTGTCCTGAGCCCAGTGGCTCTGCTGAGCAAGAGATGTCTGAAATATCTATGGAGTGTAATACCCTGAAGCAAAGACCACATTCACCCATAGCTCAGGTGAACGTGTTGGTGTCATTAATAGCTTCTTTTCTGTACCATTGTGTCCACCTTAGCTGCCAACAGCAGATGCTGTAGGCAAAGCAAGGTCTGTGTTAAGGGAGAAGCAGCCACAGCTCTCTGTCCAGAGCCAGAGGAAAGGCCATCCCAGAACTCAGTCCAAGAGTTAGGTCTCACTGTACTCTAAGAGTGAGGTTTCCACCCAGCCATGCTGGTTGCCTATGTGCTCCATCCATAGGGCTTAGGAAGCTGTCCCAACCAAGCAGCTTCACTCAGAGCAGCAATAAAGAAAACGCGGCTGTCACAAGTCATTTACAATTATTCACAATTCTTTTCTCAGTCCTTAAGTTGTAAAGAGACTAAGGAAATCAGTGAAAGGTAGAAATAGGCCCATTTCATTTGCTTTTCCCGGCTTTCCTCTCCACATCTGCCTCTTGCTTACTGGCT
Organism: Tringa tobata; assembly: GCA_033628505.1. NCBI lineage: Eukaryota > Metazoa > Chordata > Aves > Charadriiformes > Scolopacidae > Tringa > Tringa tobata. Next base: position 19,478,879 of record JAHREE010000245.1, read on the forward strand.
TGCAGGTACTTTGATAGCAAGCCACAGAAACCACAGCGGCAAGTACTTTAGCAGTACTGGGGAAACTCTCAAGGGAGAGGAGAAGAAATAGGTACGAAATTGTTACTCTTTTTGCTCTCTGTGTTTATTTATTTTGGACCCATTGGGCTAGACCGCAACTAAAACTTTATGAACCTAATAAAATTCCCAACATTCTCAGACATGGGTCGTGATGTTTATGTATTAGGCAGAATACAAAGGTGTATTTATGAGGAGACTGGAAGTACTTAGAGATGCTTGAGCTCAGGCAAGGCATAAAGCACACGTAAGAAACGTTTTCAAACTTAGCACAGGTACAGTCAAGCTAACAAGTGTTCTTCCCAGCTGGGAAGATAATGATAAACCGCATGACATGTCACACCCAGAGCGTTTTGGAAATGTTGTGCACCTCCACACCTCCTCACAGATGGTGGAGTACAGGGCAATTTCATATTTTTTTTTTTCAACAGATGTTATTTATTTATTTGCCTGGTTCTGCTATGGCTAAAATACGAGCTCTCTCATTTTGGTAGTGCTGGTAATGATACACACTAATAAACAGGGGAAGGTTACAAGAGTAAACATCTCTTTTCCCTTCTGTCCTCATAAACCACACAGTATTCCCTGATTCAATAAGCAAGATATACTTTCTGACTCAAGTTGAGAGATAATGGGTCTTGGCGACAGATGGGCTTTCCATCTTTATAAATAAGAAAAAGCAAGAGAGAATATATGTTGGGATTTATTTTTGCCAGGAGCAAATAAACAGTTCTGTCAATACACAGATAATCCTGCTTCCCCGCTTCCCCACCCCTCTTCTGTCTTTGGCTATCTGCACGCCACCCCCTATCC
>JAHREE010000245.1:19480119-19502869 GCA_033628505.1 Tringa tobata
CCCCCCCCCAAAAAAAAAAAAAAAAGGGAAAGAAAGGTTGAGTGTTCATTCTCCTCCTGTCACGCATGGTTTTTTTACTGATTTCAGCATTAACTTTTTTGGATACTTCCTGTCACTGGAAGACCTCTCCCTCTCCCTCCCCACAAGAACAGCATACGTTTTCAATTTAGATTATGTTCCCAGCAGATGTTGCAGGACGTGAAGGCCTTGCTTTCTCTTTCATTAAAAAGGCACTTGTAATACATTTTATTGTCTTGGATGGAAAAAATCGTGTATTGCAATGTTCAGAAATCAGTCAATGTGATTTCATAATTTCTACCTTAAAAAAATAATTGGTTAACAGAAAAGAATAAAAAACAGAGTCCGTGTTGAATTTATATCCCTGAAGAGCATTTGTAAGTATCCCTCCAAAGGGTGCTAAAGGAGGAAATGTTTACTATCTCAGGAAGAACTCTCCAAATCTAATGCCCAGTCACCCCAAGAAACACTTCATGTTGCCCTCATAATATTTTGTATGAAAATTCAGAGTACACATCAATGCTTTTGGTTCACCACATGGAGCTCCTGGCTATCGTGTGTGCACATGGCTTTATCTGAAGTTAGACCTACTAACAGAAAGCCTTCTGTTCTCAAGACATGACACTATGTCATGTCCACATCCCATGTGGACACATCCCATGCTCCACATCCCATGTGGAGCCTGAGGTCTGGGTTGAAGCGTAACATCCAGATACACCACTTGGGTGTTTGCTGCTGGCTAGTGGACTAGCCAGGGCCACATCACCCATGTCCTCCTTGCAGCAAGAGGACTGGCTTGAAGTAGATCAGAGCACCCAAAACTTCAGTGCTTTGAACTTACCTAAGAAAGATGGACCAGAACAAGTGAGCTCCTGTTTCGTTAAGTCACCCAAGGGTAAGGCTTGAAAGAAAAAGAGTAAGACAGACCAAGAAAATCTAATCAGAAACTCCACATACCAGAAAATGGCATGCTACAGTCTCCAAATATTCCCTTTAAAAATCTTTAAGCATATGCACACTAGGAAATCGCTGCTGGTAGTCTGTAGGATGCTCAGTGTCACAGAACCATTTGTTATCATCTGGTTTCACAAATACCTACTGCTAAACATATATTTATTTGTGTGTGTATGCATCTGTGTGTGTATACTTTACATACACTTATATTTACTTACTCCATCCTTTGTGTCGAAACTAGGAACAAAATGAAGTTATAACCTACGGCAAAACATGCACAAACATAATGCAGAATCACCAGAGCTGCCAAAAAATCCCCGCTGTAGAGAGAAGATTAAGTCTAACAAAATGGACAGCAAACCGCAAGTTTCATACAGAAAGCTTGTTTCCAATACAGTTAGATTTTATCATTCCATTGTTTCTTCCTGTATTATGGAAGTAATTGTTTTTTACTAAAGCGTAGGTATGTCAGAGCCAGAAGCAATGGTCCATCTAAATCTACATTTGTGACAGTAAGTAATACAGACAAATTGATATCTCAGCATCTATTCCCAACAACATAAATGCAGCCAGTGGCTATCTCTCAGGTTTCCTCATTTTCCATAAATTTGTCTATCTTCCCTTGAGCTGATATGTACCGCTTTTTATTGCTGACTTTGGAAATTGCTCGGTAATTTAAAAATTCTTTGTGTAACAGAAATTCAGCTTGAATTAAAACTGAGGCTGGTTGTTTCCATCTGGTGTATTGGGTTTCCTGATTACACACACCAGCTTTCAAATTATACCTTTCTGTAGGCACTGCAGAAAGCACTGACTGCTTTGGGTGGCTGGTGGAACCCCAGGACCAGCAAAGAGAGACTGGAGACAATTTTGCACTGTGCTTACCTCCTCCTGGCCACTGGCAGCTGAGTGTGGGTGCTGGTGGTGGGTCAGTGCAGGCTGGGTCCTGCCTTCCTGGCTGCTCGTGGGTCCCAGCAACCATCCTCCTCATCTCCAAAGTCCCCACAATCACTCCCCAGAGGTTTGCCTCCCTGTACATGGATATTTTTTTTTCCAACCTAGGAGCTTTCTAGGCAAAGGAAATGCAGCATGGAACAAACTGATCTCTGGTCAGCCAAGAAATGGTCTCCTTTTGACTGGGTACTTGCCACCTTGGCTGGGGGTGTGCCTTCTGGGCCAGCATCCATGCCCCATGGGGCACACCATGGCCCCGCTTCACAAGCCAGAGGGGTTGTAACGTCCAGATGATTGCAACTGCAGGGCTGTCCCAGCAAAATAACTTCTTACCATTATTTTCCAGTTGACCAAGAAGTAGGTGTTTCCTTGAATCCTGGGGAAATCCTGGCTCTCAGCTGGCAGCACCACCAAGCTCTGGGGCCATGCAGGCACCAGGGGCCAGCAGCATCCTCAGGGAGTGGGGAGCATTTGGGATTTCAGCCACGGGGACTCCAGGCCCAGCAGCCCTCAGCTTGGACTCGGCTTCCCTTCCTGCAAAGAACCTGTTTTGGTTTACTTTATCTTTGTAATTAATCACAGCAAGCCTGAAAATCCTCCCAGCAGCGTAACGAGCTCCCTCCACACCACTGCCGGTGCCTGGCCGTGACAATCACCTACGACCCGCCGCGTCCCGCTGGTGCCGGAGCGGGGCATCCGTCACCCACGCTGCCCCAGGGGTCTGCCTGCACACGGAGGGACACCGTCCTGGAAGAGGGGGGCGAGTGGGCTTCTCCCACCCACGTGGCTCTGGAGGACATGGAGACCAAACCCAAACTCGGTGCAGCAGGAGCAGCCCCAGCCCTTCGGGGTTGGCACACCACAGACCCACAAGCACCTCAGGCGGGGAGCAGAGCTGCTAATGCAAAGGGAGATGAGATTAAGGTAATCTGCATCAGGAATACTGTTTACAAATTTCAGCCTGTAATAAATGATCAATGTGAGGACTAAAGTATTCCTACTCTAAGCTTTTTTTTTTTAAGGTTGAAATTTTTCTTTCCTCTGTAAATGCCACCCAGTCATTTGTAGCCCAGGAATTAGCATTTTCTGATACTTCTCTACACCTACTCAGGCTGCATGTTACTGTACTCTGTCTTTTCTTCCACACTCCTCACACTTTTTGGCGCTCAAATATCAAAACAACTATTCCTGCTACACACGGGCTTGCCTCTGCACGAAGCAATTGGCAACATGCATTCTGCACGTTTTTTGCCAAAACACCCAACCCTTGGCCCCTCTGCCACCGCCAGGAGAGCAGCATCAGCCCCACGGGCAGGCACAGAGGAGCCACGCGTGGGGGGCAGGAGCAGCACGAGGAGATGGCCTCACGGACGGCCATCCCTCCTTCTCCAGGCCTGGGGAAGAACCTGTAGGAGGGTGACCTAGTGCAGGGATGGGGACAGCGAGAAGGCAAAAGGTTACCTTGAGGATACGGCGGCTCCGCGCGGGCAGAACATCCGAACTGAGCATATAAACATCCCACGCTTCCCAGCATGGCTTTAAATTAAAATAAACCCGTTCTGTAACACTGCCAGAGAATGGCTGACTGAGAAATTTACCGTCCAAAGGATCCAGGAATTCACTCTCTATTACTCTGTGAACATTCATTAAAAATATAAAAATGAAATTAAAATGGCCATATTAGGAAGATTTGATGCCCTTTGTGGACACATATCTTTTATTTTCAGGACAAAGTTGCTTTTCTTCCAAGAAGTCTGATGAATTTTGAGATGGGAACTTGTTAAAATAATCCACAATGGTATTGTATAGCACTGCTTTTGCTCGCTGTTAAGTGATATTCTGTAGTTCCTCCATTGCCTCCAGAGGCTGAGTTAACTGGCCTGGGTTAAGCCAAAAAGCCAAAAATAGAAATAGCAAACCACAGAATATTGTAACAGATATTCAAAATTATAAATCTGTAATCAGCAAAGCAGAGAAGCTCTGTTAACATCTTCTTCACGTAAAACGACTATTTGTTGAGGCATTCAAATAAAAAGAGTTAATGAGACCGTTTTTAAAAATAGCTTTTGCAAGCCCAAGAGCTTTGGATTACTTGCATCAATACCCAGATTGCTGAAAGCTGGGCTGCTTTTGACATCTCTATGCTGTGTGTTTACATCCCTATGAGCTGCGTGGGTCCTGCCTGGGAAGAGGGAGCCTTTCTGAGGGACCAGTCATGCAGTTCTGGTGTTGGTATGAATGAACATACAGTAACTATGAAATAATTAACCCGTAGATCAATCTCTTCTTGCAAGAGCATGACCGGGCAAGCTGGTAAATTCAGAAATGTGTGCACGGTCCACAAAAGATAAATATGTCTTTCTGTGTGACATATACTTGACAAATACTCATTATGTCTGAAAAAAATTACTTTTTAGATGCTTCCATATGAATCAAAAAGCTTACCTCCCATTTTCAAGTTTGGCGCCATGCTTACGTTCACCCTGAGAATCACACGGTGTCTAACACCACCACAGTCTTGGCAGAAAAATCCTCGTTGATACTTATATCACTGTAAAATCCACTCATGCTGAGTCAATTAATTACTTACTAAGCTGGCAGTTTTTAAGATAGAGCAAGATAAAACTGACAAAAAAGCCAAACATAAAAATCCAAATATAATCACTATGTCTGTTGAAATGTTAAAATAAAAATGGTATAATGTTTGCAGTGTTGAACCTTGGCTCTTGGATGAGTTTCTTAGTATCAGATTTCAAAACACATCAGCACCTACAGACTCATACAGGTTTCTTGCAATGCTTTTTAACACGCATAACAGCCAGCCCCAATAGTTTAAAACCTCTCAGACCAGCTCTGGAAACTATTTAGCACCTGAATCCCATCTATTTCCACATAAATGTCTCAGTTCCTTAATCATAATTTGGAAAACTGTGCTTTTCTGCCTCTCAGGGATTATTTAATAAACTCGACATGAGACTTCTGAAGTCCTTTAGATATGATGGCAAGGGGAGAGTCCAGAGATATCCTGGACAGAACAAAGTGAAATGAGGAATTAAGTGAGTGAGATCGGCAGTGACAAGATGAGCTTTGCTTTGGCTCCTGGAGATAGACAGACAGATAGATAGACAGACAGACAGCATGTAAGCACGCTACTAAAAGCCTCAAATTACAATCCATAATTTGTAAAACCCAGCTAACAGTGTTTTCAGTGTGCATACTGAAACAGACTTGAAATTATTCCTACCTCATAACACTGAAATTTTCCTTAGTGCCATTTATGAGATATCAAATTATTTCCATCGTATGCTGGAACAGATAAATAGCAAAACTCAGAAATTCGTACCAGAAGTTACATTTATGGAAATACTGTCTAAATTTTGGAGAAAACACTTTGTACCAGGTCATCAGTTCAAGACAGATGGCCTCATAAACCTCTCAGCAATGTATAAAACCTAAGGTTATATTTGACGGGTTCCAGGAACCGCATTTCACACAGATGACTGAGCGGTTCAGCAGAGAAGCAGCGGCCGTTTGCTGCCTGGCAGTGGGATGTGAGCTGAATGCACCCATCACCTGCACACGACGCGGGGTGAGACAGAAACGGAGAATGACAGAGAGCTGCTGTCCCCACTGCTGTGCCACACCGTGCAGATCTGCTAACCCCTAGACTTCCTAAATAATTTTTCTGCCATTTTCTCACCAGCAAGGACCGAGTGGTGATGCCGGAACAGAAGCCCAGGGAAGCAGCACACTTCACGGCATGCTACGCAGCAGAGCCTGAATTTACATACCCAGCCCAGTCTGGCTATTCAAACATTCGTAGGCATCCCTTCTCCGTTATTAACATACACTTAAGAACATCGGATTTCACATGACCTATACTCATTTACTGGCATTTTACAAGGGAACCTTGTTTACTTAAGTTGAGACATCTAGAGCTAAAATATTGACTCATATCTAAGAGATAGAGGAGCTACACAACGTTAAAAGTTTATCAGTCTTTCCCAGCTTCATACTATCTTGGACATATCAGTAAACAAGCTATCACCCCCAATGCCTTCACTCATAAAAATGCAGCAGAAGGCACAGTATAAATAAATATGGTGACCATATGGCACATCACATTTACCACTGCAAAGCAGGCACATGCATCCTGTCATCTACCTGGTTCGGAAACCTCTCAATTATTTAACAATACCTGGTGTGCAGTGACTGCACAGAAAAATTAAGCTCACACTGTGAGACGTGACTCTAAACTTCAAAAAAGAAAGCAAACATATATGTGAGAGGGAGAGAGAGGGATTATTCCACAAATAATTGAGAACAAATTGCCACAAACAGGGCCAAAAGGGCGACACCGTAATTTGGGACTGAGAAGTGTGTGAGGGTTTTGCTAATATTTTACTCATCCAAGAGATTCCACCGCTTTAATGGAGAGAAAAATATGTAGCTGTAGCTCACAACTTGTCTACTAATTTGTTTAGAAATTGCTAGTGTTGCTCTGTTCCAGTGGATCAGCTGCCACTGGAAAGCATTAAGGATGCTACTGTTTTCTTCTTTAAATAAACATAAAACCAACATGTACACCTGTCCAATTGGTACCTGTCAACCTCTCTTTTTTCCTTTTTTTTTAACATATATTACATATATGTTATGTATGTATCCATAATCCAGCAATCTTTCTAACGATACCTCCATTTTGCAACAGAATATTTCCTGGAAGTAACTCTTTTTGCTGAAAATGTTTCTCAGCATGCAGGTACAGCCTCACCAATGTTAAGTTACAGGTGGGACGGGAGGCACTGCCCATTATTGATTTCACTTGACTCTTCCTTCTATTCCCTGCCTTTAGACACGACTGCCCAGCCTGAAACCTGTTACAAATCCACCTGAGGTTCAATTACTCAAAAAACGCCTAGAAAACAACCCCTGAAAAAGTACAGCTTGTGGATGCTAAGGGATGCTCTGCCCCAGTTTCACCTCGCACTTGCCCAGTGATGCTGCCTGCGCCGGGCTGGTCTCCAGGAGCCTGGTCTCCTCTGCACTTGTGGTGCTTCTTGCTGGACTCGGGTGCTGAGAAGGGGAAATCCATCTGGCTTGAGAGCAGAGGGACACAGCTGGAAAGGGGAAGTCCAGGAGGAAATATTTCTGGACAAGTAGCCTGTGGGAAGAGGGTGGCAGGGAAGTAAAGCCAGAAAATTATGCACAGAAATCTCTGTTCAGAACACGTTACCAAGGTTTCCCAAAAAATACTGCCGAGGAAATCCAGAATTAAATTCATCCATGCTATTTAAATTTAGCCCCTGCAAGTAAATCTTCCAGGGAAGGAATGGCCCTGAATGCCATTACCACACAGTACGCTTTTCTCTCTCAACACACAGCACACTTGGCACTACCTAATGAGCAGTGGCAGCAAAATGTCTTGATCTTCACCATCTACAGCATCACCAGGCTTCTGCACCCCAGTAAGGAGAAGCGAGCAGAGGTCTGAGCAGGCTGACAGAGCTCTCTGGGGATGGGAACAGGCTGACTGCCAGTGATCTCCCCAGGCATCTGCTGGCAGCAGAGAAATAGTGAACTCAGAAATCTCACTGCTTTGTAGACCCTCAGGGCAGCTATGGGCCTTTCTCCCAGCCCTGATTCAACCCGCTGTTCTTCAGCTTGTTTTCATCCAGGTCTATTTCTTCCACCTCCTTGACCAAACCCCTCGGGCCACCCCATGCCAGCAGTGCCCACCTGCTGGGTGCAGACCTAAGGGTCCCGGGGGGGCATGGGCATGGCTCCCAACCCACCCTGGGCTGGACACCCAACCTACCCTCCCCTCATCTCCTCCCTGTCCAGCCTACTCTTCCTCTGACTCTCCCTGCCAAGGCACTCCTGGTCTCACCCATTTCCAGTTTAGCCCTTCTTTGCCAGAGTCACCCCCTTGCACAAGAGTTTGTAGCTCCTGTATAACCCAGCGTTACATGGCTCTCTGCATGCTGCCATGGCTGAATACTTCTTGCAGAATGCAGAAAGTAAAAGAAACGTCAGGATATGTACTTCTACTAAAGCAAGGAGTATACGAGAGATACAGAGACTATATTTTGCCGTTGCTTTGGTGGCTGTAGGATATACACGCCAAGTTTTGCTCTTCCAGATGGTCCCTGTGTACATTTTTTTCTCATCTAGGAGCTGCTCTCTCACTGACAGCCACATGAAAGATGGCAAACAACTAGACAACGGGTGGAAATTCGCTGTGAGGTCCCAGAAGGCTTTGTGAGTTCAGCCATGAATGCCATAAATGTTAACACAAGTAGTCCACCAACACATATTCAAAGTAACAGCAAAACCTATTTCCCCATGCTGACTTGTGACTCATACCCCAGCCACAGTCATACTAGGCAGAAGAGTTCTCTTACAAGGCTCTACCGGCCGTGGTAGCTGTGACATTTTTTGGACGAAATTGTCAGGAGTCAGTAGCTTAGAGAGTGTATCACCATCCTTTGCATTTTTTCACCTACAATTTTCCCACTTGCCTGTTTCTTTGTACACTGGACACTGTCAGATGCACACACTTCCATCTGCTGATTTTTAAGTGCTCTTGGCTTTGAGATATCTTTCTTCTATTTTAATCAGTAGATATTTTATCGGATGTAATTATGACCCAAAACTGCTCTGTGCCTGCTAACATATTTTGAAAAGGAAATTGAGTATCTGTGGGGGAATAAGAGGTGTGTGGGGTGTTGGTTTTAGCTTACTCTCCTCTCAGTGATCATCACACTATTTCACATTCACCCAAGATTCCACTAAAATACTTGTAAATGCCTCTCCTCTCAGTGATTATCAGGCTATTTCACATTTGCCCAAGATTCCACTAAAATACTTACAAATGCCCCTCCTTGTCCCTGAATTGTGTTGCTTTGCCTAGCTTTAACTCATCATAGCTTTTAGCTCTCATTTTGTCCTGCTAGCAGCAAGTTAGAGAATGTTCTTGTGTAGCTGCCACCTCTGTTTTCCATTTCCAGAACAGTTCATTTGTTAGCCTCAGATTTTTTGAGAAGTCCCTTGTGAAGCCACACCAGCTTTTTTACTTGTTCTTTGCATATCTTTTTTTCAGAGGAATTTTAATCTGTTGCACCTTAAATTCATATTTCTTATTAGAATTCTCCACCTTGTTTTCACACCCTTGGATGTGAGGTACTTCTCATTGTATGCAGCCCACTAAGATTAAACTAAGCAGTTAAGGATGTGCTTAATTTAAAGAATGTGTATAATCCTATCCCTATTCAACAGAACACATATATCAACAGGTACTCCAATGGGACCACAGCACATGCTGAAAGCTACTGTAAATTTGTAAAAAATTCTATTCTTGAAATCTAATCCTCCAGTAGTACTGCAGCACCTACTGGCCCTTAAAGAATTTTTTCTCAATTAAACAAAAGGACATTTGCAATACTCTGTTGTTTTCATCCTTTCATTTTCATAGGACTTGTTACCTTCTGGGTTTTTAGGTCACTGCAGTTTTCTACATCCTCTACAGAGAAGTAACCGCATTGGGATGACAATCTTTTGACAACTAGGATCACGCTCTTGAGAAGAAAGCAACCCCCTCTTCAGAGCAAGCAAACTAAGGCAGATCTTTTAGACTTCCAATTTATGACCAGTAGGATATGCATTTGTGGAGTAAACCACAGAAATCAGCTGTGAAGACTCAAAACTTACATCTCTCTCTCTCCAGAGCTCAGGCTGAGAGGCTGCATGGAGCCCATAAGCTCTCACACCAGGCTTTAGCACATCTGTCTTGTTAGGGGACTTTTTACCTTCTTGCAGCAAGTGACACCTACCATGCACGCCGAAGCATGTTCCCATGAGATGAAGAAGTGGGAAGAGGCTCTCACGCTTCTATGCACCCTAGGGTAATTTGTCTCGTTCTCACTGTGTGACTCAAATGAACTGTCCTGGAAGAGCAAAGTTGTAATTCAGTAGTATAGTACTGTCCTGGTGATTTTTTGTTTTTCACGCCGAGCTTCTAAAAATAGTCATTTTTGCTCTAGTAGCCAAATGCAAATTGAAAAGAAATGGAAAGCAAGTGACATGACCGAGCAGCAAATCTTCTTTTCCCAGTCAGCTTTGCTGTATAAATTAAAGCTGATGAAGTAAAAATAACGTTTAAAAAATTTGCACCTTGAGGCAATCAAGTAACTCTGCGTCCCCACAGTCAATCAGATGGAGTATTTACAGCTTCACTCACAGTCTCCTAAGAAATATGCTGTTTTGCTTCTTGGCTAAAATGTGGACTCGGGGTGGAACATGATTTCCAGGCAAAAGGCAGAACAGAGCACAGACCTGTTTGATTCCTGGCTTGGTGTCCTGTCTTTGGCTTAAACAAAGCTTTATTTTAAATTATTTTGGGTAGTCTTTTTTTTTTTTTCCTTTTTTTTTTTTTTGGGTAGGTTTGCCTCATGTTTCAGTATTATCTGTTAAAAATACTGTGCAGCTTGATGCTATCACCCACACCCAAACAGCACTTTAGCACTTTATCACTTACTCCCTTTCAACCAGAAGAGGAATTTTTCTTGGTGTTAATGGAAGTGCAGTCAAGGGCTATGCAGGACCCCTCTGAGCAGAGAAGCACATACCATTCACCCAGGTTAGTCTATATAAGGTTTTGGGGATTTTATTAACATAGGAAATGATTCAGAAGAATCTGCAAGCTACAAAGGCGGGTAATATCCTTCAGATGGTACAATTACCCAGACAACTGGAAAAACTTGCAATTATACAAATAAGGTATAGCACTGTAAAGCTGATAGCAATGTAGGAAGCTATAGAAAGGTATTTCTTTTCTAAGGAATAAAGGGTGAGCATGTTGCAATCAGCAGCCAAACTTGGATAACATCATATCTAACATATTAAATAAAGATGTTTAACGTTTCTTCATAACAAAGTAGAGAAGTCATAAATCACAAAGCACTGATTCCTTTGGGTACCACAAGTCTGCAAGTTTGAAGACAAAGAATATATCAAGTTTCATTCTCATTATAATCTCCACGAAGTAACCTTGAGGTCGGTGAGAACCTGTGGAGGTATGCCTTAAATGAAGGAGAAGCGATTTTGCTTTGGATTGCTTGAATTTCTTAAAAGAAGAATCTGCTGCCTGAATAATCAGGAGCAGTTTGCTTCATAGGGCTGAAATAACAGAAAAATTGGTAATACATTAAGTAATTGGGAATTATTTTGTAACCGAGACTGCCCTTTAAATTTATCCACTTTCCCTATCAAATGCTCCCTTCCAAGAACTAATTACTGAGTCATTCTTTTCCTGTGTCATGTAAGTACTGTTTCTTTCCATCTTCCGGGATTTTTGTGCTTGCACGAACACACTGTTTCTACACTGTTTCTCCACGCTAACACACTTTAGCTACTAAAAAAAAAATAAATGTAGAAGGAACAATTCAAAATGACCAGACATCTTGCGTCAGAACAGAATTAGCAAACTCTAATAACTGTCTGGGCATTTATTTGCTATCATTTACCTGATCATTTCAAAGTGCTGTTGAGCCATTAAAGCTTTACAACATCCTACGAGATGTTGTAGTTTTAACCTTCTTTCACAGACAGTAAAAATGATACAGAAATAGCTTAGCCCCTGTGCTGTAGGTCATATGGGCAGTAACAGAGAGGGGCCATAAACAAGCTGACAAGGCTATAATGTTCCAGCCATTAGACAACACCACCTCCTTCTGGAATGAAAAGTCAGCAACACGGCTGTCTGATGCAGGGGAAAAAAAATAAATCATTGCAGCTTCTTGAAAACAATTACAAGGCAGCCTTCCCTGAAAAATTGGAGAGTGAAAGGTGAATTATGAAATTCACCTCATGAATATACACAAATAGTGTATATTTCTGCATTAAAATAAAGACAATCAGGTGTTTAGATGTTCTTCTTAAAAACAGAGAGGGACACGTGAAAGAAGTGCCCGCGCCTTGGCCTCTGCACCCCCCCAGGAGCTGGTTGGGTACAAAGAGCCTGCGTTTGCAGCAGGATCAACAGGAGCACCAAGAAGCTGGTGGGAAGGTCGCACTGCTGTAGGCACACGAGCAAGCTTTCACAGGGCTGCAGCCAAGCCACCTGCATCACTGCCTCCTTTATCTACTCGCTGGCTGGGTTGTGCAGCCCTGGAGGTATCCTAAGGTATCCAGGCTGGGCAGTTCAGGGGTAGCTCTCCTGCTGGGCACGTAGAGCCACCCCGTCCATCTGATCAAGTGCCACGCGGCGTTTGTCTGACAATTACAACTCTGAGACTGCTTCTGAAGTTTCAGCCCTACGGGGAGAAGCCTGTCCGAGCGGATCGCAGCCCGCACCCGGGATGTATGGAGCTGAGATCATCGCCGTGCCGTTACGACCACAGCAAACGCTGAACGGCGTCCAGGCCGTTATTGCATAAGTCTCAAGCGCTTTCCTGGCAGCCACGGCAAAGAATATGAAAATGTTGAAACTGAATTTATTCTCAGTTTCAACATCATCTCTCAGAAAGAGTCAACCGGCAATGGAATTTCAAGGGGGAAAAGCTCCCATAAAACTAATGGCTTTTTACTCTCTCTCTGTCAGCAGATGATTAATTCCTGGTGCTGGAGGTGCATCTGAGCGACTTAGAATGGAGTTCTGGAAGTCATGAAGAAGTAAGAAAGGTTTTGACCAAGGCTTAATCATTCTATTCTCAGCCCTTGCTCTGTCCAAAGCTCCACTGATTAGAAGCCAGCAAGAATTTTTCCTTGAAAAAGGCGAAGGAAAACATCAAGATAATCTTGCTTTGCAACTTGGGATCTCACATTAACAAGAAACTAAAGCAAGACAGATTAAAAGTAATATTAGTTTTTTTCAAAGTCAGATGTTTGATGTTCACCACCTAGATATGTTTTTCAAAACTTGTGTGTCTACTCCCGAAGCCTGTATAAACTGGCTGACTGGGGCCTCTGAAACGTGTGCCGCATAGGCTGACACATAGATTTGGAATTGTGAGTTTAATCAGAGTGACCCAAGTTGAAAAACTTTCTCTAAGTGACTCACTAGCGATTACATAAAAAACCAAAGTCCTACATCTCCTCTCTCCCTGTTGCTATGTTCTAAACACAAGACCATGCAACCCTATACCCTTCCCAACTCCCCCAAGTCACAGCAGACTGCGCCGCTTCCGGAAACATTCCTCAACCGAACACTAACTTGGGGCAGTCACTGCAAAGTAGGTCTCATCATTCGTGATACTCCTAAAACAATATAAAGCAGAATAAGGGAGAAAGAAGCTGATTTGTAAATGCTTCCTGAGCAACCATTTATAACGAGCACCTCCTAAAAATCTCCTGTGCTAGAGCTGAGAATACAAAGGTGAAAACATACAATACTTTATCATCATTCTCTTTAGCTTTAAAAAGTATTAACTATACAACATAGATCCAACATGTATGCATATAATTAATTATTGGGGTTTTTTTTCTATTTAAATGTTTTTACCATTTTTTATTACACTCCCCTCCAAACATCTGGAAATTTTAATTTAAAAAAAAAAATCAGTCTTTTTAGTAAGTGGTAGTGCAGCCAAAGCTTTCTTGCCAATCAGAACATTCCCAAATACTGATTTCATTTTTTCCAAAATTTCATAAATATTTTTGAAAAATCCTCTTGACGCTCATCCTACTTTTGTTTCCAAATGGAAAAGTTTGGTTGAAGCAGCACTGCCATTACAGGGGAAAAAAGTCCTGTTCCTGAGGAAGGTATTCAACAGTCTTCATACACATTAACCATTCTCTTTTGGCATTGCCCTTCATCCAGCCCATACTTTTGACTTCTGCAGTAGAAAAAGCAGGTGTCCCCCAGAACAAATTGCCTGATGCACCTCTGGAGTAGCTCTAGCCAATATGTAGTCTATACATGGAACTTGGTTGATGTGCCATGGAAAAAATAACTTGGGCTCACCTAATTAAAGACCTTATAATAATGCAAACAACATTTACCCAGCATAGGAGGTTACTTTATGGTGGTTCATCAAAAAAATTTGTACTGAAGTCTTCTTTTCCTCCACTTTGCCCTTTGTGTTGCCACATTTCGTCCCATCTCAGTCACGCCATCTGGAAGGTTCATTCGTTTTCCCCAGGATGATATTTCAATCCTTCCCTTGGCAGATAATGACTCCCAACTGGCTTTCTCAGCCCGTGCTTTTAGCATGCTGTGGCTTCTGGTGACAAAGTTATCAATGGCACAATTAAATGGGAACGCTTTCCAGATGGCATAGGAGGAATGCCACGGCTCTCTTCCTCCAGCTCAACCCTTGGCCTTTCAGGCAGGCAGCTCTGTGGCCTCTCCTTTAACCTGTTCCTTACCACTTGACAGTCTGCCTACAAATCCCCATCTCCCTCAGGTTACTTCAGTCTCCCACAAAGCTCAGTGGCACTGAAGCCCTGCTAGATTAAATCTCTACGTTTCACTTCCTTTGAAGAGGAGTTATATTGTCAAAGAGAAGTATCAGTTAAACTGGTACAATTCACCTTTGAAAAACTCCTGTTGCTTTTAATTTTTCCATTCTCTACTTGCCTTTGTATCTCTGTTCTCTATGGTTTCAAAACCTTGCATACTACTGACGTGACACTAACGAGCTGCCCAGATTATTTTTCCCTTCCTTAAATAGAGGGTGTTACAGGCATTATCTCCCAATCATAAAGTGCTACCTTTGAGTTCATGGATTATTAAAAATCTTTTCTACCAGACTTGCAATTTCCTCTGCCAGGTCTTGGACTCCTATGAGATGGACATTATCCAACCACTCTTCCATTACAAATACATTCATTTGCACTTCTGCAGTTACTCTCGACTACCTTTGTCCCCATAGTCTATCTTACAAAACACAGCTTCATTATAAAACAAAACCAAAATATTCTTTAGTTTGAGGTCATACTTGGACTAATTTTATCTTCCTTCACTCCTTATTGGATCAGGGGGGAGAGAGTATTTTTTTGACCCCACTTCTAACCAGGGTGAAGAATATATATTAATTGTCTCCAGTGACAGATGTCAACACTATGAGATCTTTAAAGGCTTCATATAAGCCATTCATGGCATTGTGTTATGTTGCAGAAAGGTTCTAATACTTACATATACTCAAATTTGAACCTTCTTTGCCCTGGAATTGCACTGGCCGATACAGTAGTAATCATCTGAAAATAACATTTGATCCAAGAGAGAAAGGAAAAATGTTCCAACATTGACTTCAGCTTCCAATATATTTGTCATTTTGAGTATCTATGTCAGCAAAGACTGACCAGAAACGGTTTCAATTACTATCTTACCTTATGCGCTGCAGTGTCCCCAGAAGAGCTCCATCTGAGTAGGATAACCCCGTTGGGGGCTGACGTGCCTGGGCTAAACCTGGTGCTTCTGCAGACGAGGTACTCCCTCATCTTCCAGCTCACCTGGAGCACACCCCACATTTTCTGCAACTGCTATAGCCCAAGACCACCCATCACCCAGCAGACAAGTGCATACAGTAAATATAGGAAAAGCAGGGAAAGTTTAATCATTATTGTATGTTTCTTACATGGAGAGCCATAAGTGGCTATTCGTTAAATCCCCCAAACTCTCTTCCAAATCCTTCTGGCTTGAATGCATAAGGAAGATCTTCCCTTCTCTGTCTCAAGCTCCTTCCATCTTCACCATGCCAAAACCCCAGATCAAGCCTCATTTAAGCAATATACAAGGAGCAATTTCAATTCACTTAATATGTGTAATCAAATAGCTCACTGCTCAGTATATTCCAGAGCTTGGGAATGCTTATGAAGCTGCCACAAAGCTTTCAGAGCAGTGCAGAGCTCTGCTTTGAATTGCCAAAGAAACTGGAGGTTCTTGCCATAAAATTGAGGTCCAGTGTGTCACAGAGTGCACATTGTTTTGACTAATTTGAACCTGGAAACAATTTCTATGCTTTTTTTCAGAACTGGTGAGTAACCATTGAGCAACCAGATTCATGTCTTCATGTTAGTACTGAAAGAGATTTTCACAGTGGGTTTGGCCTTCTAAGAACCATCTGCCCCATGATACCATCTCTTCTAATTTCCACATATTAAATTTCATTAAAGAACAGCTGAAATGCAAGATGCTTTTTTTCCTCACATCACTCCTCTGAGGAAACCATTGTTTTTAGCTTCCATAAGGGCTTTACGAAAGACTGAGAGAGCAAGACATCCCCATGACAACCTCTGTAACACATTGGTCAAAATGGTATATTTTTAGCCAGTGTCTGTAATGTTTTATATTTAAACTAATTGGTATGTCTGTGAACTATATTCCCGTGAGAGCTGCCTAACCTGGCAGTGGCATGATGGTGTTCCCAGGTGCTGCAAACTGAAGCAGATCTGGCAGCGCAGACCTTTGCATTGGGATGTCCTTGGCAAAAGCCATGCATGACTCCTCCTGGGCTTCTGAGGGTTTTAACAATATACAGACACAAGAAATCCCCTTTGGGGCCAGACCAGCCATCCACCTAGTCCTATAATCTATCTCTGACAGTGCCTGTTGTAAATAAGTATGTGCAAATAAAAAATGCATTAATACATCTGGCAGAGCTACTCAATGCCTGTCGTTGCAACCATTGGAACGGAGCACTCTTTGGACTGGCAACGTACACCTTTATATCATGATCATAATGACCAAACTACACTCGGTCGGTTGAATCCCTTAAGCTGCCCTCAAAGAGACTTTCTCATTACAAACAATGAGCAGACAGCACCTCTTCATTAGGAAAAAAGACAGATAAGTAATAAATGAGCATACAAACCCCATGGGCTAAACTGGCCTATTGGAATGTATAAAGCCTCATTAGCATATGTTATCAAGCAGAGCCAAGAAAATGGCTCTAAGCACGCAGGGAGGGAGTCTCTCTCCTATTTTTGTAGTCATCTTTGAAAGGGAGAGAAATCCACTGGAGTAGAATGTATGGAAAGGAAGAGGTAGCTCCCCATGCATCTCTGGAAATGCCCCAGGGCTGCACGGCACAGCTCCGGCCAGCCTGAGGCCTCCTGGAGGAAGGCTGCCCCATAGACTTCTCCTCCCATGGTGCACCCCATCACCTGCCCTCACCAACACCTTTCTTGGGGGTGCAAGCAGGGCTGCAGTACAGGCAGAGCTGTCAGTCAGAGACATCAGCAGGGTCGTGAGCAATCCAACTACAGTGACCACCAGACAAAACAGGAGTATATTCAAATCAAAACTTTTTTCTTTTTGTTTTTTTTTCCCCCTGTCTTTTTTTTTTTTTTTTTTTTTTGTGACATACTGGTAATTTCCAGAGAAAGCAGCCAGTTTTCTCAGTGGTAGGTGTTTGTTTGAAAACACAGCACTTTGTTGAAGAGCAGGTTTAGTGAAGAATACTTGACCAGACTTTCTTCTCATTTTCCTGCTCAGAAAACCCTGTACTGGCCTGTGGTCCCTCTCTTCTTGCTCTGGACTCACACACGCCACCAGTAACTCGTGAGTCTCACACCACTTTCTAGCTTTGGCCTTGTCAGCAGAGAGGAAAAGAGAGATCGAAAGAGAGACGGTATTCAAGGAAGGCAGAAACCTTAGAAACAACAAATAATTAATACAGACAAGCAACTCAGAAGTGAAATATTATAAAACGATATTGTCAGATGTTCTCAAAAATGGCCCACGGTGGAGACCTGGCTAGTCACACAGAGCTGGCTCTCCCTAGTCCCATCTATTAAACCGTTATGAAGCTAAAGTTGCATGAAATAGTTTCCTAACTTCACTTTTCCATGTATATAATAACTACCCACACCACAAGGGTGTTTCACAACTAGAAATGGCAAGAGGAGATATACACAAGACACTCCGTATTAAAATGTGATCCATGCTATGAAAAACAAATGAGAACCCTGGATCTGACCTAACTCTGAAGTAATTTCAAGTGATAATAAGATACCAATGATGAATTTGTTAAATCTGGAGTACATGTGGAACTCATCTGAAGCATACAGCTGAAAAATAAATACACTAATTTCAAAAATGATGCAACGTGACATTTTGTCCATAAGCAACTAGCTGAGGACAGTCTAGCCTGCAACTATATTTTTTTAGACATAAGTTTGGTAAATTTTTAAATGCATATTAATATTTCTTGTTTACACAATAGTTCAGTGAGACAGAATTCTCCTCCTCCACTCAGAGATACTAGAAGTCACACTGCCTGGTACAGCAAAGGGTTTACCAGCCCTAGAAGATGCACACACTGTATTAGCCTTTTAGCTCACAAGAAAATCAAAAACCAAAGTCTGTTTTCATGTACATCACAACTATTTTGAATCAATCATGCATTTCTAATATCAGTATGTTCAGAAAATGGCTATATCCAATCCTCACCATAACAATGTTGTCAATACATCCAGAGCAGGACCAAAGTAGTTAAACTTCCAAAATCTTTTCCAGAATGACATTTCTATGATTTCTTCCCACCAAGTATGTGCTGCCTTGTTCTGAATCAAGCTCCAATGTGCCCAGAATGTCCTTCCTAGATTCTGTCTAATATCTTCTTGAAAGACCTCACTGACAGCAATTCGGCTACTTCCCAATAAGGTCTGTTCCAAAATCTAAGCCTTCTGGATATGTCTACAGAGTATCTCTGTTTTCCATCTACTACGTATTTTGTATTTAAAGTTCTTTGTAGTTCTTTGCAATTTTCATTACTGGTGTTTATGGACAAGACTTTGCAATACTTTATCCCATTCTTATACACTGATTTCTGTCTATTCACTGAACAAGGAACTTTGGTCTCTAAGACAGACTTCTTTTTTCTGTTCCCAATGCTAGGAGCTCACAAGTCAGATGTAGAGATGCTGAGCGCTGAAGAACTGATGGATCTGTGTGTAAGCACTTCTAGTCAGTGAGACTCGTCTACATATAAAAGCTGTTTCAGAAGAAGGTACAGCTTGAAATGAAAATGGGAATAATTCTACGATAACCCTATGGTTCGACGAGCCCTTAGTGGCTAAAATAGCATATCACTTTGCATTGATTAGCTTTCTGAGAAGGAAAACTAGATGCATCCTCTTTATGATCAACAGTGTAATTTACTTGCAGGCTGCTTGCTGACAGGCTTGTTTCTAACAGGTTTTGACTTTGCATAACTCAAGAACATTTGCCCACTTAACTAAATAGAGACTTCATTTTCACTGTACAGCAAACAGTTGAAATCTGTGAATATTGCCATGTAATATAGATGGTGTCAAAAGCTAAATCATTTTCCATTCCTTATTTTTTGTTCCATCTCCGGAGCATCACTTCTTTTCTTTCCCATAGCCTAATACTAAAGTCTAATGTCCGGGTAGCAGTCAAGCTGTACTTTAATGCCAAACACTGATAATTTAAAAATAAAGGTGGAGGGACAAAGATATACCAAGGAGGCAGATGACTAGTGACCCCAAAGAACTGTGACAATGAAAAGGGAGGATTCTAGATTTTCAAGGACTTTTTGGAAAAGCTATTTTAGGTGGCCGCATGCAACGAGAAATAAGGAACCAGGAGGCATATATTACACTGCAACCTTTCGCAATTCAACAGCCTAAGGGCAATGAGAAGATTTTCATACTGCTGAGGGTAAGCAGTCCATGAGTCCTACAGTAAAATATTCCATGTCAGGAAAAGGACCTTGATCTTCGACCTCTGCATGTTTCATATTCTTTCAAGTTAATACTGAAGACAAAACATATGAAAATAAAGTTATGATGGGTGTTTAGCTGTAAACACAGGACTGTCTAGTAAAAAAAAAAAACCTGGAGTTTTTACTCCCTTCCATTTACCTTTGTCTTCCTACATGTAGTGTTACTGCTAGATAGGTTTTCATGCTAAATTCTGTTTATTGATTATTCAAATGGATATGTAATGAACATGGGACCCACCCTAAAATTCCCATGAAAAATTATCGTTCAATCTTAATTATTTAACTTACAGCAATCATTTTCTTAAGTGTGCTTTTAGGAACTGAAAACATGACCAAAAGAAATATTTCTATTGATTACACAAAACAGGAGACATGTTAACTTTTTTTTTTTTAACATCATCTTTAAAGACTCGCCATGGTTGTATGGCAACCATATAGACAAAAAATTCCCAAAGCACAGCCACTGTGAGTATCTGGTTGCACATTTATAAAGGACATCATACAAGCCAAGTGCTTTGTTTCTCCACCACCCTCTGAAAATCTCACTGTTTTGGAAACATTAACACTTCCAAAAAAAGAACTGTCCAAATCAAATTATAATTCCAGTCCATATGCTGATAAAGTTTCCGAACAAGCAAATTTAGCATGATGGGAAAAGGCTTAGGAAAGTCAAACAGTAGGTCTGACCCTCATCTACACCAAGTCTCTTTTATGCTAATTTTAAATTGTAAAAGAAGCCTTTCTGATGTGCAAATTATATTTCCACCCATACAAAGGCCACTTCACCTTTCCAGAAGAATACAAAGAAGCACTGGTACATGAAAAACAGCTCAGCATTTGTATATGAAGTAGAAATGTCACCTCACTTCTCAGTCAATGGGATGAAGCTTATAAAGAATATTTTACTTTCATTAACAGGAAGCCCACATGTCTTTACATAATTGGTTGCATTTCTATTATTATGTCACATATAGGGGTAGGACTCAATGTCCCATGTGCAAACACCAACCTCACTTCTTCAGTTACAGCAACCGCATTTTAAAAAACAGGTCTGGGCTCAGTATTACCCCTGGATCTCTATGGTCAATACATCAGAACTGCAAGCCTGGTCACTCTAAAACATTTAATGGCATAATATCCTGGCAGCTACCAAAAGCAATACGCATGCACTAAATGCCCCACCCAGAGCATGTGAAGATGCTCACTCCTGTTTAAATTTCACAAGGATTTCCTTAGTGTCTCCAGGTCTGCAAGATCTGTAAACTCCTCAGAGAGCTCAGAAAGTACAGAGTGCCTTGGGTCAGGACACCTACCCAACACCATCCTGCCCAACACGTGGGATTAGCCCCTGCAGAGATGACCTCTTGCAGCAGGGAGACTTGAGCTGCCCCATCCACATCGGGCTCCTTACGGTGCTGCCTTCTACCCCAGCGAGGTGGACAGGCTTTACACGTGTCTAGTGAGTAAACATTATGACAGGAAAAATTCACCCTATGCCAAGAGCTCCAGAAAGACCATATAACACTTCATTTGTGTGCTAAAAACTCAACAGGGATTTAAATGAATTAGATCCTTGTGCACAAGAGAAAGTTAACCCTTACTGAATAAACATTTTTTATTAGTGGATCAGAATCAGATAGGATGTATTTGTTATGAAGCAGTTTCATTTGAATGAGAACTAAATGACTGGCATACCTTGCCTTCTTGTTTCTTTTTCATAATTTGTTTCTTTTTTTGCATGTTTTACGGGTGTTCCACCAGGATCTTCTTTTTCCTCTGTGTCACAAAGATAACTTCTAAAAACAGAAGAAATTAATCATGTTTCAAAACACTCAAAGTCAAGGCTCTCACACTGTTTTGACTTGAAACTGAGAAAACACATTACAAAGTATAGCAAAAGTTTGCCAAGTCTTCTTAATGACCCAGAAACTGATTATGATGTACTGAATTCTGCAAGTTAGTAAATCTGCCCACATACACGATAGCAAAACAAAACATTAGGACTCCGTCACCAATGGGATTTTCTGTTCAGAATTACACGGATCCAGTAGCATAGTGACCCCCAGGGAAATGTCTTGGTGGTTAACAGGATGAAACCAACAGACACATGAAGATACCACTTACAGACACCAGCAGATGCTTCTTCAGTGGAACATTTCTGCCAGCTGTGCTGCAGAGGAGTCACTCTGACCCTCAAAAAGCCTTGGTGAGACTGGAGGGCTGAAGTCACATCTCCATCCCGGTGTTTGTACCTGCCACCTCCTCTTGCCTGCGTACTCTCCTCAGTGTCCTTCCATATGAAAATAATTGCATTTATACTTCCTTACAGAACAACGGAGGACAAAGCCATAAAATGCTCTCAGACATATCATCTTTTTTCATTAGCATAAGGCATAATTAGGACCTGACCTAAAGTCATCTCAAGCTGGCTGATGTCTATCCATTCACTCACTGGGCTTTTGACCAGCACATGTCCCACTGTAAAATGAAACACAGCACAATTGTTTTCACACACAAGTACACTGACAAGAGCTCACCATCATTTTAAAGACAAGCATGCTATGACTGTCAAAGCCAAAGGGTCTTAACCATAAGGAATGACTAAATTTTTATACACAAAGGGCAGGTTAGAAAATTAAATTACAGTTGCTACAGAAAATACATCTTTGTTTTCCAAATTGTTCTTGCTTTCATACTCAGTAAGCACCACCACTTGGGACCAGCTCTGTCCCTGGGTAGGTACACGATTCGTTACGTTATTTCTGCAGCCCCTAAGTATCTTCTTGACAAATTTCTGCCTGAATTGTACTCCTTTCCTAAAGAAACGTGCCTGTAAGTCAATCAGGGTTTACAAATATTTCACCAAGTCAAGTGAAGTCCAAGTGGGTGAAAGGCAGTTTTATTTTCCTGCTACAAATTTTCCAATCACACCTATTTTTATGTTAGCAGGGGAAACCTCCATGATTTAATAACTACAAGCCATATAACAAACATGAATTCAAACAAGCACTTGTAAGGAACAAAAACAAATGCTTCACTCTGAAAGGTATGTTTTCCTTTTAAACACTTCTTCCATTAGAATAGAAACATAAATTTAACTGATTTCTACATATTTTTTTTAAAGTTATTCCCCCCCC